>JAMPIV010016527.1:0-188513 GCA_024509875.1 Oreohelix idahoensis | reverse complement strand
AGAGGACTAAATTGTTGGAACAGGCATGCGATTCCCTCAGTGGTCAAATGGGGATCAGCGCCACAGGACAGCGTATAGCTTGTCATTAGTTCTGGCCAGGAAATAACGGAAGACATAAAGAGATATTTAAAATCCTTCCAATGCCACAGGTAGCTCAAAAGCATTGGACTGCTCCAGTAACTCTAGGGGAAATGCCCATAGTGGGAACCCCCTTTGAAAGAGTTGCCGTGGACATTGTGGGACCTCTCACTCGGACCAAGAGGAGGAACAGTTACATTCTGACTCTGGTGGACACTTGTTCTATGTGGGGACAGGTGGTAGCACTGTCATCAATTGATTCGAAGCATGTGGCAGAGGCATTACTCACAATCTTCACCAGGTTAGGTTTTCCAAACCAAATCTTGACTGATAATGGCTCTCAGTTCAAGGGGAAACTAACAGAAGTATTCAGGATCTTTCAAGCCAAACACTTTCATTGTAGCCCGTATCATCCTCAAGGAAATGGCCAAGTAGAAAGATTTAACGGGACTCTCATGTCGATCCTGAGGAAGTTGGCACATGAAAAACCAGATACATGGGATCAGTACCTTCCCGCCGCACTGTTTGCCTACCGGGAGGTACCCCATAGTTCAACCGGTATGGCCCCGGTAACATTGTTATTTGGAAGGCCAATAAAAGGTCCCCTGGAAGCCTTGTTAAGGACATGGACCGATGAAAATGCAGAAGAAAATATTACTTCATCATAACAATATGTGAACGAGCTGACCACTCGTCTTAAAACTGGCTGGAAACTTGCCAATGAAAATTTGAGACAAGCCAGGAAAAATCATGCTGCCTATTACAATAAGAAAGCAAAGGATCGAGAATTATTTGTGGGAGAGAAGGTGCTCCTTCTACTGCCCGACAGCCAGAATAAATTGCAAATTGGATGGCAAGGTCCATAGAGAAGGTGTCTAGAACAAATTATAAGATAGATAAGAAAGGGAAAGAGAAAATCTATCATGTGAATCTCCTGAAGAAATATCTGGACAGAGAAAACCAGGAAGAGACACACCTACTGACCTTGTCTGTTGCAATGGAGATGAAAAAGGAACCACTCACTTCTCATGAATATCCTTTACATCCCTGTGAAACCGCCGCACAGGTAAAAAAACAGCACACACTTAACGGAAATTCAGAGGGAGAAGCTTCAACAGGTTCTGAATAATCATACAGATGTGTTAACGGACCGTCCGGGGCATACCAATTTATTGGAGTATGATATGAAACTCATGTGGATAGATTACAGGAAACTGAATGCTGTCACAGAAGGTCAGGTGGATCCATTACCTGATACAAATCAGCTGTTTGCCAGGCTGAATAGAGCTAAATATTTCTCTAAAGTGGATCTGAGCAAAGGCTACTATCAGATTCCAGTAAAGCCGGAAGTTAAACCTTATTTAGCCTTTAGCACCTCGGAAGGACATTATGAATTTAATATGTTGCCATTCGGGCTGAAAAATGCACCGAGTGTGTTTTCGAGGATGATGAGAAAGTTACTGGATCCCCTGAAGAATCCATGCATCACCAACTTCATGGATGATATTCTCATAGCAACAGAAACATTTGAGGAACACATTAACTCTCTGAATATGTTCTTTGATCGATTGAGAGAGACCAATTTGACAGCTAGACCGACGAAATGCTGTGTTGGATGTAAAGAGCTGGAATTCTTGGGCCACACAGTACATCAGGGAAACATGACCCCTGACCCCAAGAACCTGGAGAAGTTAAAAAAAGCACCAAGACCACAAACAAAAAAAGATGTGCGATCTTTTGTCTCATTATGTGGTTTTTACCAAAAGTATATAAAAAACTTTAACTCCATATGTGCTCCATTGACTGATTTAACGCGCAAAGGAAATCCTGATAGAATTATTTTGACGGCGCAATGTGAATTAGCATACCAAGAATTGAAAGACAAGCTCACAAGCAGGCCTATTTTGAAATTACCTGACTTAAGTCAAGAATTCATTCTGAGAACGGATGCGAGTAATATCGGTTTGGGTGCAGCTCTATTACAACGGTCAAATTCACTTGATGGGGAATTAACCCCAGTAGCTTATGCTAGCCGTAAGTTGAATACAGCAGAACAAAAATATTCAACAAGTGAAAAAGAATGTCTGGCAGTCATCTGGGGTATAAAAAAATTCGAGATTTATCTCTATGGACAATCATTTAGGATCCAGACAGATCATAAACCACTCGTGTGTCTGTCACAAGCAAGGCATGAAAATGCTAGGTTACTAAGCTGGTCTTTGCTCTTACAGCCATTCCAGTTTACCATAGAGTACATTCCCGGAAAAACTAATGTGGGAGCTGATTTTTATGCAGATATCCGTACGACGAACATCAGAGTAGTCATCAGGCATAGATAGTAAATTCATCTATGTGTATTTAGAAATAGGAACTGACATATGATCGTCTGTTCTAAAGGGGGGACATGTGTAGTGAATTTCTAAATACAATATCTAAATTAATATATAACAATATAGGGCATAAAGGCAAAATAAGAAAGTATAAAAGAATTTTCTACTAGAACTGTTGGTATCGCCTACGCCTTCAGATTATTATTTGCTAACGAATAGCCGAACAAAACGGTACCCAAATTTTTCAAATTCGTCCTTGACATAATCACTTTTCCTAGTTCTAAGAAAATTGTGCCTAAATATGCATTGTGGAACGAGGAAGGGAAAGGATAGATGAAATGCTAATTCGTTTCTCATTGATTTTAAACTAAAAGCCAATACCAATACAGGGGCAAGCCTTGCCTTAGGGGTTTCCCCAAAATACGAGGAAAAAGTTAGAACATGCAGACAACTCGTGTCACAAAAACAATCTTAGCTCTTATTTCAAAGGACGTAATTATCACGTAAATAGAGAAGACAGCACATGGAAAAGAATTGAACGTGTAGTAGACTAAATATAAAAACACTAACATAGAAAAAAAAACTGCGTACTTCTGAACCAAGCCAACTAGTCCCATATAAATTGTATATTCGTGTACCTTACGACTTGCTGACAAAGAATATGGTAATAGTTAAGCAAATAGTCCATTAATTAACTAATTATAGCCATAATACTATAGTGGACCCGACCAGACTGTCAAGTAAAGATCATGCCTGCTTATAATTTTTTATGGCATGTTTTGAAAAAACGACTTTGGGTAAATGAGGTTAAAAGGTACGGGATATTTGATTGGGTGGATTTTAAAGGAAGGCGAAGTATGATTGGTTGACCTAAAACTAAAAATATATTTGCCTTGGAAACATATTGGGGGGTTGTTATTTGAAACGATAGATTCAAAAATAAATGTAACCATGGTCCCATTGGACAAAGCAGTAGATACTGGTACGAAACGGGGACTGTTCACTGCCATTTCAAGTAAGTTTTGTGCAAAGCAAGATCGATGAGAGCAGGCGGAGAATTTTCTAACATAGGAAAAGCCTGGACATAGGGCAGATCGAAAATGTGCCATATTCTATTGCCTAGTCATCGTTTAACTTGTGTTATTTCCTTGCATCTGTGAGGGTTTTGGTTGCTGTCAATAACTGGTGCCAGACTACAGTGGGCCGATATATTCATGCCACAGTCTTGCTTTTTTCGAACACAACTGTAAACCACCATCATTCTTGAAGAAGTGAGAGCTGAAGGTTGTCGTTCAGCGAAGTGCAGGAAGAGTCCTACATCATATTACAAAGATAGGTGCATGTTTCGGCACCTGATCGCTCAACTAACATTATATTAGAAAAGAGACTGGGAATAGTGATATAAACATTCCATCAGTGTCCATAAAAACTTACAAACAACATGCAGAGATGATGATAATAAACAATCAACCAGTTTATACTAGAAGTCACCTCAGTTAGACAATACAACTACACTCTTATATAATAATATGTGTATTATGGTCAGAAGACCCATTGTGTAAATTGATTGATGTAATTAATTTCTATGATTTCACTTTGATTGTCAGTCCTGATTCCAAATAAATCAGATTCAGGACAATAAATTGAAAACATTAACTTTACCAAACTTTCAACCACTGACTTACTAAAGATAGTCTTTTAAAGTGTAGTTCGTATGTGATTGTCGTGGTACTGTTGTGTTGTATTAGATAATAAAATAATTTGTGTAATTGTTTATATGTTTAGTTGGTTAATGCAACCTTACACTAACATTTCATAACCCTAGACACCAAACGTAGTCATCTTATAGTCTATCTAGAATAAGTCTGAATGAGATCATAGTGGTGGTAGTAGAAAGGTGCCCTGGAAATTTACTTTAATATTTATTATATTCAGGGACCTTCACAGCTGACCTCATTCAGTACACTAAGATTTCTTTACAACAAACTGTATTAACATCAAACCCACCACATCGACCAAAAGATTCTGAGAATTTTCCTTGGCAGATTGTGTGGAAGGAGGACAGTTAGACATTTCCTTCTCTGTTACTCTCCAGCATTTCGCACCATAGAGAAGCACAGAAAGTACACAGCTCTCATACAGTCTTAATTTGGTGTTTGTGCAGTACTGGGAAGACTTCCAAATGTTGTTGAGACTAGCAAAGGCTGTTCTCACTTTATTCATTCTGATGTTAATGTCCTTGCTTGTTCCGCCGTTAGGTGTTACTATGCATCCTAGGTAAGTAAATGTGTCTGTCTGTTCTAACTTCTGGTCCCTTATTGTTATTGGCTCAGGATTGCCCACATTGAGTGGCATGACCTCTGTCTTCTTCAGATTGATGTTCAGACCAATCTGCTGGCCATACTTATTCAGTCTATCGGTTTTTTCTTGGATGTGTTGATGTGAATGCGCTAGTAGTGCAATGTCATCTGCATATTCCAGGTCTTCAACTGTAAAAAACGTTATCCACCTAATTCCTCTTGGACTGCCCTCAGTTGTCTGGCGCATCACCCAATCTATGGCTCTCAAAAATAATGTTGTTGATAAGGGGCATCCCTGTCGTACTCCTGTTTTCACTTCGAAAGTTAGATTGCTCAATGCAATGCTGCATGTAAAGTTAGAATAGAGGGTTTTTAGGATGGAAACAATGCAGCTGGGAATCCCGCACGCTCTCAGTATTTTCCATAGGCTGTCCCTGTGTATGCTGTCAAAAGCCTTTTCAAAATCAACACAGTTAATGTATAGCTGTCTCTACCATTCTGAGCACTGCTCTATAATGTTCCTGAGGGTGAACATATGATCTGCACATCTTCTGCTCTTTCTAAAACCCGCTTGTTCTTTCCTCAGTTTGTGGTCACAACTGCTTTTGAAATTCTCTGGATGATTATCCTGCCTAGTATTTTACTGGGAACTGAGAGGAGAGTAATTCCTCTCCAGTTGTTGCAGTCTGCAAGGTCGCCCTTCTTGGGCAATTTGAAAATTATTCCTTTACTCCACTCTGTTGGTGTTGTCTCAGTTTCCCAGACTTGTGCAAATAGTGGTTCTAATAGTTCTGCTGCTAGATCAGGGTCTGCCTTGAATAACTCAGCATTTAGATTGTCGTGACCAGGCGCTTTTCCATTTTTTAACCCTTTGATAGCTGTGATGATTTCTTCTTCTTGTGGAATGTCTGTATTTACGTCTAAGTCACTTTCAGCTTCAGGAACATTCAGCTGAGTCTCTGGTGGTTCCTTATTCAGTGTTTCTCTGAAGTGCTTTCCCCATCTTGTTTCCTGCCCCTGTGCTGTGGTGATGAGATTTCCATGCTTGTCTCTTACTAACATATGTTGTTTGCACCTCGTTTTCCACTGATAGTTTTAGTTATTTTATAAACTGTGCTTTGTTCATTTCTCAGTGCTGCCTCGTCTGCCTATCTTGCAAGGTCATCCAGAAATGTCCTTTTGTTAGCACGGGTTTGACGTTTTACTTCCTTGTCCAGCTGACTGTACTGTTCACTATATATTGCCTTTAACCTGGGAGACTTAGCTTTGTAGTGAAATTGACAGAGATACAACGGTAAAATCCCTCCAAAGATAACATTTAAGGATACAAACATAATGCGTAGGCTGCTGATGTACATGATCGCCTAGACCGCGGGTCATCATCCTCCATAATAATTGACTTGCTAGACAGGAGGGGAACGGCGGATCAAAAAAAGAAAAAAAATATGACTGGAAAGGCTAAGGAGACGCAATTGGGGGGGGAAACGGAGAAAAGTCACGTTTCCCAAGTTGACATAAAAAGTAAGCAACTCGACTGAAGGGACCCTAGATATGTTACGCCACAGTCATTTATTGGACGCTTTTGCGATACCAAGCTTTTGATTTGAATGGAGCGGTAAAACGCAGATGTTAGGAATATTACAAAAATTAAAAAGTAATTTTTTCTTAATATTAATGTTAGGAATATAAAAATTAGCTGGCCGGATGGCCTATTCTGAGCAGTGAACTAAGATGGTCTTAATTTTACAAACGGATAGATAATATTGAAGATAATGACAAAAGACAGTGTAGTTCACATCATCGACAGACTGTGTTGAATAAAAAAAAGTGTCGCAATTTGCACACAAAAAACACGACCTTGGACGCAGGTGTTCAAATCTACGTGGTATGGAGGAAAGGGGATATTGTGGTGGCTGTGTCTAAAAATAACTTTTAACGACAAAATTTTGGAGGGGAGAGAAAGGTTGGTTCAAAAATCAAGCACATTTTTTTTAGAAACACAAGTAGAGACGGACAGACTAACAGATAACCATCCATACTTGACTGAAGCATGACTGAAATGACTTTATGGTAGGAAATTTGAATTGAAAATAAAACTAGGCAGTGATTGGCCACAGACAATCATATCATTAGCGCTCAGACGCGAAAGTGGGGCCATTCTTCAATAGTTGTTCAGTGATAGACACAGATTTTAAAGTGTGGTGATTTCCATATGAAAGAAAGAGAAAGAAAGTTAGGGACGCCAGACTATAGCCAGCAGCTCAGCTGAGTTTTGCTAGCAATTCTGTGTTATTTATTCATAATCTGGTAAGATTGAAATTATTTCCTTATATATTTTGAATATTGTTTCATGTTCGAGTGATTTGATACTGCCATATCGAAATCTAGCCTTACAAACAAGTAGGGATTTGCTCTAGACCCCCCGCCCAAGTCAGGGTCTAGGGACCAACAATGTACATAAACTCCAGCAAGGATTATGCAAGACAGATCAAGTGTTGAGAATAATGATACATATTACCTATCCTCTTTTAGGGCCGAAAACTAATAAACATTTTTCAGGATCTATAGTCTGGGAGGATCTATCTGATGTAAAACCACCATGGTAAATGTGCTGTTTGGTCAGAGAGATCTGACCTGTCTGTATGATGTGGTTGTTGTGTCACTGTTGTGTCCAGACGTGGGTAGAGAATAGATTTTGACACATGGCCCATACTTTGATTGCAGAGCTGCGAGTTTCTGTCGTCAACAAAGCAGGGTCTATTCAGTTGGTGACTTTACTCGAGTGTATCTGTGCAGTATTTGTGACAGAGACCACCATTATTGCCCGCCAGCACGGAGAGGTGGGACCACCTGATTTCAGCACCAGAGCGACAACTACCAGATGAGTGAGCCTCTGGTCTGCTGGACTTTCACCAACGCCTTTTAGTTACTAAGAACCCCATAAAGATTCCCACCATTTTCTGGACACTGTGTAGTCAATATAGACAGGTGTGATGAGGCCACCCCAACAGCACAAACAGTACTATCCTCCCAAGTAGATAACTACTAGAACATTTCAATAAAACTAACTAGTATAGTACATATATATGTACACTATTGCATTTATGATATAATATTCTATGCATTTCTTTTCATAATCTCTAAATCCTTTTAAGTTCTGGTCAACCTAAAAAAATTGACACAGAACAAAATAAATGTAATATACTTATATCAAAAAATTTTACACACGTGAGTTAGTTCAGTGTATTTTAACTTTTATTAATATTATTAGTCTTGTTAATATCTGTGGGTATATTTATAATCCATTACACCACACTACATATCATAACCCTAGACACTTTACGTAGCCACATTCATTAAAAAAAAAAAAAAAATTAAGTGTGAGGTCGTAGTGGTAGCAAGAAAGGCCTTCTGACAATTCACCACTACATTTTATCTCAGGAGCCTTCACAGCTGGCCTCATACAATTTACATTTAGTAATAACACCATCATACAATACCATCAAACACCACTACAATATTGGGGTCTTGTCCAGGGATAATTAGCCCAACAGTAATATTAGGATCTCCTGGTGGGAGAAATAAAAGTAGGGAAATAAATTGTAAAAATTTCCCTTAAAATTAAAAGTGTCCCGTGCAGATAAAAGTTGGTGAATCTTCACAGCCAGTAATAATTAATTAGTTAACTGGTTAGTTAGAATTAGTTAGACTATAGTCATAAGAAGTACTTAGTGTATTTACTGGTTAGAAATTTAGCTTGTATATTATTATATTGTCTAAAAAGTATGGCGGAGCTGGCAAAATTTAGATCAGCTGCTGTGCTCACCGCGAAGGAGATGGGAATGGATGGGCAAATTTTAATTCAATACGTAACGGCTGAATGTGATAAATATATTGAACGGGAAGAAAGGAGGTTAGCTGAAGAGAAGAGGTTAGAGGCTGATAGAGACATTAAGAGGCTGCAGATTGAGGCAGAAGAAAAACGACAGCAAAGGGAGGCAGAAGAGAAAAGATTGACTGCCGAAAGGGAGGCAGAAGATAGAAGGTTGCAGAGGGAGCACGAATTACGACTAAGGGAGCTGGAATTACAAGGCCCGGCTCCTGAAAATGGTGCCAGCCCTTTTGCCTCAGATGCTACGCCTAGTCTGGGAGCCTCAAACTCAGCTATGGGGTTTCATTTAGACCATTTTGTTGAAAAAGACGATGACATAGAGGGGTACCTAGGACGTTTTGAGTTATTAGCTACTACATATGGGTTAGAGAGAGAGAGGTGGAGTTTAAAGCTATCACAGGGATTGAGGGGTACTTCTTATGAAGTATTTGCTAAAATGAACAGGGAAGACCAAGACAATTATGACATGTTAAAGCAGGCTTTGTTATTAAGGTACGAGAAGAATGGTGAATTTTATCGTAAGAAATTTAGAAATGCCAAACTGTTGTCTGGGGAGACATACCACCAATTCTCTGCTAGACTAGAAACCTATTTGGAGAAATGGACGGCTCTGGGGAAGACCCAAGACCTTAAAGAAATGATCATGATTGAGCAATTGAGAGAGTCCATGGCTCCAGACATGAGAAAATTTCTCATGGAACAAGGTGCAGAGAAGTTGGGGGAAATTTTAAATGTTGCTGAGAGGTATCAGGCAGCCCAGGCAGAGGTAAGTGGTGCTAAGAAGAAGCACATAGACAATTTTAAAGCTCCACAGCAATTTAATAAATTTGATAATAGAGAGCAGGGAAATAAAGGTAGGACAAACGTTGAGCGGCCAAGAAATGACTATCGCGACAGAAACTCACAGTTCAATGACCAAAAGTTCAATGAAAGAAAACCATTGAACCAAGGAAAAAGATGGTGTAAATGGTGCAAGAAGGATAACCATAACACCGAATTTTGTAGAAGGAAACCTTCAAACATTGCTGCAATGAAGTCGGGGACGCAAAGATTAAAGGTTAATCCTAAGGGACAACAGGAACCTTATCACCCCCCAGTTTGTGAGGATGTTATTTGTAATGGGGTCACCATAAGGTGCCTTTATGATACAGGTTTGGATTATGATTCAGTTGTGAAGTCTAGCCTAGTGGACCCAAGTCAGTATACCACAGAAACAGTGGAAATACAAGGGGCGACTAAGGACATACCACTCATGACACTTCCCATCGCAAGGATAACGGTGAAAACTCGCTATGTGGAAGGAGAAATCAGAGCAGCAGTGATAGATGAACCAATCTACCCTCTGATATTGGGGTGTAGATACGTCTTCTTGGGGAATCCCGAGAAACCTGTGATAATGGCGACAGTGCAGACCAGGTCACAGAAGAAGGAGGAAGAAGGTGAACCTATAAATGCTCATCCAGAGGAGATGAGGAAGGCGCAGGCTGAGGATAGGACACTCAAGCCCTGTTTTAAAAAATTGCCCAAATGCCACACACCTCCGAGCAAGGGGGAATATTTCATGAAGAACAAACTCTTATACAGGAAGGCCGGAACTGGAACAAATGGTCACAACCAGCTGGTTCTTCCCACTTCATATAGAGATAAAGTGATGGAACTCGGGCATGCGATTCCCTTCAGTGGTCACATGGGGATCAGCGCCACAGGACAGCGTATAGCTTGTCATTACTTCTGGCCAGGGATAACGGAGGATATAAAAAGATATGTCAAATCCTGCCCAGAATGTCAAAGGGTACCTCCAAAGCACTGGACTGCTCCTGCAACTCTAGGGGAAATGCCCATAGTGGGAACACCTTTTGAGAGGGTTGCAGTGGATATTGTAGGACCTCTCACTCGGACCAAGAGGAGGAACAGTCACATCCTTACTCTGGTGGACACTTGTTCTATGTGGGGAGAGGCGGTAGCCCTGCCATCAATTGATTCAAAACATGTAGCAGAGGCACTACTTACAATATTTACCCGATTAGGATTCCCGCATCAAATCTTGACGGATAATGGATCTCAGTTCAAGGGGAAACTAACGGAAGAAGTTTTTAAGCTATTTCAAGCCAGGCACTTTCATTGTAGTCCGTACCATCCACAAGGGAACGGCCAGGTAGAGAGGTTCAATGGGACTCTCATTTCTATCCTGAGAAAGCTGGCACACGAAAAAACCGGATCTGTGGGATCAATTCCTGCCCGCCGCATTGTTTGCGTATCGGGAGGTACCACATAGTTCAACCGGGATGGCTCCCGCAACTTTGCTATTTGGGAGGCCAATAAAAGGTCCTTTAGAAGCTTTATTAAGGACCTGGACAGATGAGAAGGCGGAAGAGACTGTTACCTCATCGTATCAATATGTGAACGAACTGACCACTCGTTTGAAAGCTGGATGGAAACTGGCAAATGATAATTTGAAACAAGCCAGGAAGAAACATGCAGCATATTTTAATAGGAAGGCAAAGGACAGGGAACTGGCAGTCGGAGAGAAGGTGCTGCTTCTACTACCCGGAAGCCAGAATAAATTACAAATTGGTTGGCAAGGTCCATATACGGTTCTAGAGAAGGTGTCTAGAACAAACTATAAAATTGACAAAAAGGGGAAGGAAAAAGTTTATCATGTAAACCTGTTAAAGAAGTATCTGGACAGACCACTCCAGGAAAGCACCCCCTTATTGACCTTGGCTATTGCAACCCAGATGCAAAAGGAACCACTCACCTCACATGAATACCCATTACATCCTTGTGAAACAGCAGCACAGGTAAAAGTCAGTAAGCACCTGACTAAAAACCAGAGGGAGAGAGTTCAACAGGTTCTGGAGGAACATACAGATGTATTAACAGATAAACCAGGCCATACAAATTTGCTACAGTATGACATGAAACTGGTAGACTCAAACCCAATCTGTATGAGAGCCTATTCTATTCCGTTCGCGAAGGAGAAGGCATTGAAGGAAGAAATAGAGTATTTGTTGAAGGAGGGGATTATTTCGCACAGTGAATCATCTTTTAGTTCTAGTGTCGTTTTGTTGAGAAAACCGTCTGGGGAACACAGACTGTGCATAGATTACAGGAAACTGAATGCTGTCACAGAAGGACAAGTGGATCCATTACCAGACACAAAACAGTTATTTTGCCAGACTGAACAAGGCAAAATACTTTTCAAAGGTGGATCTTAGTAAAGGCTATTACCAGATCCCAGTGAAGCCTGAAGTGAGACCTTATTTGGCTTTTAGCACTTCGGATGGACATTATGAATTCAATATGCTACCATTCGGACTGAAAAATGCTCCGAGTGTGTTTTCAAGGATGATGCGAAAATTGTTGGACCCCCTGAATAACCCATGTATCACAAATTTCATGGATGATATTCTCGTCGCCACCGAGACATTTGAAGAACACATTGAAGCTCTGGAGATGTTGTTTGATAGACTTCGGGAGGCGAACTTAACTGCTAGGCCAACAAAATGTTGTATTGGATGCAAAGAGTTGGAATTCTTGGGACACACTGTATATCAGGGTATATGACCCCTGATCCTAAGAACTTGGAAAAACTGCAGAGAGCACCTAGGCCGCAAACAAAAAAGGACGTGCGATCATTCGTGTCGTTATGCGGATTTTATCAGAAATACATCAAAAATTTTAACGCTATTTGTGCTCCTCTGACTGATCTGACTCGCAAGGGACTTCCAGATAAAATTATTTGGACTGCACAATGTGAACTAGCATTTCAAGAGTTAAAGGAAAAACTCACTAGCAAGCCTATTCTCAAACTGCCTGATTTGACACAGGACTTTGTCTTAAGAACCGATGCAAGTAATGTAGGACTCGGAGGGGCTTTGTTGCAAAGATCATCTTCACCTGATGGGGAACTTAAACCAGTCGCTTATGCAAGCCGCAAATTGAATAAGGCGGAACAAGGATACTCCACAAGCGAAAAGGAATGTTTAGCATTAATCTGGGCAATAAAGAAGTTTCAAATCTATCTGTATGGTAGGACATTTGTGGTGGAGACGGACCATCAGCCTCTCGTGTTCTTGTCTCAGGCTAAGCATGGAAACGCAAGATTGCTGAGGTGGTCTTTATTGCTTCAACCTTATCAGTTTAGTATCCAATATATCCCAGGCAAATTGAATGTCGGTGCAGATTTCCTCAGTCGGCACCCCTGTGATCAAAATTAGAGTAGTGGCAGACGTGAGGAGTAATTTTACCTATGTGTATCGCTGGTTTTGGAACTTGCCATAGGCATGTTTTCAAGTGGGGAGATGTGTAGTGAAATTGACAGAGATACAACGGTAAAAATCCTCCAAAGATAACATTTAAGGATAAAAACATAATGCGTAGGCTGCTGATGTACATGATCGCCTAGATCGCGGGTCATCATCCTCCATAATAATTGACTTGCTAGACAGGAGGGGAACGGCGGATCAAAAAAAAAAAAATATGACTGGAAAGGCTAAGGAGACGCAATTGGGGGGGAAACGGAGAAAAGTCACGTTTCCCAAGTTGACATAAAAAGTAAGCAACTCGACTGAAGGGACCCTAGATATGTTACGCCACAGTCATTTATTGGACGCTTTTGCGATACCAGGCTTTTGATTTGAATGGAGCGGTAAAACGCAGATGTTAGGAATATTACAAAAAATTAAAAAGTAATTTTTTCTTAATATTAATGTTAGGAATATAAAAATTAGCTGGCCGGATGGCCTATTCTGAGCAGTGAACTAAGATGGTCTTAATTTTACAAACGGATAGATAATATTGAAGATAATGACAAAAGACAGTGTAGTTCACATCATCGACAGACTGTGTTGAATAAAAAAGTGTCGCAATTTGCACACAAAAACACGACCTTGGACGCAGGTGTTCAAATCTACGTGGTATGGAGGAAAGGGGATATTGTGGTGGCTGTGTCTAAATATAACTTTTAACGACAAAATTTTGGAGGGGAGAGAAAGGTTGGTTCAAAAATCAAGCACATTTTTTTTAGAAACACAAGTAGAGACGGACAGACTAACAGATAACCATCCATACTTGACTGAAGCATGACTGAAATGACTTTATGGTAGGAAATTTGAATTGAAAATAAAACTAGGCAGTGATTGGCCACAGACAATCATATCATTAGCGCTCAGACGCGAAAGTGGGGCCATTCTTCAATAGTTGTTCAGTGATAGACACAGATTTTAAAGTGTGGTGATTTCCATATGAAAGCAAGAGAGAAAGAAAGTTAGGGGGACGCCATACTATAGCCAGCAGCTCAGCTGAGTTTTGCTAGCAATTCTGTGTTATTTATTCATAATCTGGTAAGATTGAAATTATTTCCTTATATATTTTGAATATTGTTTCATGTTCGAGTGATTTGATACTGCCATATCGAAATCTAGCCTTACAAACAAGTAGGGATTTGCTCTAGACCCCCCGCCCAAGTCAGGGTCTAGGGACCAACAATGTACATAAACTCCAGCAAGGATTATGCAAGACAGATCAAGTGTTGAGAATAATGATACATATTACCTATCCTCTTTTAGGGCCGAAAACTAATAAACATTTTTCAGGATCTATAGTCTGGGAGGATCTATCTGATGTAAAACCACCATGGTAAATGTGCTGTTTGGTCAGAGAGATCTGACCTGTCTGTATGATGTGGTTGTTGTGTCACTGTTGTGTCCAGACGTGGGTAGAGAATAGATTTTGACACATGGCCCATACTTTGATTGCAGAGCTGCGAGTTTCTGTCGTCAACAAAGCAGGGTCTATTCAGTTGGTGACTTTACTCGAGTGTATCTGTGCAGTATTTGTGACAGAGACCACCATTATTGCCCGCCAGCACGGAGAGGTGGGACCACCTGATTTCAGCACCAGAGCGACAACTACCAGATGAGTGAGCCTCTGGTCTGCTGGACTTTCACCAACGCCCTTTAGTTACTAAGAACCCCATAAAGATTCCCACCCATTTTCTGGACACTGTGTAGTCAATATAGACAGGTGTGATGAGGCCACCCCAACAGCACAAACAGTACTATCCTCCCAAGTAGATAACTACTAGAACATTTCAATAAAACTAACTAGTATAGTACATATATATGTACACTATTGCATTTATGATATAATATTCTATGCATTTCTTTTCATAATCTCTAAATCCTCTTAAGTTCTGGTCAACCTAAAAAAAATTGACACAGAACAAAATAAATGTAATATACTTATATCAAAAAATTTTACACACGTGAGTTAGTTCAGTGTATTTTAACTTTTATTAATATTATTAGTCTTGTTAATATCATATTTATAATCCTTACACCACACTCTTTTCGTTATTGTGTGAGGTTAGTGGTAGCAAGAAAGGCCTTTGACTGGTGTTATCCAGTCTTGGTTTTCTCTTTCTTCCTTTCTTTTCGTTATTGTGTTTAGCGTTTCTGGTGTTATCCAGTCTTGGCTCTTTCTTTCCTGGAATCCCAAGCATGACTCGCTGCTTTCCTTGTATATTGTTGAAATGGTGTTGAATTTCTGGTCGACATCATCAGTCTCTGTTCTTTCCTGGCTTTTGGCAGTCTGATATTGTCTCTTTACGTCGACCACGAAAGCTTTTCTGGTGAGGGGGTCCTTAAGTTTCGTGATATTATATCTTTTCTGTTTGGCTGCAACTGGTCCAGCAGCTCTGAGTTTTACCTTCAGTCTTGCTACTACTATGTGATGATCACTTCCCACATCTGCGCCTCTTCTTGCTTTCACGTCGTGTAATGCATGTCTCCATCTGCCTTTGATCATTATGTGATCTATCTGGTTTCTGTCCCGTCCGTTTGGTGATTCCCACGTTAACTTGCGCACTACTTTGTGTGGAAAAAGTGTTCCATGTTAACAAAAAAGAATAGATGGATGCTAATGAGTAAATATATAAATTAAAAAATAATATGGTATGAAATCAGTTTTACAAGTAAACGGTACACATGAGACAAGGGACGTTTGGGGTTTTACCCTTCGTCAGCCACAGTTACGAGCAGGTGACAAGGACAAGAACTACATATAGGTACTACGAAGATCTATGATGATGAGGAAAACGTCAAATGAGCGATACAAGCAGATGAAACCACGGTGATGAGCGAAACGATAACAGTAATAATGCAAGAAAATCGTGAAACCAGAAAGACATGTCGAAACAAGAAAGTAAATAATCAACGAAACGAAGGCAGAAATGAACAACACTATTAAAATGCGTAAAAAATCACTTAGCTGGATCGAGGAAAAGAACATTCAAAATGGCTGAAAAAATAAGGCGTCATGTGGAAGTGACGTAGGAGCTAGTGACGGCTAAGAACAGATAATTGAGGAAACAAAACGAACCAAAGCAAAAACAAGGATAGATAGGAAAATAACGACAGAAGCCACCAGAATTATGCAAAATGATGCTGGACATTCATCCCAGCAGGAGCTAAAACGCCCATTTGAAAAATGAGACGATTCTCCAACGTCGCCGATACATGAACGGAGGGCAGTGACGTGAATGTCAGAGTTACCTGAATGGTCAGGGCTGTTGAAGTGAAGGGCCACCGGTAAATGTTTGCCGTGATGGATGTCATTCAAGTGCTCCCGAAACCTGTCTGCCAAACGTCTGCCAGTTTCACCAATATAGGTCATGCCACACCTCTTGCAGATGATAGCATAAATCAGGTTTCTGGATTCGCATGTGAAAGACTCCCCAATGGCAAATTTACCGTTCGGAAAGGAGACTGACTGCGTTTGAGGTACAAAAGGACAGGTCTTACATATGCGGCGTTGGCACGGTTTAGTACCAAAGTGAGAAGGACTAGTTTGTCTCAAGCGACTATGCACAAGAATATCCCTAAAATTCTTATCCTTACGATATGCCAACAAAGGGGTATCACGAAACAACTCTCTGGTATCAGGATCGGAGTGGAGAATAGGCAGATGACGGAACAGAATTTTTTCACCGCCAAACAGTGAGGGTGGAAAGTTAAGACAAGTTTGAGTCTGTCAGATGTAGTAGTAGGTTTAGCAGGAAGTGCAACCTGTCGAGTGACGGGACTAATGCGATTAAGGGCATCAGATAAGACTCTTTCAGGATAGTGACGTCGGCGAAAAAACTCGAGCATTTCTTGAGCTCGTTCACGGAAATCATCTTCATCGTGACATATCCGACGTAAGCGTAGAAGTTGAGAGTAGGGAGTGGAATTTTTACAGCTGGGAGGGTGAGAAGAGGTGTAAAGAAGGAAACCATGAGCATCAGTAGGTTTATAAAAGACAGAGGTAGTAAGGCCAGTAGGAGTAATATTGACAGTGAGGTCAAGGAAGTTAACTGAAGGGGTAGAAATCTGAGAAGTGAATTTGATTGCAGGATGGAAATTTCCAACATAGTCAATGAATCTACGGAGGTTGACTTCAGACATGTCTGTGACACTAATACCATCGTCGATATAGCGACGGTAAAACTCAGGTAATGGTCCATCGTAACTTTGAAGCACCAAATATTCAAAGTGACCCATGAAGAGGCAGGCAGAACTCGGGCCCATTTTGGTGCCCATAGCAACGCCACTAATTTGATTAAAGAACTGGCCATTGAATTCAAAAGAGTTGAGAGTGAGGACCAATTCCGCAAGGCGAAGAAGAGAGCCGGTGCTAAAAGTAAGGTCAGTGCGTCTGTCGAGAAAAAATTGTAGTGCTTTAAGGCCATCAGAGTGTGGAATGGAAGTATAAAGCGAACAAACATCCAGAAGGAAAAGACGGTAAGTGTGGTCAGGTGTGAATTGGATGGAATCAAAAGTAGTGATAGCATGGGTGGTGTCCTTAAGATAGGAAGGTAGATGGGCCACTAATGGTTGCAAAATACTATCCAGGAAATCAGAGATACGTTCAGTGGGACAAGAGCAGGCTGAAACAATAGGTCGACCCGGATTGTCAATTTTATGAACCTTAGGAAGCATGTAGAAGGAAGGTTTACCTAGACTACTATCAAGAATATGGAGAGACATGGCACTAGAAGGAAGGAGGTTATCTTGGATGAGATCACGATTAGTAGCATGAACAGTAAGATTATGGCGGACTGTGGCATCCCCAGAATGCTAATGAGTAAAGCCAAGTAAAGGTAAAAGCTAATTTAAACAAATAACCAGAGATATGGTATCGAAATACAAGATGAACATGCAGTTACACTATAACTAAAGCCCATAATAAAATTTGCTAACGATTCCCGATTCCTCTAGTTCTGCTCTTGAAATGATCAGTCTTTCTTGTTCCAATAGGGAAATATTGTACTACCACCAAGCAGTGATACTAATAAAATTGGGTTCACTTATGAATATTCTGTACGTTTTCCTGCAGGACTAACATACATTTTTCTCTGCTTTCTGTTAAATACGAATGCCCTTGGCTCCAAAAATACATAACACTATTTACTCATAAATTTACTATTTTGTCGAGTATCGAATGCAAGTCTGGATAACGGGCACATCGAATACTGACCTGCCATCAATGGTACCTATACCTTGTAGCGGTATGGCAGCTTGCGTACCCTGACAATCCCCAGAGCTATGCCAGTGGGAGTTTTACTCCTGGTAGGTTCAACCAAGCTGGACTGGTCTGTGTGGGTAGGGGTCAGACAAAAGCTGGTACCCTGGTCCTCCAGGTTGGGGGTTTTGGCATAGGGCTGACACCCCTGTCTATGTAAAAAAAAATAATGAAGTTACGGAAACAACATCAAATGAACAAACTTTGCTGCGGGATGGACATTCGGAGTCTGTGGCTCGTATGACTGTCAGTGGTGAAAGCCGAAAGGAAGCCACTGACATGAAAACGGATGTCCTGACCGCAAAACAGGATACAAGAATAGGATTTTGGAATGTCAGGACAATGTACGAGACAGGTAAACTAAGACAGGTCACGGCAGAAATGAGAAACTATAGGTTACACATCCTGGGGATAAGTGAGAGCAGATGGACAGGGGCAGGAAAAGTTAAAACAGCAACAGGAGAAACAGTACTTTACTCTGGAAGAGAGGATGGACAGCACAGTGAAGGCGTAGCCATTATTCTACAGAAAGGGATAGAAAGGACATTACTGGAATGGAAACCCATCAACAACAGACTGATACGATTGAGATTGAGAGGGAGATTCACCAACACTACAATAATACAATGCTACGCACCAACGAATGATAGCGATGAGGAGGTCAAGGATGAATTCTATCAACAACTGCAGAAAAAAATGGAAGACACACCTAGATATGATCTTGTTATAGTAATGGGAGACCTCAATGCGAAAGTTGGCACACACAATACATATAATGAAAGAACAATGGGGAAATGCGGCAGCGGAACAGCAAACGAAAATGGGGATACGCTAATAAGTTTCTGTAGCATAACAACCTGGTCATTGGAGGAACACTTTTCCCACATAAGGAAATTCACAAGTTAACATGGGAATCACCAAATGGTCGGGACAGAAACCAGATAGACCACATCATGGTTAACGGCAGATGGAGACATGCATTACAAGATGTGAAGGTAAGAAGAGGTGCAGATGTGGGAAGTGATCACCATTTAGTAGTAGCAAAACTGAAAGTGAAACTAAGAAGGGCTGGACCAACTGTAACTACACAGAAAAGGTTTGACATCAGCAAATTGAAGGACCCCCTTACCAGAAAAGCTTTTGCGGCCGACATTAAGAAACGATATCAATTTGCCAAAAGCCAGGAAAAGACATTGACTGATGATATAGACCAGAATTTCAGCACCATTTCAACAATATATAAGGAAAGTAGCAAATCATGCTTAGGATTCCAGGAAAGGAAGAAGCAAGACTGGATAACACCAGAAACACTAAACACCATAAAGATGAGAAAGGAAATGAAAAGAAAGAAAACAGAAGCGAAGTCCCCCAGGTTAAAGCAACTATATAGCGAACAGTACAGCCAGCTGGACAGGGAAGTTAAACGCCAAACCCGAGCCAACAAAAGGAATTTCCTAGACGATCTTGCAAAACAGGCAGAAGAGGCAGCACTGAGAAATGAACAAAGCACAGTATACAAAATAACTAAATTCATCAGCGGAAAACAAGGTGCAAACAATATTACATTAGTAAGAGATAAGCAAGGAAATCTCATCAAGACAGCAGAGGGACAGGAAACAAGATGGGCAGAGCACTTCAGAGAAACGCTGAACAAGGAAATACCAGAGACACAATTGAATGTTCCCGAGGCTGAAAACGATCTAGATGTAAATACAGACATTCCACGAAAAGAAGAAATCATCACAGCAATCAAAGGGTTAAAGAACGGTAAAGCTCCGGGCCATGATAACTTAAATGCAGAGCTATTTAAGACAGACCCTGAGCTAGCAGCAGAACTATTAGAACCACTATTTGCACAAGTGTGGAAAACGGGGACAACACCATCAGAGTGGAAGAAAGGAATAATTGTCAAATTGCCCAAGAAGGGAGATCTTGCAGATTGCAATAATTGGAGAGGAATCACTCTTCTCTCAGTTCCCAGCAAAATACTAGGCAGGATAATTATACAGAGAATTTCAAAGGCAGTAGACTACAAACTGAGGAAAGAACAAGCAGGATTTAGAAAGAACAGAAGATGTGTAGACCATATATTCACTCTCAGGAACATTATAGAGCAGTGCTCAGAATGGCACAGACAGCTTTACATAAATTTTGTTGATTTTGAAAAGGCTTTTGACAGCATACATAGGGACAGTTTATGGAAAATACTGAGGGCTTATGGAATTCCAAGCTGCATAGTGTCAATCATAAAAAGCCTCTATGCCAACTTTACGTGTAGTGTTGGGCAGAGCAACCTAACCTTCGAGGTGAAGACAGGAGTACGACAGGGATGCCCCTTATCAACCACTCTATTTTTAACAGTCATAGACTGGGTGATGCGCCAGTCAACAGAGGGCAGTCCAAGAGGAATAAGATGGACTACATTTTCTACATTGGAAGATCTGGAATATGCAGATGACATTGCACTGCTGGCACATTCACATCAACACATCCAGGAAAAAACGGATAGACTTAATAAAATTAGCCAGCAGGTGGGCTTGAACATCAATTTAAAGAAGTCTGAGGTCATGACGCTCAATGTGAGCAACCCTGAGCCCATATCAGTAAGGAATCAGCAACTGGTACAGACAGATACCTTCACATACCTAGGAAGCATAGTAACACCAGACGGTGGGGCAGGCAAAGACATCAACATCAGAATGAATAAGGCAAGAACAGCCTTCTTTAGCCTAAATAACATCTGTAAGTCCTCCCAATACAGCACAAGCACAAAATTAAGATTATACCAGAGTTGCGTGCTTTCTGTGCTTCTCTATGGTGCGGAATGCTGGAGAGTCACAGAGAAGGAAATGTCAAAATTTTCCTCTTTTCACACAACATGCCTAAGAAAAATTCACCGCATCTTTTGGCCGAATACCATCACCAACCAAGATCTGCTTACTCGTAGCAAGCAAGAGGACATGCACACCATCATAGCTGGCAGACGCTGGAGCTGGGTTGGTCATGTCCTCAGAAGAGACCCCAATGCCATCACAAGAACAGCTATGTTTTGGACCCCTGAAGGAAAGCGAAGGAGAGGCCGACCAAAAACAACTTGGCGGAGGACTGTGGAGGCTGAGATGCAAAGAATGAACCAGAGTTGGGGCACTGTACGAAGGATGGCCACCGACCGTGCAAAGTGGAATCAATTTGTTGATGCCCTACAAGACGCCACTAGGCGTGATGGCCACTGACTGCTTTGACGGTCGGTGTTTAAGGATCGAAGAAGAAGAAGAAGAATACTGACAGTCTGCTTCTGATTTTCAGTGCAAAGGAGTCCTGGCTGGACTGATGATATTTGTGAGGTCTGTATCCGGATACTGATTATACTATTATCTCGAATATGTTCGAATGAACTTCGACGTTGATTTTAAAATTATATCTATTCGTCTGAGGTTACACCTCGCTGACTGTCACGTGGTGTTGATTATCACGTGGGCGCAGTAATCTGATGGTGGCGAATTTTGAACAAAAACCTTCTGGACGTACAGTACACAGATTTTAAAATCTCCTTCTACCAGATGGTACGCAATGGTTCTACTACTGATGAAGTTGTATGCCAGATCTAGTTTTGACTGAAAGCCGAAATTTCCCTCATAAGTAATATGTTTATAAAAAATAATCATTTCCTTCCTTTCGAATTCTCTTTCTTTCAATCTAATTCCAACTAACATAATTACCGATGTATGTTACGTCGGTCGGTCTCGCTCAAAATAGTAACGCGCCAGAAAAAAAATGCGCAACGCACGGTGTGCAACGTGCGCGGCGTGGGTGTTACATGAAACAAATACTTTGGTTTTTTTTTTTTTTTTTTTTTTATTAATTCTTTCACGAAATTAGTAGCGCTCGACAAAGAAAAAGTGCGTACAAATTGGTGTGCATGAGCCCTCACCCGATGTACACATCATGAAAACTTAAAAGTTTTTTTTAAAACCACTTATTATCAGGGAACACTCTTGGAAAACAATCCACGCACTTTCACACGAAATGTTATCATCAAAGAACTTTTAAATTGAATCTAACATAACATAATTCTCGCCATTAGTACGTTGGTCACAGCTGAGGAATGTCACCGTGTTGAAAAATTGTATTGATTCCATTATATACTCTCCCGAAAATAGTTACAATCAACAAAGAAAAGCGTTCAAACGACGGTGTTCATGAACAGTTTGATTACACTGTATAATGGAAAGAAACCAAAAACACTCTAAGAATGTACTTCTATCTGATCATCCGGGAACGGAAACAGCACACTATAATTAAAAACCCGTCAAGTTTGACGGGTTATTGCTAGTAATAATAATAACCCCTTCAGTCATAACTGACTATGGGAATGGGCCCCTGTGGTGACAGCCCTCAGCTGCTTATTTTACCTATTTTCGACGTTTTCTCCTCTCTTCTGCTTGTTGTGCAACCTTCTTTTCGCCCATCTGAGGTGGCGCCGTAGATAGCATCGCGACTTGTTGTGATCGGCAGCTTCATCCTCCCAGGTTGCTGGATTTATGTCCAGTGCCCTCATGTCTCTCTTGCACACATCTTTGAATCTCAGCTGCGGTCGCTCAGCTGTTCTTTTCCCATCTGCCAGTTGTCCGTAGAAGATATTTTTCGATCTACTAAACTAGAATTACGCATCTCATTTCAGTTCATTAAAGTGTGGATTGTGTCATGCGTTGTTATGAGCACCCACGTGGCCCAGTCAATAAATACCCTTTAACTTCCCAAGGAGCATGGGCCTTCAACAAACACTTGCCAAGTCTTTCTGTCACGTGACATCCTTCAACAAACACTTGCCAAGTCCTTCTGTCACGTGACATCCTTCAACAAACACTTGCCAAGTCCTTCTGTCACGTGACATCCTTCAACAAACACTTGCCAAGTCCTTCTGTCACGTGACATCCTTCAACAAACACTTGCCAAGTCCTTCTGTCACGTGACATCCTTCAACAAACACTTGCCAAGTCCTCCTGCCACGTGACATCCTTCAACAAACACTCGCCAAGTCCTTCTGTCACGTGACATCCTTCAACAAACACTTGACAAGTCCTTCTGTCACGTGACATCCTTCAAAAAACACTCGCCAAGTCCTTCTGTCACGTGACATCATTCAACAAACACTCGCCAAGTCCTTCTGTCACGTGACATCCTTCAACAAACACTCGCCAAGTCCTCCTGTCACGTGAAATCCTTCAACAAACACTCGCCAAGTCCTCCTGTCACGTGACATCCTTCAACAAACACTTGTCAAGTCCTTCTGTCACGTGACATCCTTCAACAAACACTTGCCAAGTCCTTCTGTCACGTGACATCCTTCAACAAACACTCGCCAAGTCCTTCTGTCACGTGACATCCTTCAACAAACACTCGCCAAGTCCTTCTGTCACGTGACATCCTTCAACAAACACTTGCCAAGTCCTTCTGTCACGTGACATCCTTCAACAAACACTTGCCAAGTCCTTCTGTCACGTGACATCCTTCAACAAACACTCGCCAAGTACTCCTGCCACGTGACATCCTTCAACAAACACTCGCCAAGTCCTTCTGTCACGTTATTTCCATGTCTTTCTCATCATTATCACTTCTGTCTCCAGTTATATAGTCCATGTTTTTTTTTTTTTGCTCTACCTCTTCCTTTCTTTCCCTGGGGATTCCATAACATGGACTACCTTGTAATGCTATCAACCAGTGGCGGATCTATATTTTGGTGGCCCTGAAGCTTGAACTCTTGGAGGGGCCTTATTTTATCCAAAAAAGTGTTACTGGATGGGAAAGAAACGTATTACAGAGAAAACTAGGTTAGGGGCCCTGAAGCTCAAGCTTCGTTAGCTTCATAGTAGATACGCCTCTGCTACCAACAGGTTTACTCCGTGTGTGCCCTATCCATTGCCAGCGTCTTTTTCTCATCTCTTGTTCGACTGGCACTTGTCTGGTTCTTGTCATCAGATCCACATTGGTAACCTTGTCATACCATTTACGTCCTTCTATTCTACGCAAGCACCCGTTTATGAAAGTCTTTAGCTTTTTAGTTGTTGTGTTTTGTTGTTCTCCATGTTTCAGAGCCATACAATAGGACTGACTTGATATTTGAGTTGAAGGTTCTTTCTTTTTATGTGTTTGACTTGATTTTTTCATGATTTCCATATGTTTTCCAATTCTGTGAAAGCTCCTCCTGATTTGTATATCAGACAGTGATATAAAGATAATATACAAAAAACAAGAGGAAGTAGCCTAGTGTGTACATAATTTATCTGTCATGATGGTAGTGACTAAATTTACAGTATATTAATTCTCTGAGCTGGTAATATTAAATGTATTCTCGTATACACAGCAGCAAAATGGTACTAATTAATCTGTAACTTAATAACTAAAGTATTAAAGAACATTGTATTAAAAAAAAAAGTTCTAAATATCACACCAACCTTGCACTGTTGAACTCCCTTACCAAACTAGTCCACTGACTACGCTCATATACGGAGAAATTCTATCTGACTGCGTTGGGTATTTGCTGGACTGTCATGTAAGAAAGAGCCTGCTGCTAAACTTTCGCGCGTTATAAGCTCCCAAGTTCTCGTTTAAGCGTAGGTTTTGGCCAATTTTCGTTGTTTATCCGATGTCCACCAATCGGAATTCACATAAACAGTATGGCGCTGGCAAAGGTGTTGTTGTTGTTGTTGTTGTTGTTGTTTAACTAGGGCTGCTGAGGTTCTCGCTCTTTTGTAGTCAATACCAAGTTGAAGACTCCTTGATATTATCTACACTGTAGATCTAGGCTTTTCCTGTGGCTTTTCTGCCATTACAAAATGTGTTGAGTTGAAGTCATGAGCTCCAGTTTCTCCAGCTTGGCTTGCATTTAAAGGATCATCACATCTGATCACAAGCTTGGAGGAAGAAGCGAGTGGCATACTGTGCGTTCCACGCCATCCAAGTGGGCTCTCCAAATATGCAGAGCTAAAATACTGTGCTCCGGTTCTGGGCTCTCCCATGGAATTATCAGGTCCTACATGTCCTACTTCTCAGCTTCCCCTGCCTATCACTGTGTCCATAGTGAAATCCTCCTACATACAGCCAACCAGGTCAAAGCCACAGAATTACGTCTGGGGGCTCAAGTGACTTCTCCAAGCTTAGTGTGCAATGCTGGGTTCTCAACAAGTTTCATCACAGGGGGGATCCCTGGAAGTGTGTGGGTGATTTTAACGTTGGCTATTTTCTCATTCTTTTGTCCTCGTAAGACGAATCACCTTTTTTCGATTTTTTTTCACACCCATCCATTCGGATGATTTTAAGAGTCAATGAGGATGTAATTAGTATCACAGACATAGGTTCACTTCAACGTACGTATATTTTAGCAGTGTACATAGCTGGTGGTCATATAAGGATGGCTCCAGATATGCCTCCATGTATGGCAATGGTGTAAAACTTCCGGTGAAATGTTGCTTAAACAGCTTAGGGCAGCCTAATGACACGTGTCACATGTGATTGAATCAATGTGAAAGAAATGACCACGTAAGATATTAAATCAGTATGATGAGCTGACAGTGTAGGTGTGATTAAATCAGTATAAAAGAATGGACTATGTCAAAGGTTACGAAATCAATTTGAAAGAGTTGACTGTATGAATATGTTAGAATGAACAAGAGATTAAGTTGTTCATCCCATTCAAAAAAATAACAGCACACGTACACATACAAGTCAAAACAAACACGACATATACTTGAACTTGACATTGTTTCACTTCCAGGTCACGCGGCTGAAAGTTACCCCACATGACCAAGCCACGGTGGACAGTATGAACCATTATGACGGAAACGGATGTGGTAAAGCGCATGCGTGGGCAGTCAATCAGGAACAGGATGTGACGTGGACCGGAGGTTGCGTCACTTTGGGTATACGACTTCCCAACATGGAAAGAGACATCATGAAAATGGAAGTGGTCCATCGAAAACTGCATCTCTACGTAGGTCAAAGGTTAGTTGACAAAAAACCTGGATCAACTTATCAGAAGGAGCGACCAACAGCTTTCCAAGAGCCGCTTGTAAAATGCGATCAAGTCAACCTGGACATGAGCATTAACACAGCCCCAGGCGGGCATGGGTGGGCTGGAGGCGTCGCGCTTCCTCTGTCTGCAGGGCCAGACGATTTTTCCGCTCCGGGATCTGGAGCTCAAAGTTCCTCTCATTTTGAAAGCGTTCACCTTTTTCTGGTTGTTATTATTAAAATGATTCTCGATGAGATGTGATATTGTGTTGTGATATAGTGATGTTATTTTCAGTGAGCAATCTTCAGAAAGAAATGAGCAATAGTAGCTTTAAAAATTAGGGCTGAATTTGGAATGACTTTTTATATTACAAATTTGGATAGTGATGACCTTAATGTTCTTTTTCTTTGGACCATCTTGTTGATAAAGATAAATACAGCTTGCATTTTCAAACCTCAACATGTAAAAAGATAGCTACAGAGACCACCACTACAGATGTATGTAAATGTTCGGTACAGGCTTCCTGTAAGAATACCAGCGTCAGATGTCGCCCTATGCTCCATAAGAAGCAAAAAGGGAAAATGTTGTTGATAGTGATTTTAGATTTTCCTAAATCGATTTAGCTGACATTTAACAGCCCAAGACCTGGACATGAGAAATTTAGTTCATTTTTCGTCAAATGATGTGTCATAGAGAGTTGACAATGTAATTCTTGTCTTTTTTTTTTTATTTAATGTTTTTTTCCCCTTAAAATTCACTCATTGCCACTGTCGTTGTCATTCTCGTTGTTCTTAAGAATAAACTATTTTAACAACAATGAATTTGTTATTAAATATTTCTTAATTAATTACACGTTAAATTTGTTGATTTCAGTTAATTGTGCCGCGTATCTATCTATCTATCTATCTATCTATCTATCTATCTATCTATCTATCTATCTATCTATCTATCTATCTATCTATCTATATATCTATCTATCTATCTATCTATCTATCTATCTATCTATCTATCTATCTATCTAATCTCTCTTATCTATCTTATCTATTTTATCTATCTTATCTATCTATCTATCTATCTATCTATCTATCTATCTATCTATCTATCTATCTATCTATCTATCTATCTCCCTCCGTCCCTCCCTCCCTCCCTCCCTACTACCTGCCTGCCTGCCTGCCTGCCTGTCTGTCTGTCTGTCTGTCTATCTATCTATCTATCTACTTGTCTACCTACCTACCTACATACCTATCTATCTATCCATCCATCCATCCATCCATTTATCTATCTATCTATCTACCTACCTATCTATCTATCTGTCTACCTATCTATCTATCTATCTACCTACTTGTCTACCTACCTACTTAAATACCTATCTATCTATCTATCTAACTTTTATCTATATGTATCTATCTATCTGTCTGTTCGTCTATCTATCTTCTATCTATCTATCTTATATATATAATCAATGTATCGCTAAAAGTTATTTTCCTTCGGCCTTTAAGATCGCCAAAGTATATCTTCTCTTCAAACCTGGCTCGTCAGATAACAGTAACCATGGTAACTATAGACCAATTTCTCTTTTATCATCGCTGTCTAAACCACTAGAAAAACACATACATAAAGCAACACTACAGTACCTAGTTAGCAATGACTTGCTAATTGACAATCAGTCAGGGTTTAGACAAAAGCATTCATGCCACACAGCTCTAACTAAGATGATAGACAACTTGCACCTAAACATCAATAACGATAACATATGTGGAGCAATCTTTGTAGACTTTAGGAAAGCATTTGATTTTTTTTTTTCTTTTTCTATAACCAGCGGCACTCGAGCTTTCCAGCTCTTTCGGCCCAATGACATGTCATTGCGAGGCTGGGGGGTCAGTGGACTTTCCTTCCAACCCGGTCAGGAGCTTCGCTCCTTCCCATCCACACGGGATTTATGTGCAGGAGCCGTTCAGGTTATTCAGTCAAATTTCCGGTCTTAAACATTTCTTCAAACGCCGACGGCCGGGTTTGAACCATGAACACCTGTTAGATCATGCTGTTTTAATAAGAACATTAGAAACAATGAAAGTTAACTTTAAACTAGTGACATTACTTAAATCATTCCTGTCCGACAGACAGCAAGTAGTGTGGTACAATAACTTATTGTCAAGCCCAACTATTATTGACACCGGTGTTCCTCAGGGTTCTATTCTCGGCCCTCTACCTTTTTTCCATTTATATAAATGACCTTCCACTACACATCAAGCACTCATCCTGCGACCTATTTGCCGATGACTGTACCATTTATACTAGTGATAAAATTTGCAACACGCTAGAAATATTATTACAAAGCGACACAGACAATCTTATTAAGTGGAGCAATGAAAACTGCATGCAAATAAATATCATTAAAACAAAATGTATGATAATATCAACCAGACAAAAATTACAAAACTCACTGATAACAACACTTCAGCTCTACATTGGAACCTCTTTAATTGAACATGTAAATGAAAATAAAAAATAAATTAATATGAAACAAATATAAAGGTATGTTATAAGGCACTCGTAGGAAATAAAGAAGTAGAACACTAGACAACAGAAAAACAACAGACATGAGTGGCTTACCCAGGATTTGAACCCTGGCCCTTCCGTGCGACAACACCGCCTAGCTATGCAAGCGAATCACACTGTCCTCCCTGCCAACTACGCATCCCCAAAAAAGGATGTTTCAATGACAGGTCATTAGTGCGAACCTCCATACATAACACCGGAAGTTTACCATGGGCAGTTCAGCCTATTAATGACGCAATCACTGTTATTATATTAACCACAGGGGTGTCAACTGTCGCTAAATAATTATCTACTTAACTTAAAGTCTGTCGTGACTGAATAATGAAATGTTATGTAAAGAAAATTATTCTAACTAATTAACATTAAACCAATTAATCATAGTATGTGTGTAGGGTATTAATTAATTAACATCTAATTAAATAAACTGAGAGATAGTGTCATAATAATAGAAATGAGAAGTAAGGACAAGTAAAGTAAAGAAAAAGATAAAGTATAAATTAATTTAGTTATGTGTGTTTAAAATTAATTATGTGTATCGAGTAATTACTAACTAATTAACTTACTGAAGTAATAGAAGAAAAAGAATATTCATACATTTTATGTACACATCTTAACTAATTTCATATAATATCTATCACATTCATTAATAAAATATTTAGAGTATTCAATTGTGTGATATTATATTGTTTCATCTTTTCTTTCTTTTATACATTTCGTTTTTTTTTATTATCATACTTCAACTTTATTTTATTCTTTATTAATGTAATAAATATTAAACTTAATAATGTCGGACGTGAAGATCCAGCCGTCGTTATTTCCTTTGAGAATTTACGGAAAGTTCCATTGGAGCAGAAAGTTCATAATGTTCGACTATGTTTCGTTCCTGAGTGAATGTACGCTTTCATCGTGTTGAATTATTCATTTCAATTTCTTTAGCATAACGGTATTTGTCCAGCCTGGATTCAGATACTTTTCCCGACTATATCGTAACGAGTTGTAGAACGAAGGGACACTAACCACCCGACTATATCGTAACGAGTTGTAGAACGAATGGACACTAACCAAAGTCGAACGTTAAAACGAACCATTGAAATACGTTTCTTGGTACAAACAATTTTTATTTCCTACGAGTGCCTTATAACATACCTTTATATTTGTTTCATATTAATTTACTGTTTACAGGCCTCGTGGTTTCCCTTCCTTATGTGTTATAAATGAAAATAAAACACTAGGACTCATAACTGACCAACATTTAAGTTGGAATTCGCATGTACAAGCACTGACCAAATAAACGGCACGAAAAGTTTACCAGTTAGCTAAAATCAAACATTTCCTAGATGAGGAGACACGAAAAATGTTCTATACATCCCAAATACAAACACATCTAGACTATTGTTCCACAATTTGGGATGGCTGCACCATGTCCAACACTAAAAGACTCCATTCATTACAAAAACGTGCAGTGCACCTAATTTCAGACAAAAACCTCACACTGTGTGTAGACCCATATACATATACATATTACCACTAAGAAAGCGCCTTCTCTTCAACAAAGCCAAATTTATACACAAAATCTTGTCACAGAATGCTCCAACGTATCTGTGGCCTATTTTCAAATACAGCGGAAGATGCAGTCAACACTTAAATAAATTACACATGCCCAAGCCTAGGCTCGACTTATTCAAGAAAAGTTTAGCTTTTTCTGCTGCTCATCTGTGGAATAATCTTCCACACGACTTAAAAACACTCTTAGTCCATATTCATTCAATCACAGACTTTTCAAATACATCATGAGTGCAGATTATATGCCACCCTAATTTAGTTATGTTCTTAAATAATTACATAACATCATATGTAGGTTTTAACGATAATTTTGTCCCTGTTTAGTATTAATTATGATAAGGTACTGTAAATCTGTGTAACTGTTATTGTACTGTTACAATGTTGGGATTTTATTTTATTGTAATTTATTGTTATTTTATTATTTAAGTAATATTTAAGATACATGTGAGAATACATGGATTCAGTATGGACGACGAGAGAAAGGAAGGGCAGAATGTTAGACGGGCCTGCGTCCCAATTCTAAACCCTTTGAAAATAAAGTTCGTTCGTTCGTGCGTTCGTTCGTTCTATCTATCTATCTATCTGTCTATCTATCTATCTATCTATCTATCTATCTATCTATCTATCTATCTATCTATCTATCTATCTATCTATCTATCTATCTATCTATATATCTGTCCGTTCGTCTATCTATCTATCTAACTAACTATCTACCTTCCAACATATCTACCTATCTATCTATCTAACTATCTATCTATGTATCTGTCTGTCTAAGTGTCTGTCTTTATTTTCCTCCATACTTCAATGGCTTCGAAGCTTCCAGAATAAGAAGTTACCTGGGTTTTCAAGACACGACAAACAAGTTTAATTGTCTTGTTAGACTTCTATCGTTTTATCGAGACCCACCAACATCTGTCGTGTATAGTAGGGCGTACATCCAAATATAAAAGGCGCTACATTCGGAACATTGAAGTTGCACGTGCCCGGAAGGGTTTTCTTTAAAAAAAAAAACTACCCCAGAATGAAACTATAATTAGCAAAAATCATTTCATGACATGAACTTCATTTAGTGCACCAGATAGGGAAATAAATAAACCATGACGTATGCCATAAAATCCTTCTGAAGAATAGACCTGGCCAGGACTCTTCAATCTTAAGTAAACAGGTATAAATAAATGTATGTTTTTAATAAAATATTAAAAACAGACGCATATAAAAGACCTACAAAAAAGTATTAGATGTAGCAGTAAAGGAAAGTGAAGACAAAGGACTCAAATGGAAATAATCAGTAACATTCGTTACTTCCAAGCAACTGTGTGCACAAGAATGCAGAGTAAAGATAAACTAACAAACTTCAAAAAAAAAAAAAAAACACACACACACACACACACACAAACACAAACATTTTCAGTATTTAAGAACGCTGATTACGTCCGGCGGACAATGCAAAACTGAAATTAAGTAAGGGTTATGCCAAGCAAATACGCCACTTTAGAAAATGAAGAATGTTCTATATAATTTTTTTTATTTTATGGCCACATCGAACAAACAAGTGCAATTTTTTTTTAGATGGAATAGAGATGTTGATTCGTAAAAGAATCCCACGGACAGAGAAGAAAGCTTAGCAAGAGTTAATGAACTAGAAAATATAATCGCAAAGATAAGGAGGGGTCAATCGACCTTCCTTGGGCACAAGATGGGAAGAGAAGCACTCGACAACTTCGTGATCACAGAAAAAATTTAGATAAAAATAAGTCAGGGGACAGAAAGAAAAGGTAATAGACAGCTTGACACTGGAGCATGGGAAGAGATCAACAACAGAGCTAATGGACAGCATCAAACACCGAGATCCACAGACAGACGCGATCGACCATTTCCTAGAAGCATGACACCGTCCTTGACTTGATTGTTACAGCTGCTGAAGGTCAATTTCTGGCTGTAGATCGTAAGAACATGGCATATCTGAAAACAGGTGGAAGCAAATAGATAGAAAGAGATAATGTTAGTAATGTGTTAAGAAGTACATGGTAACTTAAAATGTTAAAGATAAGAGCTCATGGATTCCGTAAATTATCTGTTCAAAGCATAAACATTGTTTTTTTTTTTTTTTCAAATTCAAAATCGAAGAAAATGTAATTCGCTATGTCGAACATTTAGGACAGGCATGGATAGTTCGGCATTTAAAAGAAAAATATCTAAGCTAGACATTTACTTACGAACAGTGTACTTCCCACGAAGTAGCATTAAAATATAATGTTATTAAATATACTGTTCAAAAAAAGAAACGCATAGCTATCCGAGGGCGCGTTTTTATGAGTTTGTAAGTAAAATTTGGTGCTAGGGTATATAAAAACCAGCCTCAAATGTTCTTTACAGTGTCACATGCACGTGTTGACCTGAATTGCGTTCGTTTTTGTAATCGTTACAACGCAGTGGTCAATAGTGTATATGACGCAATTTTTGACCACAGCTCATGTTGCGCGCACGTGAAAGCAACAACATTTGGTGTGAACACTATTCACTGACTACGCAACTGAAACCCTATAAAAGGTTAAAGCTACACACAAAAAATTCAGTTAATTTTCAAGCAGACATTTATGCCGTCTCTATCGATAAATTTAAGGAACATTGCTATTGGCGGTTTGCACGCAGGCAAAAGTCAAAGTCAGGTTGCCAGGCATCTAAACGTGCATCAGCGTACCATCAGTCGACTTTGGCACCGGTTCCACGCATCCATGCCCAGAAGATGCCAGTCGCTGATCGATGCAAGTGAAGGCCACACACCATACTAACGGGAAAGCCCGTACGCCAAAAACTCTCGTGACCCAGATGCAAAACAACTGTCAATTGATTGGCTGAACCCTAAGGTATTCTTTTGTGCAATTTGAACAATTAACTCATTAAATTAAAAAAGTTATTGAATGTCAAAATTGTGGCTATGTGTGTGCCTTCAGTAGCTATGCGTTTCTTTTTTTGAACAGTATAATTCAAATGGCGCAAACTCCGTATTTTCGTTGGGAATTTCTCTATAGGCGAAGAGAATAGCGGGTAATACTCTATCCCAATCTTGTGGATACTTACTCGTAACCTTTCCCAACATTTGTTTTAAACTTCAGTTAATCTTTCTATACTGTCCAAAAAAGAGAAACGCATAGTTACTGAAGGCACACACATAGCCATAATTTTGACATTCAATAACTTTTTTAATTTAATGAGTTAATTGTTCAAATTGCACAAAGGAATACCTTAGGGTTCAACCAATCAACTGACAGTTGTTTTGCATCTGGGTCACGAGAGTTTTTGGCGTATGGGCTTTCACGTTAGTATAGTGTGTGGCCTCCTCTTGCATCGATCAGCGACTGGCATCTTCTGGGCATGGATGTATAAAACCGGTGCCAAAGTCGACTGATGGTACTCTGATGCACGTTTAGATGCCTGGCAACCTGACTTTGACTTTCGCCTGCGTGCAAACGGCCAATAGCAATGTTCCTTAAATTTATCGATAGAGACGGCATAAATGTCTGCTTGAAAATTAACTGAATTTTTTTTGTGTAGCGTTATCCTTTTATAGAGTTTCAGTTGCGTAGTCAGTGAATAGTGTTCACCCCAAATGTTGTTGCTTTCACGTGCGCGCAACATGAGCTGTGGTCAAAAATTGCGTCATATACACTATTGACCACTGCGTTGTAACGATTACAAAAACGAACGCAATTCAGGTCAACACGTGCATGTGACACTGTAAAGAACATTTGAGGCTGGTTTTTATATACCCTAACACCAAATTTTACTTACAAACTCATAAAAACGCGCCCTCGGATAGCTATGCGTTTCTTTTTTTGAACAGTATAGTATTTTGAATATCTTCTATTACTATAAACGGAAGGAATATGCCTTCACACTAGGTCAGATGGCCGACTGTTTAACCTCGCAAGGCTGAAGGCAAAAACAAAAGTCAGAAGGGTCACTATAAGAGACTTGTTATTCGCTGATGACGCTGCAGTCGTCACTCAAAGCCAACAGAAGCTTCAAAGCTTGATGAATCGCTTCACCCAAACACGCAAGGACTTTGGCCTCACAATAAGTCTAAAGAAAACAAATATGCTGAGTCAGGTTGTGGATATTGCACCAGTTATTACTACTGTATCGATAACTATGAACTGGCTGTGGTGCACCACTTCACATACCTGGGGTCTACCATCAATGAAAAAATTTCTCTGAACAGAAATTGACAGCCGCATTGGCAAAGCTGCAGCTACTTTTACCCGCCTCACACTGCGTGTTTCGGGAAACTCCAAACTTACAACGAAGACCAAAGCTGCGGTATATAACGCCTGTGTCACCAGCACAGTCCTATATGGCAGCGAGACATGGACGAGAAAGACGGCTCAATACCTTCCATCTACGGCGTCTACGCCACATCCTCGACATCTCGTGGAAAGATAAAGTGACAAATGTCGAGATGTTGTCCCGTTCTGGCCTTCAAAGTATGTATTCGCTAATTAGGCAGCGCAGACTACGCTGGCTTGGCCATGTTCGCCGTATGGAAGATGGTCGCACCCCGAAAGATGTCTTCTACGGACAACTGCCAGATGGCAAAAGAACAGTTGGGCGACCGCAGCTGAGATTCAAAGATGTGTGCAAGAGAGACATGAGGGCACTGGACATAACTCCAGCAACCTGGGAGGATGAAGCTGCCGATCGCACCAAGTGGGGATGCTATCTACGGCGCCACCTCAGATTGGGCGAAATGAAGTTCTCACAGTAAGCATACGAGAAGAGAAAACGTTGAAAGGAACACCAGGAAAATAAGCAGCTGAGGGCTGTCACCTCAGGGGCGCATTCCCATAGTAAGTTATAACTGAAGGGGCTATTATTATTATATTACTCTGAATGTCTTAATTTTATTGTACTGTATTATCACAGTTTTCATTGCCGATCGAGTTTCAACCTCTTTTACATTTGCAAATAAACACGAGAGTTATATAGTTTTAACTAATGGTTGCTAGGCTACAAGGCAGCGTGGAAGGGAACTGTTCATCGCACCTCTCGATGCTGGACATAGTATATTGAAGTCTCTAACACTTGACTCCCCTACGGCAGTAAATGTTATGGGACTACCTTCAGGCTGCTTGTAGCTCTGTTTGGCCAGATTTTCAACAAGAGACGGGAGGGCTTTTAAAAGCAAATATAAACATAAAAACTATGATTTAAATCTTTTATTCTGGCCAAAAGTCTTCTGTAAGTTGAAATTCTTCAGGATAGATTAGCTTACTTTAGGAGTTCATGTATATAAATAAAGCACTAGGGAAATTTGCTTTAATGTGACATTCGAAACGCGATTTCTTTCTGGGGGATTGATACCTCAGGGATGGAATAGACAGTCATATTCTGACTGGAATCAAACATCATACGACATAGAAACATATTGAACACGACAAAACGTATGATTAAATATAGCTTTTAATATCTTGGCTATGTCAAGTGAAATAGATCCACGCAGTTCCAAGAAATAGGGTGTGGATGGGGGCAGGGGAGGTTTCTGAGGAGACAAAGAAAGAATGAGACTACAGCTCCCTTAGGCGTGTCCAAATGGGCGATTACAATGAGGTTCCACATGGGGCTGGCAAACTCGTCATATTAAACACATTGCTGCAAGAGCACATACCTTCTTTGGTGCAGCTTCCTGCAAGGGTCAGCTGTAATGGTGGCCCCTGGCTCTATTTAGGACGAAAGGGAGACCAACGCAGATGATGATTTAAAGTGGTTAAATAAATACTCAGAGCAAGAGAAACAAAAATTGTTTTGGAATTTTTGTGTGCATTTTAATACGTTTTGTCTTTAATTACAGCTGTACGTCGATATGTATATCTGTCAGTCCAGCACACCCGATTTCTGCAAGGAGTATTGTTCGGGTTTGCTTTCTGTAGTCTTTCACTGTGCCGGCCTACCAACAAGGCATCCTTGGTTTGAAATAAAGAGTTTTCCATGTCCTAGATGGATCGCCTTGCAATGCTTATAGACCACTTCTACCCGCAACATTCTGATTTTTTTAGTACCAGACACTTGTCCTACTGTTAAATTAAATAACGATCCTGCCACGAGAAGGCTAGGAGCTACGCTACTGCCGTCAGTATTATTGAGCAGATAGCTTCTTGTGCATTTAAAGAAAAGTGGAAAACTCATATTTCACTTCACTCCCGGCTATTGAGATTTTTTTGAAATCTATAATTTTGGATATGTCAATCATTTAAGAGACCCACATTGTTGAGAATCTGCCCAAGCACAGCCAGTAGCAGCTTTCAAGCAGTACTTGATACTTGCTGATATGCCATTGTATTATTTTCGTGTTTATTTGGAAGAGGAAAAAAACCAAGTTGAAGCTCGTTAAGCAGTGGAAACCTTTGATAAGCTGGTTGGACATTTTATAAATACGTAACCAATCAGAAAGAACACTTGAAATAAAAGCTGGGCCTAATATTTAAATGTTGATACAAAAGTGTGACAGCATAATAATAATACTTACTTACTTAGTCGTTCCTCTTCTACACTGGGGTATAGAGATTTGCCAGAGAGAGCGCCATACTATCCTTTCGACTGTCTTTCTCCTGGCCTGGTTCCAATTTAATCCTAGGTCATTCAGAGATTGTCTAATGTTGTCCTCCCAGAGAACTCATGTCCTTCTTGAGGTCTTGATCTCTAAGTTCTTGGTTTCCCATATTTGTCGTGGGAGCCGATCTTCTGTCATTCTACAGACTTCGCCAAATTATCGTAATTGGGAGTGTTCCACTCCTGTCTGCAAGGGCTGGGTTTTGAGGCCATGACGTATCGTCTGGTTGTGGACCATGTCTCTTGTTGTTACTTCAACCATTTTCCTCAGATACCTAATTTGTTAGGTTTGAAGCTAGCTTTTGTGGGTTGTGGTCATTGCCCATGACTCGCATCCATACGTCAAGACTAGGACATAGGTGGAGCGGTATACAGCCATCTTCATCTTCTTATAATAATAAAAATAATAATTGCATGTTCGCTGCACATGGAGCATGGTATCATCATTACAGCCGGTTTACCCTTCCAGAAAGCCTGCACTAGAAAGTATTCATGTGCTCTTTCGGTAGTGGTTTCTCTCGTAGTTTGTTTCACCAGATGAGGATGCCCGACCCTTGCACAACCTCAAATTAGTCGCCTCTTACGATCTGCCTGAGGCAGCAGTAGTCCTTTTCTTTCTTTGACTCCTCAGTGACAGCAGTGAACTAGACGGGGCGCCTTCTGTGTAAGTGACTCCTCAGTGACAGCAGTGAACAAGACGGGGCGCCTTCTGTGTAAGTGACTCAGTGACAGCAGTGAACTAGACGGGGCGCCTTCTGTGTAAGTGACTCCTCAGTGACAGCAGTGAACTAGACGGGGCGCCTTCTGTGTAAGTGACTCAGTGACAGCAGTAAACTAGACGGGGCGCCTTCTGTGTAAGTGACTCCTCAGTGACAGCAGTGAACTAGACGGGGCGCCTTCTGTGTAAGTGACTCCTCAGTGACAGCAGTGAACTAGACGGGGCGCCTTCTGTGTAAGTGATTCCTCAGTGACAGCAGTAAACTAGACGAGGCGCCTTCTGTGTAAGTGACTCCTCAGTGACAGCAGTGAACTAGACGGGGCGCCTTCTGTGTAAGTGACTCCTCAGTGACAGCAGTGAACAAGACGGGGCGCCTTCTGTGTAAGTGACTCAGTGACAGCAGTGAACTAGACGGGGCGCCTTCTGTGTAAGTGACTCCTCAGTGACAGCAGTGAACTAGACGGGGCGCCTTCTGTGTAAGTGACTCAGTGACAGCAGTGAACTAGACGGGGCGCCTTCTGTGTAAGTGACTCCTCAGTGACAGAAGTGAACTAGACGGGGCGCCTTCTGTGTAAGTGACTCCTCAGTGATAGCAGTGAACTAGACGGGGCGCCTTCTGTGTTAGTGATTCCTCAGTGACAGCAGTGAACTAGACGGGGCGCCTTCTGTGTAAGTGATTCCTCAGTGACAGCAGTGAACTAGACGGGGCGCCTTCTGTGTAAGTGATTCCTCAGTGACAGCAGTGAACTAGACGGGGCGCCTTCTGTGTAAGTGATTCCTCAGTGACAGCAGTGAACTAGACGGGGCGCCTTCTGTGTAAGTGACTCCTCAGTGACAGCAGTGAACTAGACGGGGCGCCTTCTGTGTAAGTGACTCCTCAGTGAGTGCAGTGAACAAGACGGGGCGCCTTCTGTGTAAGTGATTCCTCAGTGACATCAGTGAACTAGATGGGGCGCTTTCTGCGTAAGGGACTTCTCAGTCTACCCTATTAATGTCCACTTGCTCTGTGACAGCACACGCACCTTCTAATTTTTTTTTCATTATTAAAGTAAAGCCGTGAGATAACAGTCAATGGACGCTTCTAGGAAATTTAAGTATGTTATTAAGCGACTTCTCGTGTAATTTGCCACTACAACATTCTATGTGTCCGAGAGTTTCCTACAGTTCAAGGTAGAAGTTGCGTGATTTGTATACATTCTGTTCGCAACTCATGAAAATATGAACATATAAAAATAGCTCAACTGTGCACATTCTTAACACGCCGTGGCTGATTCGGGAACACAATTAAATAGACCTCGAAAATGAGACCATTCACCCTGCGGGACACAGCCATAAAATGTGTGGATTTGGATTCCCTAATAACAGCAAAACACGAGAAGATTGAGATAGGATGGTCAATTTCAGCGGTAATTATATTTATTAGATTGTAACCGACATAGCTGTAAAGTTGGGTGGATGACAGAAAAGAATGTACGTTTGTATGCAGATTGCAGAGAAGCAATAGATAAGTAGACAGAGAATTCATTTGGAAATTGATGAGGCATTATGGAGTTCCCATAAAGATCATTAACTTAATAAGGAAGATCTATGAAGACATGACATGCAGAGTTCTTCACGAAGGACACCTTACAGGACCGTTTAGGATTAGAACGGGAATCAGACAGGGATGCCTTGTGTCTCCATTTCTTTTCTTACTAGCAATAGATTGGGTTATGAAAACATCGACTTCACACAACAGAAATGGAATCCAGTGGAATCTGACTAAACAGCTTGATGATCTGGATTTTGCAGATGACTTGGCTCTTCTGTCCCATAACCATAATCAGATGCAAGAGGAAATGAAAATTCTCGATGAGATGTCACAACAAGTGGGCCTGAAAATACATAGGGAAAAGACAAAGATTGTGAGAATAAATACAAGAAATGACAACAAGTTTGAACTTGAAGAAACACCACTAAAGGATGTAGAATCGTACACATAGCTTGTCAATAATATAGACAAGAGCTGGAGGGACAGACAGTGATATCAAAATAAGAATACAAAAAGCAAGAGGAGCTTTCATTGCATTGGGAAACATATGGAGAACAAGAGAAATCAAGTCCAACACGAAAATAAGAATCTTTAACTCAAATGTGAAGTCAGTCCTATTGTATGGCTCTGAGACATGGAGAGCAACAAAAACAACAACCAAAAAGCTACAGACTTTTATAAACGTGTGCTTGCGCAGAATAGAAGGACTGAAATGGTATGACAAAGTCACAAATGTGGAATTGATGACAAGAACCAGACAAGTGCTAGTGGAACAGGACTTGAGAAGAAGACGCTGGCGATGGATATGACAAACATTGAGGAAACCTGTTGATAGCATTACAAGGTAGTCCTTGTTCTGGAATACACAGGGAAAGAGAGGCAGAGGTAGACCAAAAAACACATGAAGAAGAGAGCTGGATACAGAAGTGAAAATGATGAGGAAAACATGGAAAGAACTTGAGCGGATGGCACAGGACAGAAAGACTTGGCATGTGTTTGTTGAAGGCCTATGCTCCTTGGGGAGCTAAAGTGTATTGATTGATTGATTGACGACATACTGTTATATCGTTTTCTCAATTCTGGCACATTTTACGAGCTAGAAGATAAATGGTGTTGGGCTTCGTAAGACGCTGTAAAGCGATGCGAGGCTTCTTAAGATGCTGTAAAGGATGCAAGGCTTCATATGATGCCATAAAAGTAGTGCGGGATGTATAAAAGGTTAAGAATCACTTATCTAAAACAATGAGACCAACAAAAATAAACAACCAAAAAGCTACAGACCTACATAAACAGGTGCTTACTGTCGTGAAACATTTTAAATCCACATATATAAATTAAAAGGTAAATGTAAAGCCTAACAAATAAATTCTATAAAAGGAAAGAAGAATGGTAAAGAACAGTGCTGTCACAATGACGGTACTAGAGATCCCCCTTTTTATGCTCCGTCTGCAAAATTGTAACGCTTTCACGTTGATAGTAAGCCTACTGCATCATACACGCGTTTCTACAACACAATAAAACGGGTACTGCAGTTCTAAGAAAAACCTTGAGATACGCAAGCTGATTAATGACCTAAATTAATACTAACATTAATTACACTACGTTAACATAAAGGGACGGACAGATGGACTTAGGATAGAAAGAAGGGAGGGCTGATCGGAGGAACACATGCAACACTAAACACGCGTCTCGCGATATTAATGCCACCCCAACAAGCGTAAGGCCAGACGCAATACTTTTTTTTTCTCAGATGGACAGTGATAAAAAACACTACCCATACGAGAGTTATGTTTAAAAACCTGAAAAATCCTTATTGGGAAACATGACATTATACTGGTTTACATTTGAAAGCCTGACAGTACCCAGACACCACATCGATCGAAGTGAACGGGAGGTAGAAGAAAATGCATATTTTGAACGCCACCTCCTGGCTCCATTAAAATTATATATTTGGGTTCCTTAGGACTTGCTGACAAAGAATATGTTAAGTGTTATGCAAATAGTCTAGGAATTAACAAGTTATAGCCAAAATAAAATGGTGGTGCTGTCAGACAACACCAAAATCAGAATCGCTCAGTGGCAGATTTTTAAACCACCATTGTACGGGAAATAGGTCCCCATGTTACCTCCTATTTGATTGGCGGGAAATAAATGTAAGGCTAAACACGATTAGTCGGACTATAAATACTATTTTTAGTTGTTAGGGGAGACGGATGGAAGGAGTACTTTTTTTCAAACGCTTGGGTAAACATGGCACGATTGGTTAGACCCGTCAATATAGTCACTTAAACGCGTCAGTTCAGCACCAGATTTTCAAAAATACTTTCTAAAGCAACAGTGCGTTGAGAATCAGCTTATATTTTTCTAAATAAAAGCCTGAGACAGAGGCAGATCGGAATTTGTGCCATAATTTGTGCCATTATTCTTCACCAGTCAACGTATCTGTTTATTATTTCCATGAATTGTGGTAAGCTTGAAATATTTGATATCTTTTTAATGAAAATTGAATGTAAATTAATAATTTATGTTTGTATATGTGTGTGGTTCAGTAGCGAACCTGAGGCAAGGCCTATATATATAATGCTCCAACCTGAACAGAAGGTGTCAGAGAAAAGTAAAACTACATGGAATTACCCAATAGTACACTGACACCTATCCTATTGTATAGAAGGACTTACAGATGAAATTGCAGAGGCGTAGTGACCATTAGGGAGGAGAATATTGGTGTAAATTATTTCAGATGAAGATAGCAGTTGGCCTACCGCTCTGAACTCAGTGTTTGTTATGTATTGTGCTCAATGTAGAATTAGAGTATAAATTAGTTCTGAAGTAGGAGGTACAACCTTCTTGTTTCAGGGACTGTGGTCCTAAAGTTATTGAGCAGCACCGGGTCAGAGCTTTGCTGAATCCAGAGGCGGACAGCATACTCCTTGGTCCATATAGCAAACAGTGAGGTGTCTCCAGAACACAGGGGAGCAGTCGAGCAGAGGAGTCTTTTCCTGCCGCCATCACGAAAGATAAGCCTATGTGGCCAGCGGAGCTCAACATTATTTAACCCCATCTTAAACTGACATTTTATAAAAATAAGAGGGGAAATTAATTGTTTTAATGCCAGGAACTGAGAACATCTCCAATACTAGTTCCAACAGAAACAAACACTTGAAGTCATGATGACAAATAACAACTTAGCTTGAAATACAAAACCAGTATTACCTCATAGTACTACTACACAACTGACCCACATAGGATAATACTAATAAAATATGTCACTACAAGATTCATATTTATAAATGATGTACATATAAATTGTGATTACATTTTATTATGATTCCTGGTTCACTGTGTAGTTGAATCAGGATCTCTATTAGTGAAAGTACTTAATACATATATATTTGAAAATTTACCAGTGACTCATTTAAGATAGTCTCATAGAGTGTTATATGTATGTGAGTGTCACAATGTTGTCAAGTGTGGTGGAATAAATTAAATTGTTTATTTGTCTGTTATTGTTGTGACTTACACTTCATCATTTACATAACCCTAGACATTCAACGTAGTCATCACAATATTCCAGAATAATTCTGACTGAGGTATAAATATGTGGTAGCAAGTAAGGTCACCTGTAATACACTACACTTATTAGATACAGATACCTTCACAGCTGATCTCAGTCAGTACACTAAGTCCCCTATAAATATTTATAACATCCCATTTTACCACACTTACGTAGGATGGAAGGATTGAAGTGGTATGGCAAGCTCACTAATGCGGAACTGATGACAAGTACCAGACAAGTACCAGACAAGTGACAGACAAGTACCAGACACGTGACAGACAAGTACCAGACAAGTACCAGACAAGTGACAGACAAGTACCAGACAATTACCAGACAAGTACCAGACAAGTGACAGACAAGTACCAGACAAGTGAAAGACAAGTACCAGACAAGTGACAGACAAGTACCAGAGGAACAACAAATGAGAAGAACTCGCTGGCAATGGATAGGACACACAATAAGGAAACCTGTTTATAACATTACAAGGTAGTTCTTGTTCTCAAAGGTAGAGCTAGAGCAAGGAACACGTGGAGAAGAGAACTGGAGACAGACTTGATAGGGATGAAGAAGACATGGAAATACCTTGAGCGGATGGCATGTGACAGGAAGATTTGGTATAAGTTTGGTGAAGGCCTATGTCACGTGACAGGAAGACTTGGTATAAGTTTGGTGAAGGTCTATGTCACGTGACAGGAAGACTTGGTATAAGTTTGTTGAAGGTCTATGTCACGTGACAGGAAGACTTGGTATAAGTTTGTTGAAGGCCTATGTCACGTGACAGGAAGACTTGGTATAAGTTTGGTGAAGGTCTATGTCACTTCATTGACAGGGTCAAGACAGTTGGTGGGCCTATGGGAAGGTTTTTTAAGCGGGAGTGAGATATACTTCCGGGAAGCCGGGAGGTCCTGTTTTTCTGAAGGGACCAAGAGTCCATTGTTTTTCGGGGAGAATCTTCGAAGTAACTGCTATGGCAGTTTTCCCCAGTGAATCTCTGTGCGTCGGGATGACGACAGAATTCCTTGTGTAGTTCTGAGGATTCATTTACCAGGTAATACCGACCTTTATGCATTATTACGCTTTTCGGTGGCAGAACATGTAAAGGATTACCTAGGGTGAACAGCAGTTCACGGATCCGCCATTTCAGAACTTATATATTTGTGCTCGAGGTAGCCATCCAAGACTGTTAGTCTTATATTGTCCAGAAATCCAGTGACGAAGATATATTGTGGGAGCCGCAGATTGGCGGAACTTCTATCTACAATAAGTATTACTGCAGGGTTGATGATAACCTATTTAACAGAAGTACACGGCCGACGTTAGGACGAGGCCTGTGCTTCCGGCTATTATACTACAGCCTGATATGTGCAATTGGCAGGGAGTGCCAAGTTGCACCTGTGTGTCAAGGTAACTAAGGCATCTGACGCGTTTAGTCAGAGACGCCAAGGGCGACGCTACGAACTGTCATTATTGAAGAACTTTGCTATTGACCATGCACGTCTATTCTGATGTTTACCTTTTTGAATGCCAAATGTATACCTATCGATGTCAGGTCAGCATGACCTTGTTACACTGACTGTTCCTGTTGATATTATGTGTGTTCCCGTCAATAAATGTCTTGAAACATGCCTGCAGTGTCAAAGCATCCTTGATTACTGCATGTGAGAGTATGGGTTGCAGGATCTACATCTATACGAGCCTAAACACATTCGCGTCTTCATTCGCACCCACACTCAACTCATCATACGCTCGCACTACACATCTAACAACATGTAAACTGTCTTGGGCCAGTGATCACCTCAACAAGAAAAAAAAGACAGTTACATTTCTGGTGGACCAGTTACGTGGGCTCTTATGATACATTTCTTGTCGCCAATGTGGCCTAGAAACTTACATTTCTGATGGACCAGATCTGTGGGTTTAAAAAGAACAGAGCGAGCATTTGACATTATTGTTGACATTTATGGATCCAGAAATTTACATTCCTGGTTGGCTGTTACATGTATGATGTCTCCAGTTTTGTCGAGAAAGTTACAAGAAGGACAAGTACACATTACACTTCTGATCTGTGGGTCTAAGCTACACACGGGACAGCCGTAACAGCGCTAATTCTACACTTGCAAGTTTTGGCTACAACAGGACAGATATAGGTCATCAACGGTTGACACAAATAAACAGTACGAGCATTTATATTATAATGCTACATAAAGCATAACAAGACAAGTACTGAAGTGAACTACTAGGCATTTGCTACGTGGACCATAACTGCATAGAAGGCGGGTTCCTATTGTAAACAGTACTGCGGGTTGTTACACGTTTCATTCAACAACAGACTTTTCTAGGTCAGAGTATTCAAGCTACATTGTTGGAGGTCAAGTGTCTGTAAACAGTACGTGAAATTGTAAACATTCAATGTGCAAGCCCTAATTTGAGAAGGTCATAGTAACTTTGGTTCGTGAATACCACTTTATGTTACAGTGGATTTGACGTTCAGTGCGCGTTTGACATTTCGTTTCTGTGTTCGCAAGGAGCAAGAAATTTATTTTAGTTTCAGCTGTGACTGAACTTGTTCTGCAACACATTGAAATTGATTGCTATATGTTTATGTCACTTCTACTGTTTTGTGTGTATTTTTCTGCGGGTTTTTCGGTTGGTGGGTCTTACGGTAAATATGCCACTTGATCGAGGCTTACTGTAAGCGGTCTGTAGGTGCAAATTTTCTTAATTTGGAAATTTGCTAGTGACAATTGGTCGCTATTGATGTTAGCTGTGATGTAATTGTACTTAACGTTGTTTTTGTAATATTTTGTCTGTTTTTCAGTTTTGATTGTCGATTTGTTTTGTTTGTATTCTGTAGGTCTCTCCTTTCTTGTGTTTTTCTCTACACATTTTTGGTTAAAACAGTGTTGCCATTTGTATTGTTTTGTATTTTTGTCTTTGTTTTTTTTTTTTTGTTGTACTACATTACTGTCATGCACAGTCTACATACACATACTTGGTCATGTTTTGATATTATTGATAAGGTAGACTCTTCATATAGAGTTTGTTAAATAATATTATATAAGATATTTATACAAGTTCTTTGATAAAAGACTTGTTATCTACAAAGATTGAGACAGTAAAATAAAGTGAAGTGAGTATACAAGTCTAGCATTTCAGACTTGTCTCCCATTGAAGTGGGATAAGGTAATTTATTTAATTTTTTTTTTCAGGTTTCTGATCTCATTAGACAGAATGTCTACATTGGATTTCTTCATCCAGCAAGGGTTGACCCTTGGTAAGTCTGGTAAAGAATTGGAAGAATATTCATCTGCTCAATTCGCCATTGCATTAAAGTCAGAAGAAAAGAAACAAAAAGAGGAAATTAAATTGAAAGCAGAAGCTGAACTAAAGAAGCTAGAAGCTGAGAATAGAAGATTAGAACTTGAAGAAAGAAGGTATCAAAGAGAGGCTGAGGAGAGAAAAGCTCAAGCTGCTGCTGAGGAGAGGAAAGCTCAAGCTGCAGCTGATGAAAGAAAATTCCAGATGGAAATGGAAGACAAAAAACTTCAAGCTGCTGAAGAGGGGAAAAAACTTCAAGCGGCTGCAGAGGAAAAAAAACTTCAAGCTGCTGCTGAGGCTGAAATTAGAAAAATGGAACATGAGGAAAGAAAACAGAAGATGGAACTTGATGAAAAACTCGCAATTTTGGAGTTAGAGAAATTGAAATTGGCGAGTACGGGTGCTCAGCAAACAACTTCGAGTACGACAAAGGAGTTTGTTAGTAGGATTAAATTGCCTCATTTCAATCCTTTAAAGGATGACGTAGCAGATTATCTAGATAGATTCCAATTTTTGTGCGATACGCATAACATAAAAAAGGAAAAATATGTTGAACAACTGATGCCATTTTTTACAGGTGACACAGTGACTACTCTTATGACAATAGACGAACATGAGAGGACTAATTATGATGTTGTCAGGGCAGCATTACTAAAGAAATACCAATTAAAACAAGAAGACTATCGTCTTCGTTTTAGGACAATGTTGCCAGAAAATGGAGTAGATTTCTCTGATTTTGTTACAAAGATACGTCGTACATTTACACGATGGGTTGAGTTGTCTCAGATTGAGAAAACATATGAAGGTCTAATGGACTTATTATTGCGAGATAAGGTTTTGTCATCTGTTAATGATTCTTTTCTTGCATTCCTTCATGAGCGTAAGCCTAAAAACTTAAAAGAAATGGAGGAATACTGTTGTCAGTATGCCACAGCACATCCCCATGCTACAGTTAGCAATTCTAAAGTGAAAGAAGGGTTGCCAGCTGCTTCGGCAACACCATATGGCCCTAATTTCAGAAAAAAATTTCAGGGTGCTCAACAAAATTGGAATAGGGGAAGTAATCAAAATTACACTCAGAAGCGGAGTAATCCAACACATGATGGTTCTTCGTCTATGCAGTGGAGACAAGATGGTAGTTCTCGTAATTTTAGTGGTAATAATTTGAGACACTTTCGTAAAGGCTATCCAAATAATAACTATTCAAATTTTCGAGGTAATCATTCTCGACGTCAAGATTATGACGATGGTGAATTTAGAAACCGGGATTCAAACCGGAATGATGATTACAATAGGCAATATGATAACAATTACAGGGGAAATGATAGTCGAAATAATTACAGGGGAAATGATAATCGAGGTAGACCTAGGTTTAACAAAAAAAGACCTTACCAACAGGCAAACTCTGCGCAACAAGAGTTTGATGGAGTCTGTAATACAGTAAATGATAGTGGTAACTCTAGGGCTATCACTGGTTGTGCTTTCGATTTTGGGAGAGCAACTGAATGCCCCCAATGCTTAACATTGTTTGACTCATCAACTGTATCTACGCTAAGTTGTGGTCACCCTCTTCCTGCTCTACCTGCTACAGTTGCGCATGATGGGAGAGGATCTCTCATCTTACATAAAGGTCTAATAAATGATAGGCTAGTCTCAGTACTTTTCGATTCGGGATGTACTACCGTCGGGGTTAAGGAGTCTCTGATAGATCCTTGCTGTGCCACGGGAAAAACAATCAAATGTGTTACATTTGGTGGTACTATGGAAAGCTATCCTACTGCTATTATTAGGATTGACACTCCTTTCTTCACAGGAGATGTCCATGCATGTCTTCTTCCTAATCCTATTGCGGATCTTATAATCGGTCGTATTCATGGGGTTAAGGAATGCACCCCGCAACAAATTTCTAGTTGGGAAGAAAAAAACATTCAAACGGTCAATGCAGTGGTGACAAGAGCTCAAGCTCTTAATCCCCCAACTTCATCTGATAATAGTAATGAAGTTGATAGCCAAGACGAGCACTTGGTGATTTCCCATGACTCGTTTGTTAAACGTCAAGAAGAGGATCCTTCTTTGAAGAAATACTTCCTTCTTGCAAAGAAAGGGGATCCCAATCAAAATACGAATCACAAATCGTATATCACTATGAAGAATGGTATATTGGTACGAATGGTACAACACTCGGACAAGTCTATGCACTCGCAAATTCTTGTGCCTAAGTGTATGAGAGCCTTAATTCTTCGGCATGCACACGATTCTCAGTGTGCGGGACACATGGGTTTTTCCAGAACTAAAACTAGAGTCCTTGCGTCATTCTTTTGGCCATTCGTGAATAAAGACATCCGAATTTATTGCCGATCTTGCAAAATTTGTCAAGAGGTCAAGTCTAGGGGTCCGAGACATGCTGCTCCTATTCAGGCTGCAGATATTCCGATTCGGCCGTTTCAGAAAATGGCTATAGACATCATTGGTCCGTTCAAAATTAAGTCAGCCAGAGGACACCAATTTATCCTCACTTGCGTGGACATGTGCACGCGTTGGCCAGAGGCTATTCCTCTGAAGAGCATATCAACTGTCGATATCGCTGATGCTCTTTGGCTCGTATTTTCTCGTCTGGGATTCCCCGGAGAAATACTGTCGGATCACGGCACTCAGTTAATTTCGGACGTTATGTCTCAGGTAATGGCTACGCTAGACATTAAAAGGTCTCTCAGTAGTATTTATCATCCAATGTCCAATGGATTGGTAGAACGTCTTAACAGGACACTAAAGAACTTACTTGGCAAGATAACGGAGGATCATCCTGAAGATTGGGACAGGGTTTTACCTGCAGTCCTCTTTGCCTATAGAGAGGTTCCCAACGAGCATACAGGGTTTTCTCCTTTCGAACTTGTCTTTGGCGCGCAACCGCGCGGGCCAATGTCCTTGTTACACGATTTGATAACTTCCGATAATATTGACGATGATACACAATCGTCATATGAATATGTTATAGCTCTTAGAGAAAAGATTATCGAATCGTGCAGGTTAGCAACTTCATCTTCCGAATTTGCGAAAGAAAAAGCTAGGCGATTTGCTAATAAGAAAAGACGCCTACGTCAACTTTGTCCTGGAGACAAAGCATATGTCTTACTGCCCTCAAGAGAGAATAGACTTCTCATTTCTTGGAAGGGTCCATACACTATAGTCTCGAAAATTTCTGATGTCGACTATATTGTCGATGTGGATGGAAGGCATAAAACCTTCCATATAAATATGTTAACAGAGTTTATTGAACGTCCAGACTATTTACAGCCTATTTTCCAGGCGACGGACGACTCTCCAGTTCAACATGGTCACATCTCATCCCTGTCCGTTATACAGGATGAGGAAACTATTTTTTCTGACGTGAACTTACCTCTTCCTACGATTCCACTTATTTCAACGGAATCGTGGAGAGACGTTACAGTCTCTTCTAACTTGTCTTTTGAGGAACAACGTCAAGTATCCTCTACGTTACAATCATATCAGGATGTCCTTACCGACATTCCTGGACACACAGATGTCATAGAACATGACATCATACTTACTGATCGTAATCCGATCAGAGTAAGACCATACCCAATACCTATTCATTTTCAAGCACAAGTCGAGAAAGAATTGGATGAAATGATTCAACTACAAATAATTGAACCATCCACTTCAGCTTATTCTTCGTCGATAGTTATTGTTCGAAAGAAAGACAATAACATACGTCTTTGCGTTGATTATCGCAAATTAAATCAAGTTACGAAGTTCGATGCTGAACCTATGCCGTTATTAGATGATCTACTTATTAGACTTTCTAAAGCTAAATTCTTTACTAAACTAGACTTGTCGAAAGGTTATTGGCAAGTCCCATTGACGGAACACGCCAAACCTCTCACTGCTTTTTCGACACCTAGGGGTCTGTTTCAATGGAATTTTATGCCTTTCGGGCTTATGAACGCCCCAGCGACTTTCGTGCGCATGATGCGACGAATTCTATCAGATCGTGCAGATGTCATTGCATATTTAGACGACATCTGTCTTTTCAGCGATACTTGGGAAGAACACTATGTGGGTCTGAAGGAATTGCTATCTACTCTACGTGAGCATAGTTTGACTGCTAAACCCTCTAAAGCTTTTGTTGGGTTTAGTGAAATTTCCTTCCTAGGTCATCGAGTTGGTCATGGTCTGTTGAAGACAGAGGACCAAAACATTTCAAAGATATTAAATATCTCGGTTCCGAAGACAAAAAAGCAAGTGCGTAGTCTCTTGGGATTGATACAATTCTATGGAAGATTCATTGAGAATCTGTCCTCCATTATGGCACCACTTTCAACGTTATTGAAAAAAGGTTCTCCTAATATGGTGCGTTGGTCCCAAGAATGCCAATCTTCATTGGATCAGGTTAAGAATTTGTTCTCATCTCATCCTATCTTAAGACTACCGACGATTGATAAGACTTTTGTCCTTCGTAGTGATGCCTCTTCCACTGGCATTGGAGCGGCACTAATGCAGGAATATTCAGGAACTCTGCATCCTGTAATGTATATTTCTAGGAAGCTGAATGCGGCAGAAAGGAATTACTCGGTTTTGGACCGTGAATTGTTAGCTATGGTTTGGTCCATTCTTAAGCTACAAAGGTTCCTTCTGGGCGCGCATTTCTTTATGGAAACCGACCAAAAAGCTCTTACGGCTATGCAAAGTAAGGATTTGAAGAGCTCGAGATCTACTCGTTATGCTATTGCTCTTCAGCCTTTCCATTTCACGGTGCGAGCTATCCGTGGTTCGGATAATGTGATGGCGGACATATTGTCTAGATGCCCACATGATTCCAGTTAAATCTTGTGTCCTAGTTTTTCCTGATATATTTTCAGACTTAGGTCTGTCCTTAATATCATAATATGTTGTAATACAAATGTATTTGGATGATGTTTAGATAATTTAACAAATTTCATTTTGTCCATCCATCAGTGATATGTTGCTAAAATAGCATTGACATTTGTATATTGCTATGATTATATTATTTAGTAATGTTTGATATATGATTGGTATTGCCAGCAACTTAGGTTTCTTGAATGGTATCCCTTAGTTTGTTTGGCTTAAAGGAAATATTTTCTCCTATGTTGGGAGATGATTTGTACCCTCTTCTATTGTACCTGATATTAGGTTCATTGTTTGCATGAGCACAGAAGTGATACTGGTGCTATCTTGCTCATGAACATATTAAAAAAAAAAAAAATTGCATTTTTTTTTTTTACAGGGGGGTGGTAGTAATGTTGCTGTCATTTTCGACGGAGTCATCTGTCAAGTTATTTGCTTATGTTTGTATCATAAGTATAATTGTGTCTTTACCTGCGATGTCAGGTTGATTAGGGGTTGTCTTCCCTTGTTTATTCATTCATTGTGTTTGACCTTTAGGGTCAGAGGTTGACAGTTCGGCGTGGGCCTATGGGAAGGTTTTTTTAAGCGGGAGTGAGAGATACTTCCGGGAAGCCGGGAGGTCCTGTTTTTCTGAAGGGACCAAGAGTCCATTGTTTTTCGGGGAGAATCTTCGAAGTAACTGCTATGGCAGTTTTCCCCAGTGAATCTCTGTGCGTCGGGATGACGACAGAATTCCTTGTGTAGTTCTGAGGATTCATTTACCAGGTAATACCGACCTTTATGCATTATTACGCTTTTCGGTGGCAGAACATGTAAAGGATTACCTAGGGTGAACAGCAGTTCACGGATCCGCCATTTCAGAACTTATATATTTGTGCTCGAGGTAGCCATCCAAGACTGTTAGTCTTATATTGTCCAGAAATCCAGTGACGAAGATATATTGTGGGAGCCGCAGATTGGCGGAACTTCTATCTACAATAAGTATTACTGCAGGGTTGATGATAACCTATTTAACAGAAGTACACGGCCGACGTTAGGACGAGGCCTGTGCTTCCGGCTATTATACTACAGCCTGATATGTGCAATTGGCAGGGAGTGCCAAGTTGCACCTGTGTGTCAAGGTAACTAAGGCATCTGACGCGTTTAGTCAGAGACGCCAAGGGCGACGCTACGAACTGTCATTATTGAAGAACTTTGCTATTGACCATGCACGTCTATTCTGATGTTTACCTTTTTGAATGCCAAATGTATACCTATCGATGTCAGGTCAGCAGGACCTTGTTACACTGACTGTTCCTGTTGATATTATGTGTGTTCCCGTCAATAAATGTCTTGAAACATGCCTGCAGTGTCAAAGCATCCTTGATTACTGCATGTGAGAGTATGGGTTGCAGGATCTACATCTATACGAGCCTAAACACATTCGCGTCTTCATTCGCACCCACACTCAACTCATCATACGCTCGCACTACACATGGTATAAGTTTGGTGAAGGTCTATGTCACGTGACAGGAAGACTTGGTATAAGTTTGTTGAAGGTCTATGTCACGTGACAGGAAGACTTGGTATAAGTTTGTTGAAGGCCTATGTCACGTGACAGGAAGACTTGGTATAAGTTTGTTGAAGGCCTATGTCACGTGACAGGAAGACTTGGTATAAGTTTGTTGAAGGCCTATGTCACGTGACAGGAAGACTTGGTATAAGTTTGTTGAAGGCCTATGTCACGTGACAGGAAGACTTGGTATAAGTTTGTTGAAGGCCTATGTCACGTGACAGGAAGACTTGGTATAAGTTTGGTGAAGGCCTATGTCACGTGACAGAAAGACTTGGTATAAGTTTGTTGAAGGCCTATACTCCTTGCGGATTTGAAGCGTAATGAATGAATTCATATTTTTCTTGGCCTTTTCTCTTCTCCTTGTATGTTCAGTGTTTATGTTTCCACACCATAAAACAATTAAGTATAATGAAGGCATTCGATAATTCCAACTTTTCCTTCCTATATACGTCAATTAACCAATCAATTAATCAATCAATCAATCAATCCAGCATTCAAATGTCCTTGGTTTCTTTTTATGCGCAAGTAAATGTACACGTTTTCGTCATCTTGTGTTTAATGTTCCCTGTGCACTGCCCAATGTGTCGTCCACGAAACATCGTTACGACCCTAGGGAGTACAACGAGGCTGTCCCCAATACAAGCCGTGTATAAATAATAATAATAATAATAAATCTATATGGTATGCCAGGTACCGTTCTCTGTCAAAGCTTTACAAGATTCTGTCAATCAATCAATACCCTTTTAGCTCATGCCTTCAACAAAGGCCTATGTGGTGAGATTATGTTCGATAGAAAATTAGAAAGAGTTCTCAGAAATGGAGAAGAAAACTGGTGAACTAGTGGTAGGGATGGCACAGGACAAGCCAGGTAGTTAACTACACAGTTCTAGATTAACCTTAAAGTTATAGCAGAACTTCTGTTGTGCAATTCATAACGTATCATAAAGACACTAGTTTACGTGGCAATTCCAGAGTGTCTTGCCCGTGCTATGACAACTCGCCAAGTCCTTCTATCGCGTGCCATCAGCTCAAGGTCTTTCCATGTCTTCCTCATCATTTTTCCTTTCTGTCTCTAGTTCTCTTCTCCGCTTTTTCTTTAATCGACCTCTGACATCTCACCTTGGAGGTTGCAGCACAGGGGTCCGTCTAATGATGTCAACAGATTTCCGCAATGTGTGCCCTGTCCATCTCGAGTATCTTCTTCTTATCTCCTGTTCCAATGCACTTGTCTGGTTCTTTTTGTCAGTTCCAAATTGGTGACCTTTTCGTACCGTTTCAATCCTTCTATTATACGCAAGCAGCCATTTATGAAAGTCTGGAGATTTTTTTTTTAAAGATTCTATAACAATTATACAAAATTGACCCAGCAATTGTATTCAGTCTAATATGAAAAAAAAAAGTGAAAACTCGTAACCTAGGGAATCGGAAAAGTCATTCAGTCGAATCTATCTATATCACACTGTCGTAGTAGGTAAACGGACAAAAGCCACCTTGTGGAGAAAAGAGGAGGCGGAGATGATAAGCATGAACCTTCTTCTCTTCTTCGTTCGTCCTGAAAAGGACGTTGGTTGCGTTGTGTCCGTTTACAGCGAAGCTGCGATATTTGCGCCTTTCGGCCGACACATCCGACTTCAGCACGGCATTTTTGGGACCGGGTTAGCCTTCCCTCTTCGATCCTTACTCACTCAGCCAGACTGCAGTGATGCAGCCTGTTTCCAGGACCACCACTTGGAGGTGAAGTAGGGTCTTGGTCAGCTCTGGTTCGCTGACCCTGACGCAAGCAGTCTAGCTATGGGTTGCTAACTGCATTCCTCACTGTTGACGCGTCTTAGGTCCCTTATAAGCATGCACCAGAGCTGGCTTACCACACGAAGGACGTCTGCCGACCGAGCAAGGTGGAGACAGTTTGTAGCTGCACTACAAGACGCCACCAGGTTTCATGGTTCCTGATTGCTTTGTCAGTCAGCGGCGGAGGACGAAAGATAATAAAAGGTAAAGATAGTCTCATATCAGATACTGGCGTAGGGGAGTTAAGTGTTAGAGGCTTCACCATACTAGATCCAGCATCGCGAGGTGGGGAGAAGTTCCCTTCCTCGCTGCCTTTTCCTTCCCTAACTCAAGAGCAAATTCAGGTACCCATTTACAGCTGGGTGGACTGAAGCGTGACGTCACCGTGTTTCTAACCCGGTACCTTGACTGAGAGAGGTCAGCGCTCTAATCACTCTGCCAATCGAACGCTTGGAGTCGTAGATAGAATTGATTATTTATTTCCGATCCCTGCCCGCACTGCAGACTGGCTAGCTGTTGTATTACATTAAGACGTTTGTCACTCCATCTATCCATTTTCTCCTAGGCGTCCTGTATTTTATTATTAATTTAATGGTATCAACCGGAGGGGAGTAGTATTCACAAAATTGTATACCATCGATCGGAAAACTCAAATTATTTCATAGCGTAGATACTGTCATCTTAAAATACAATCCGTTGAAGACTGTCATCTTAAAATACAATCCGTAGATACTGTCATCTTAAAATACAATCCGTAGAAGACTGTCATCTTAAAATACAATCCGTTGAAGACTGTCATCTTAAAATACAATCCGTTGAAGACTGTCATCTTAAAATACAATCCGTAGAAGACTGCCATCTTAAAATACAATCCGTAGAAGACTGTCATCTTAATATACAATCCTTTTAAGACTGTCATCTTAAAATACAATCCGTAGAAGACTGTCATCTTAAAATACAATCCGTAGAAGACTGTCCTCTTAAAATACAATCCGTTGAAGACTGTCATCTTAAAATACAATCCGTAGAGAATGTCCTCTTAAAATACAATCCGTTGAAGACTGTCATCTTAAAATACAATCCGTTGATACTTTCATCTTAAAATACAATCCGTAGAAGACTGTCATCTTAAAATACAATCCGTAGAAGACTGTCATCTTAAAATACAATCCGTAGAAGACTGTCATCTTAAAATACAATCCGTAGAAGACTGTCATCTTAAAATACAATCCGTAGAAGACTGTCATCTTAAAATACAATCCGCAGAAGACTGTCATCTTAAAATACAATCCGTTGAAGACTGTCATCTTAAAATACAATCCGTAGATACTGTCATCTTAAAATACAATCCGTAGAAGACTGTCATCTTAAAATACAATCCGTTGAAGACTGTCATCTTAAAATACAATCCGTAGATACTGTCATCTTAAAATACAATCCGTAGAAGACTGTCATCTTAAAATACAATCTGTTGAAGACTGTCATCTTAAAATACAATCCGTAGAAGACTGTCATCTTAAAATACAATCCGTAGAAGACTGTCATTTTAAAATAGAATCCGTAGAGAATGTCATCTTAAAATACAATCCGTAGAAGACTGTCATCTTAAAATACAATCCGTAGAAGACTGTCATCTTAAAATACAATCCGTTGAAGACTGTCATCTTAAAATACAATCCGTAGAGAATGTCATCTTAAAATACAATCCGTTGAAGACTGTCATCTTAAAATACAATCCGTAGATACTTTCATCTTAAAATGCAATCCGTAGAAGACTGTCATCTTAAAATACAATCCGTAGAAGACTGTCATCTTAAAATGCAATCCGTAGAAGACTGTCATCTTAAAATACAATCCGTAGAAGACTGTCATCTTAAAATGCAATCCGTAGAAGACTGTCATCTTAAAATACAATCCGTAGAAGACTGTCATCTTAAAATACAATCCGTAGAAGACTGTCATCTTAAAATACAATCCGTTGAAGACTGTCATCTTAAAATACAATCCGTAGATACTGTCATCTTAAAATACAATCCGTAGAAGACTGTCATCTTAAAATACAATCCGTAGAAGACTGTCATCTTAAAAACAATCTAGCAATGATCCACAGAAAGTAAAATTGTATAAGCTAGTTTATAAATGTAATGAACAGAATTGCAGACAAATATGAAAGTGACGAGGGAGCCATGGAAACACCTCGAGCAGACGGCACGGGACGTGACGACTTGGCATGTATTTGTTGAAGGACTACACTACTTTGAAGCAGGTGAAGCGAAATGATGACAATTACGATGATATATGTAATAATGCATGATGCGAGGTCTCAGCAGTTGGTTCTGAAAACACACAGAGATAATACATTGATTATGAGAATAAACGCGACAAAAGACAGCCAGATTGTGCTTGGAGATACATGCACATAAGATGTAGATGTATATCTTGGCTACAAATTGAACAATGTTGCATTGAAATCAAATAAGAATACAAATGCAATAGATTTTATCGTGCTGAGAAATAGATGAAAATCAAAAGAAATCAAGTTCAATACAGAAATCAAGTTCAATACAGAAATCAAGTTCAATACAGAAATCAAAAATCCTCAACTCAAATGTCAAGGCACATACATTTCAAAGGTAAAGGTAGTCCCATGGCAGAAACTGCTGCTGGGAGGAAGTGCCGTGTTAGAGACTCCACTATACTAGGTGAAGGTTCGATAGGTGGAGGTGACAAGTTCCTTTCATCGCTGCTTTTGTCTTCTTAACTCTAGAACAGAGTCAGGTATCCATTTACAGCTAGGTAGACTGGAGCGAAACGACACCTTGTTTCTAACCTTTTCTAATGAGTCAGACGTTCTAACTACTCTGTCAATCAGACACTCAGTCGCACTGTGTGTCTATGAAATATTGAGAACAACAAAAACGACTCCAAAAAGTTACATACTTTCATAAACGGGCGTTTTCACAGAATAGAAGGAGTGCAATGGTAAGACAAGATTACTAATGGGGAAATGATGACAAGATTACTAATGTGGAACTGATGACAAGATCACTAATGTAGAAATGATGATAAGATCACTAATGTGGAACTGATGACAAGATTACTAATGTGAAACTGATGACAAGAACACTAATGTGGACATGATGACAAGATCACTAATGTGGAACCGATGACAAGATTACTAATGTAGAGCTGATGACAAGATCACTAATGTAGAACTGATGACAAGATTACTAATGTGGAACTGATGACAAGATTACTAATGTGGAACTGATGACAACATCACTAATGTGGACATAATGAAAGATTACTAATGTGGAACTGAAGACAAGATTGATTACTAATGTGGAACTGATGACAAGATCACTAATGTGGAACTGATGACAAGATTACTAATGTGGAACTGATGACAAGATTACTAATGTGGAACTGATGACAAGATTACTAATGTGGAACTGATGACAAGATTACTAATGTGGAACTGATGACAAGATTACTAATGTGGAACTGATGACAAGATCACTAATGTGGAAATGATGACAAGATTACTAATGTGGAACTGATGACAAGATTACTAATGTGGAACTGATGACAAGATCACTAATGTGGAAATGATGACAAGAACTATACAAATACCAGTGGTATAAGATATGAAGAGAAGCCTGCTGGCGTTCGATAGGACACACAAACTAAAGGAAACAACTGATAACATTTCCAGGCAGTCCTTGTTCTGGAATCTTCATGGTAAATTAAATAGAAGAAGAGTAACAATATAATAAACAACACTTGAACAAGGGAACTGAAAACGGGCGTAGGATAGATTTTTAAAAAAAACAACAAGACACGAGACGAATGTGAACCGATGACCGGTGTGTTGCGATACATTTTGTACGTCAAATTGAAATTATCATTTGAAAGTATTTGTCGGGCAGAAATTATATTGCAACATGACGTTTATGGCTGCTTCGTCAAAGTGTTGAAATTATAAGGAAAGATCGTCACCCAGGCGTCGGGCTGTTATTAATGTAGAGGACTTGTTTGCTTTGTTTTGCTCATCAACATTGTCCATGATGATGGTATAATCCCTTTAGCTGTGAGCAGGTAGTTCTTGACAGCCCATTGCCTCTCTGACAGAGAAACAAGTCTTCCTCAGTTGTTGTGATGATGTGTGGAGTGTATTGTCGATGGTTTGGTGCGATGGGAGTGGCTGGTGTCGCAGGTCAGTTAGCCTTGGGCACTGTAACAGTAGGTGTTCAACTGATTCCTCATGGTGGTGGCAGTGCCGACAGTTTGGTTCACGTAGTGGGTCTATTATATTTAAATGTTTATTGATGGGGGCATGGCCTGTTCTCAGCTGGAAGATTAGACTCTGTTCTTACCAAAATGATGGAGAAACAACCAACAGCTAGTTGTGACGTCTTTGAAAAGAACTTTACTCTCTCACAACTCAAGATGGCCCTAAGAAATGCAAGAAAGGAGAAGCTGCTGGACCTGATCGACTCCCTAACGAAATGATCTCGAATCTCTCAAATTATGAACTCTCCACCATCCTTGACCTCATTAACAAGACCTGGAGAGAAGACAAGTTACCAACAGACTGGAAAAAAAACATTGCCCATAGATCCAGAGCTGATAATGGGCAGTTTTCTCCATAAGAGGACAGAAGGCTGACTTGAGTTTGTTGAAGGCACGTGATCCACTGAAGGGATATCAGTAAATGTAATGTCATTTTTAAAAAAAGATTTGTCAGAGGGAAATTAATGAAAAGTTCAATTTATTCTAGAAAAAAACTGTTTGGTCATGAAAGTAGGGCCAGGTTTTAAGTAGTAAACAGATCAAACACATTAGAACACAAATAATCATTGGACTTTAAAAAAAAATGAGCAACAGTTGCCAGATGCCTGAACATAACACAAACATACAGTATGTGTGTGTGTGATGGGAAGGTAAAGTCATTTCTGAATATAAGAACAAGATAAAAGGTCAAGGTTGTCACATGGCAGATCATGTCGTAGGGGAGTTCAGTAATTAAGATATCACTATAGCAGGTCCAGCTTCTAGAGGTGGGGGTGACCATTTTCCTTCATCACTGTCTTATCTTTCCCTAATCCAACAGCAGAGTCAGGTACCCATTTATAGCACGGTAGACTGGAGCGTCACGCCACTGTTTTTTTTTTTACCCGGAACCTTTTGCCGCGAGAGGTCAGCGCCCTAACCACTCTGCCAATCGTACGCTCTTGAAAGCATGGCCAGGTTTTAGCTAATTCACAGACCACACAAATTATAACACAGGTAATAATTTACCTTCGCAAAAAATGAGCAACAGTTGTCTTATTCCTGAACATAACACAGACATACAATGTGTTACGGAAAATAAAAGCACTTTGAAAAATATAATAAAAGGATTAGAGATTTCCAGACAATTTCATAAATGAACGCCTTTCTCAGCTTAAACCTATTAAAGCATTTTCAGAGAAATACGACAAACATAATAGAATTCCCCTCCCTCATCTTCCTGGGATCAATAATCTCTCCTACTATTTTCAACATCATGGTCAATGACTTGAATGATGAATTCGGTTTGGAAATAAGAAACTCAGGGTCCAATTTCCCAGACAACTTTGGCCTTTGAAGGGAAGGCAGGAAATTAGGACTAGTTTGTAAGGATCTACAGTATTCGCTAGCAAAGTCACTAATTGGATGGACCACTAGGGAAGTCAGATTAACAGTGCCGAAGACTGTAGGAATATTCAACAGGGGAAATATCGCAGACAAGAAATCGGTACGTCTCAATATTAGAAACAAACCCACAGCCATTTGTAGTGATTTGTTTCAAGGCTTAATTCTAGACAAGCAATTCAACTATAAACAGTTTTATTTGCATTTGTAAAATGTAACAGCCCCATGCAGTTCCCGGTGGGTGGGGGGTGGGTGGGGGTGTGTCTCTTAATAGACAGAGAAAGAATATAACTACTGCACACCCAGGCATGTCGTAGAAGACTACTAACTATCTAAGAGTTATTGAGAAGAAACACCGGCAATAATCAACATCTTTACAGCACCGACAGCTAAACAGGGGAGCTAAGGTAAAGGTAGTCCCATAGAAGATACAGCCGTAGAAGAGTTAAGTGCTAGAGACTTCACTTACACTTGCTCTCACGCTTATGAGGTGGGGTGAACCCTTTCCATCCTCACTGCCTTTGTCTTTCTTAACTCATAGCAGAGTCAGGTGACCATTTTCACAGCTGGATAGACAGAAGCGTGATGAGACATGGTTTCGAATCCGGTCCTCTTGCCCCGAGAAGCAAGCACTCTAATCACTTTACTATACGCCAAGGTACCGTTTTATCACGTGGTCTTTTCTCCGTCTGTAGCGACAGCAGAAGAAGCATAGAAGACTTTCCAGAAATATCAGTTGGGTTATATAACGTAAATAATCTGAAATGACACAGCTTTTTAAAGACTAGGAAGGACCAAGTAATGCTGGATAAAACAGTCAAGGGATCTAACATCAAAGTACATAAGGAAGGGAAACCCGAGGCCTGTAAACAGTTTGTCTAATATTAATTTTCTGTTTACAGGCCTCGGGTTTCCCTTCCTTATGTGTTATTTATGTTTATACAATACCAGAAACCTACCCTCTGTTCTATACTAATGTCTGATGCGTGATGCCATATGATGATGGATGGTATCCGCATGTCTGGTTTTGTGTAGTGTGCTGATGTGTTCAGTCAAAACAATGTTCATACAAAAATAACAGGGCAATCCACATAGGACGTCAGTAAACTCACGACGTATAAAGTCAATGATTCTTGAAACAGCCGTTGACGTTTTTCTTCATTATTTATTGTGGACGCCACAGTGACAAAATGGTTACGCGAATATGTAGGCACATCAAACAGTCATTATCACAGCAACATTCAATACAGCAATAGACGGTAGACAGCATTACAATGATGAGTCAGATGCATGTTATATTTCATAGTGCTGTAAATGTAGTCAGGTGAAAAACTCCATCCTTTTCTATAACAGCCAGGAGATAACAGATGTATGAGATCAGTTCACTCTCCTTAGTTTGACTTCAGCAAGACAGACACGTCTGCCGAAGTATAAATAATGTCCTCAAAAATATCCTCTAGATAATAAAGGTTTTTCAAAACTAGTTCATTTAACAAAGTAGCAAGTAATGGTCCTTGGTACATGCATCAACCGATGCAGTACAATACAGCGGTGTGAGCTAGGAAAACATCTCGTGACGACGACTTTCGAAGACAGGCTATGAACAGAAATCGTTCACGACCCAAAAATCGATAGAGTTAATGAAAAAGTTAATTTACCTTGCCTTCCGGAAATACACAGAAATATTATGCCTCCCGGCATGTGCAAATACACTAGAGGTATTATCTCGAATAAACGAAATATCCATAAGAGGACTACACATCCCTGACAGAACAAAAAATAGCGGAGATCCCCTCTTCAACGAGGCATCTCTTTCGCCATTTCAAATCGCTCACTCCACTAGTGGTGGGCGGAAACCGATCGACCAAAAAGCAAGACCAGTCATGCGCAGTCCAGCGCAAAAAAACTGACCACAGCTCAAAAATTAAACTGCATTCATACCAACGCGAGAAGACAAATGCTTACCGAGAAAAGTGACTATAAATTTCAAGCAGTTGTTGCCCTTGCGTTATAAAATAGATATTGTAATAAAACGATGTTGCGAGAATTTATCACGCAACATATCACCACCTCCTCCCGATAAAAAAAAAATGTGGAACATATTTTTTTTTTTTAAATATCAAAGAGCATGCGATAAGCGGCTCAAAACGCACGAATTATGCGCTGATAATTAATAAAATTGCCTAACATGAGGCTAAATATAGAGTGTCTGGTGAGGATATACCTCAACAGAAAAATAAATATGTCTCAAAAAATATTCACATCGGGGAGGTGTCACCAACACACATCACGTTAGCATGTAAACACAATATACGTATGCAAGTTACCATAATCATCATTAAACAGCATACTCTAATATTGTCTTTAAAAATGGATGTACAAATCTGATAGGAAAATTTAAATAGTACATTCTTTGACATGTAATGACATAAGTACATAGTAAAGTTAAACTACATGACGATCCAGGACATATGCTCTGGTATTCCGAGGGTAAGTACACAATCTAGAACTCGTCATGCTTGATACTAGTAAGGTAAGTCCTCAGCTCAACAATGACATTCTGAGAAAGTACAAGCAATATAATGCTAATTAATAACTAATATGCTTCATAAGGTACAATACATTATTAATAATTGTGGCTGTTTAGTAAACTAACGGCCCTTATATTAACTACTCAGTCCTCCTCTATCATCTTAAAAAAACGAACAGAAGAAGATGACAACAAAGCACGATAGTGTGTACATATAAAGTAAGTACAGATGTGCTAATCTATTGTAGAAATATAGGTGTGTTATGACTCTGTAATATATGGAAATATAGGACAGAAGTATTAGTTGGAGTCATGTGGGCATCTAGACAAAATGTCAGCCATCACATTATCCGCACCACGGATAGCTCGTACCGTGAAGTGAAAAGGTTGAAGAGCTATAGCATATCGAGTGGATCTCGAACTCTTCAATTTCTTAGTCTGAATAGCTGTAAGAGCTTTCTGATCAGTCTCTAGAATGAAATGTGCGCCCAGGAGGAATTTTTGTAGCTTTAGAATTGACCAAACCATCGCTAACAACTCACGGTCTAAAACCGAGTAGTTCCTCTCTGCCGCATTTAGTTTTCTAGAAATGTACATAACAGGATGCAGAGTATTTGCATATTCTTGCATCAGTGCTGCTCCAATCCCAGTGGATGAAGCATCACTCCGAAGAACAAAAGTCCTATCAAGAGTAGGTAATCTTAAGATGGGAGGAGAAGAAAATATATTCTTGATTTGGTCTAGTGAAGATTGGCATTCTTCAGACCAACGGACCAGATTAGGCGAACCTTTCTTCAACAATGTTGATAGAGGTGCCATGATCGAAGATAAATTTGGAATAAATCTCCCATAAAAATTGAATTAAACCTAAGAGACTCCTAACTTGTTTCTTCGTTTTAGGAACAGAGATGTTCAGTATTTTGGAAGTATTGTGGTCTTCTGTCTTCAAGAGACCATGACCAACACGATGACCCAGGAAAGAGATTTCACCAAAACCAACAAAAGCTTTAGAAGGTTTCGCTGTCAAATTATTCTCACGTAGAGTGGACAGTAAGTCATATAACCCTAAATAGTGATCTTCCCAGGTAACACTGAAGAGACAGATGTCATCTAAGTATGCGATGACATCCGAATTATGACAGTGTTCTTAATGGCTTTTCATGGATGTGGATAAAATTCATTGAAACTATACCCCTAGGTAAAAAAAAGCAGTAAGTGGTTCATACATGCGCTGCTAAAGCTCTGTAATAACCTTTAGACAAGTCAACCATGACTTATGTCAAATGTGTTCAGTCAAAACAATGTTCATACAAAAATAACAGGGCAATCCACATAGGACGTCAGTAAACTCACGACGTATAAAGTCAATGATTCTTGAAACAGCCGTTGACGTTTTTCTTCATTATTTATTGTGGACGCCACAGTGACAAAATGGTTACGCGAATATGTAGACACATCAAACAGTCATTATCACAGCAACATTCTATACAGCAATAGACGGTAGACAGCATTACAATGATGAGTCAGATGCATGTTATATTTCATAGTGCTGTAAATGTAGTCAGGTGAAAAACTCCATCCTTTTCTATAACAGCCAGGAGATAACCAGATATATGAGATCAGTTCACTCTCCTTAGTCTGACTTCAGCAAGACAGACACGTCTGCCGAAGTATAAATAATGTCCTCAAAAATATCCTCTAGATAATAAAGGTTTTCCAAACCTAGTTCAGGTAACCAAGTAGCAAGTAATAGTCCTTGGGACCTGCATCAACCGATGCAGCACAATACAGCGACATGTGAGCTAGGAAAACATCTCGTGACGACGACTTTCGAAGACAGGCTATGATCCAGAAATCGTTCACGACCAAAAATCGATAGAGTTAATGAAAATGTTAATTTACCTTGCCTTCCGGAAATACACAGAAATATTATGCCTGCCGGCATGTGCAAATACACTAGAGGTATTATCTCGAATAAACGAAATATCCATAAGAGGACTCGCACATTCCTGACAGAACAAAAAATAGCGGAGATCCCCTCTTCAACGAGGCATCTCTTTCGCCATTCCAAATCGCTCACTCCACTAGTGGTGGGCGGAAACCGATCGACCAAGAAGCAAGACCAGTCATGCGCAGTCCAGCGCAAAATGACCACAGCTCAAACTTAACTGCATTCAATACCAACGCGAGAAGACAAATGCTTACCGAGAAAAGTAACTATAAATTTCAAGCAGTTGTTGCCCTTGCGTTATAAATAGATATTGTAATAAAATGATGTTGCGAGAATTTATCACGCAACAATTTGTCAGCCTCTATCTACTATTTATGTGAATCCCTAGTATCAAGGTCTTTTCTGTTTGGACAAGATACCGTTTCAATGTAGAAAACAGAATTATTGCGTCATTAAAGGGCTGAGTTCCCACTGATATGCTGTGCCATAACTGAAAAAAAATAAAGCCAAAAAGCATCTTTTTTTGGGGATGCCTAGCTGGCCGTGGGATCAGTGTGATTCGCTTGATAGCTAGGCGGAGTTGTCGTACGGAAGGTACGGGGTTCGAACCCTGGGTAAGCCACTCACGTCTGTTGTTTTTCTGTTGTCCAAGTGTTCTACTTCTTTATTTCTTACGAGTGCCTGAAAACATACCTTTATGTTTGTCTAATATTAACATCAAAGTACACACGTCCCAATAATAAGAAAACAGAAGAAATAGTCATCATAAAAAAATGCAATTCAAAAATGTAAGTACAAATCACAAGCAAGTAAACAAATTAACATAAATGGGTAAAATTATTTCATCAAATAGAAGATGCTTCACGCAGATAACGAATTTTTATTGTTATTGTTTATCAGAATGAACATCCCTGCACTCTGAGTAAACCCACAGGTGCTTAGGCTCCTTCAGCAAATATCGAAGAGTATGAATGCTAATTGTTCCTGTAGCACGTTGGTTGTACATACGACGGATACATCCTCTCATACGTCCATCCAATGCTAGTCTTACGTTTGATGCCAAAATTCAAGCAGTCTTAGCCTTGTTGATTCATCTATTGCGGTCTCATTATGTAACAGGCGATCGTTAATAATAGATAAAGAATAGAATAATCGAAACAAAAGAAGCTTTTTAAAACATGAGAATAAAAAGATGCAATAAAAAGTGGTGAAGAGTGTGTATTTTTTTAAGGGAAAAAAGGTAAGTCGTCTTCCTAGGACAACAGACAAAGAAGATTGCAACGTTATGTTGCGGCCAAGTATGATCCCTGACTTACAGAGCGGCATTCACGGGTGAAACCCATTTTATTGTATTTATGTTCTTATGTTTCTCATTTGGCTCTGTCACGGGTTGCCTCTCCTTGCTCTGCAGTAGTGGGCCAACAGTGGCCCAAAACCTAGAGTATCTAAAGTGGGTTTTCAAAGAAGTCTACCTTCGCACAAGATTACTCTTGGCAGAGTTGTAGATAGAAGGATAATGATGCTCTTACCTCGAGGTAGAGTTCACAAGATATTTCAGAAGTCAAGAACAATGCTGAATGCGTGGCAAACAATAACCTTCTTATTACTATTAATTGTTCTTAATGGCTTTTCAGATTCTATAACATAGCTGGATTCATACATGCGCAGGTTGCTCTGTAATAATTAATTCAACCATGACTTTGTCAAAATCAACATATAAAAATTTAATGATCAATTACTATTAACACTTGTAAATAAATATGACTGGTGATTATGAAAAATAATTAGATTTCTTCGCCGAAAAGTCTTTAGGCTTGATGAATTTAGCAAAATAAAGTTCGGTTGTTTTTTACCTGTTAAAATTTGGACTTGCCAAAATGCTGAAGTGCCGATGCTGCTTTTCCGTAAATTCGTCTCTGCGGACCATATTTCCAGATCAGTTCAAGAAGTAACCGCTCCTGGTCAAGGCAAGAATCTTCAGGTGTCGATCTCAAGCTTCGAACCACAGTTTAGTAGTACAGTAAATTATCTCTCCGGGTCGTACTGCAAATAGCGGGTCGCTGCTAAATATCTGTTTGTCTGATATTAATCAGGCGCCTTTTCCCGCTGTCCGCTAAACATTTGCTTTCTCGGATTTTTTACTCTCCCTGAGCGTATATCTTATCACTCAGGCCATGTGATGAAAAATCGCCAATATGTAAATTCAGAATCCAACTCTATTCTTTTCTGTGGCAAGATCCGAAATGTAAATATTGACAATTTCTGGAATGCTGTGCCATATGTCAAACTTTTTCTACGTTATATCGTAGGTTCCCTGGCCCACGCTTCCACCTGGCGTTTCCGACAAACTCCAAATCATAGCGATAGTTTATTCACGCCTCAAATGCCAGCCAATATATTCAAAGTATATTTTATGATAACTTTTCCTCATGCAATATTTTCCATGGCTCATACTATTGAAAAATTCAAACAGTCATCGCCCATACTTGGAATTGTGGTATCCGTAAAATGTTGTCAAAGTTGACATATCACACTTCCTGCTCACTCTTAAAAATGTCTTCCAAGACTGCGTTTATCTATAATCACCTGTCCCAAACAGTCGAGTCGGAAGTGATTATGCAATCTTAAATACTTCATGCTCGCATCTGCCTGGAGTCAATGTGGTATTAACCGGTTTAGTGATTCAATTAATCTCTCAGGGATGGACGATACGCTTGTCTCGACATACGAAGTGAAGTGTGACAAATGAATGGAAACAATGACTCTAGTAGTTCTATGCAGCGACAAGTCTTCCCGGCCAGTATACACTTCATTGCCTCAAAAAGACATCAGTTATAGAACGCGCCTGGGGATACACACAATTAATATGACTATTCCTCCCTCAAGGCAACTCGTACAAGGCAACTAATATAAGGTTGTAGATGAGGTTGCCAACCTGCTCATGTCAAACAAACTGCCACAGGAACCACCATTACAAGAACATATCTAATGCGTGATACAGGTTTCCTGCAAGTGGACCAGCTAGAGTAGTAGCTCCATGCTTCCGAGGAAAAGAAAAGACAAATGATGATATAGAATTTGACCAGTGTCAGACAGTCAGCCTAGTGGTTTACATTCATTGTCACGGATTGTCTCCCCTGCTTTGCAGTAGTGGTCCAACAGTGGCCAAAACTCAAGAGTATCTAATATGGGTCGTCAAAGGTGTCTACCTTCGCAAAATATTACTCTTGGCAGAGTTGTAGATAGAAGGATAATGATGCTTCTATCTCAAGGGGGATTCATAACATTTTTCCGAAGTCAAGAACAATGCTGCATTGGCTGACTTTATATCGGTCCGCCGCCTTTTATGAAGAATTAAGCAATTATTAATTTCCACTCGTTAAGCCACCACCCTGATTTACTCAGTGGAATTCTTATTATTAAGGTATATCTCTGTTTAGAGTGTGTTTAATAAATTGACTGAGACAAACATGTAGTACATTTAAAATGATTAGATCTAATTTAAATTTGTAAAATTACAAATAAAAAATTTAACAATCATTTAGGTTTAACAAGGTTTTAGAAAATTTGAATAATGATTTAACAGAAAGTTGTCATCACTGTTGTGATGGGATGAAAGTTTATAAAGGAGTTCACGTGGTAGCTTATAGGTTTCACTTATCTGCCACTAGTAGGTTCTGCTCCCGCTGATGGTTTGGTTCTGTACAGATAGGTCCCTGATAAGGCTCGTCGCTGGTCAAGGATGTAGAGCGTAGCACGTTCCAAGAAGTGTCAGGGAGTGTCTACAAAGTTGATCCCTCGTCTTAAAGCTCAGGCCACTGTTCCCTTCTTGTTCCAGAGATAGTACTCTCAGCTGGTACCACCAACAACTATGGTAAAAAAATAAAAACGAAACGCTCTTCTGAGTTTTGCATTTCCCGGCACATACTTATGTGTCCCCTTCTCTCTATTCTATCATCCCATCTACCACAGAATTTACCCTCGATGAGAATTAAACTTAATCCCTCGAGAGAAAACTTTCTTTACATTTAAATTGAATTGTTTTATAATTGATTTTTCATTAAAATGACAAGGTTAATAGTACAGATAGAATCTGTTTACATTTACATCTCCACTGATTGAAAAGTGTTCACAGTATAAATTGAATATGTTTTCATTTATATCTACACATGTTGAACAGTTTGAAACTTTCATTAAATTTTAAAGTGAATATGTTTACATAGACATTTAAACTGGTTTGAAAATGTAAATATTATACTTAGAATGTAGATCATTTCTTTCATCTTTCCCTCCCTGCTCCATATGGAACTTGGGACTACTTATGCTTTTAGATCTCTTTAAGAAACTAGCGATGAAGCAGGCACCAGCCCTTGCAGTGGTGGTTCATTAAATGATCATTCAATACGCTGAGGTTGCCAGCCTCAAATGACTTGGACATCTACTTGCGATTATCACATATTAATATTCACATGGCAACATTTACATATTAGTTCACATGTTAGTAATGAAAACAATATAAAATGTAAAATGCACAACTCATGGCTCACAGACTTTTTGCTCAGATGAATAAAGACACTTGAATCGGCCTCTTACACGTGTTCTTAGGGGTCGTTACTTTTAACTTTAATTCCCACTATGACTCCGTGTGTTTCAATTTCCTCAGATTCCGGTTCCTTATTAAAATGTCAGAGTTTTCCTGGGCTGTGGAAGTCCTTCCAAAGTACTCCAATAAAAGTCCGGCCTGATAAATAGAATTCTGAATTCTAACTTCTGGCAAGGTCTGGTTGTGTCTTGGCAAGCGATTTCTCACAGTGAACTAGACTTGCGAAAATTGCCAGATTATATTACAAGTCTGGCCCAGCATTAGTTTGTTACGAGGCTAATCAGAACGCCAATCGTTTTCAAACATGCGTATCGTGTGGGGAAATTTAAAATTATTGCCGACATGGAAAAATTCTGTGCCTGATGCAGAGGTCACCTCCCCCATATATGGTAATAAAACATCCGATTGCCTGTCAAGCGAAGGCGCATGAAGCAACCTAGAGAAAGCCGAAAGGAGTCTGGGTTGCCGACTAATCCCGTTTTTTCAACAAACATGGACAAGTCTAAAGGAAAATCAACTCCCGCCCAAGGATCCTGGGAAAGAAGGCGCATGAAGCAACCTAGAGAAAGCCGAAAGGAGTCTGGGTTGCCGACTAACCTTTTTTCGTCTAGGAAAATCTCCAGGATTGGCACCTGGAATGTTCGCACTCTGTGTGAACAAGGGAAAACTGCACAGGTAGCAGTAGAAATATAAAATTACAGGATTGATATCCTTGGTTTCTGCGAGACACGGTGGAAAGGCATAGAGAAGAAGAGATTGATCACAGGAGAAATGGTATTGTCCTCAGGACATGAGGAGGAAAGAGCTCACCACAGTGAAGGGGTAGCTCTAATGCTGTCCAAGGAAGCACAGAAGGCACTTATAGAATGGGAAGCAATGGGACCACGAATTATAAAAGCAAGGTTTAAATCAGCCAAAAAGAAAGTAAATATAAACATCATTCAGTGTTATGCACCAACAAACGATAAAGAAGAATCTGTGAAAGAAGACTTTTACACCAGACTACAAAGTGTCTTGGACAATAAGAAAAGAAAGGACATCACAATTTTGATTGGGGACCTAAATGCGAAAATAGGAACAGACAACACTGGCTTTGAAGAAATCATGGGAAAGCATGGATTAGGTATGATGAACGAGAATGGGGAACTATTAGCAAACTTCTGTGCTTCAAATCAACTAGCTATAAGAGGAAGCATATTTCCACATAAAAGAATACATAAAGCAACATGGATATCACCAGACCACAGAACTGAGAATCAGATTGATCACACATGCATAAGCAAGAAGTTTCGGTCATCATTGCATGATGTAAAAGTATGTAGAGAAGTAGATGTTGTATCAGACTACCATCTTCTGTTGGCTAAAACAAAATTAAAACTCAAGAAATTTACAACAGCATATAGCTATAGACAAAGGATAATGTGGGATATCTAAGAAATCAGGAAATAAGAGAAAATTTTAATCACAGTATCCAACAAATACCAAGTACTCGAACAGCTGGAAGATGAAACAGATATGGAAGACCACTGGCAACAAGTAAAAAATATATGGAACAAGACATGTGAAGAAGTACTGAGAAAAAGAGAACATCAGCACAAAGCATGGATAACAACAGAAACCATTAGTAAGATAGAAGACAGGAAAAATAAGAAAGCAGATTTAAACAGAAGCAAAACCAGAAGCTCCAAAGCCAAGGCTCATGAAGTGTACATAGAAGCAAACAAAGAAGTAAGAAGAAACATCAAAAGAGACTAGATGAAATATATTGATGATTTGGCAAGGGAAGCAGAGGAAGCTGCAGCAAAAGGAACTATGAGGGACCTGTACAACAACACAAAGAAGCTAACAGGGAAATATAAGCAAGCAAATGGCCTCATAAAAGATAAGAATAGAAAATTGCTTAGTAATATACAAGAACAAATGAAGAGATGGACAGAACATTTTGAGGAACTTCTCAATAGACCATCTCCAACTAATCCCCCAGACATCCAGCCAGCAGAAGAGGAGCTACAAATATGCTGTGAACGACCAAGTAGAGAAGAAATAAAGAAAGCCATAAAGCTTCTGAAAGATGGAAAAGCAGCTGGTCCAGATTGCATTCCAGCAGAGGCCATCAAAACAGATATTGATACCTCTACAGGGATATTATACAAACTACTTGGCAAAGTCTGGGATAGAGAGGAAATACCAGCAGAATGAAAGGAAGGTCAAGTTGCCTAAGAAGGGAAATTTACAAGAGTGCACAAATTATAGAGGAATAATGTTACTATCAGTGCCAGCAAAAGTATTAAACAGAATCATCCTTGAGAGATTAAAAGAGTCCATAGACAAGCAACTGAGAGACGAACAAGCAGGTTTTCGACAAAATAGATCCTGTACAGACCAGATAGCCACATTGAGAATAATAGTTGAACAAAGTCTGGAATGGAATTCACCGCTATACATCGGATTCGTGGACTATGAAAGGGCATTTGACAGTGTAGACCAGAGGTTTTCAAACTGTGCGTTGCGGCTCCCAGGGGCGTCGCGGCCCTCGGCTAAGGGCGTCGCGGTGGCTTGGGAAAAGTGTTGGGCTCGATATTATGAGCCAATGTCCATCAATAAATAGTATAGAGAGGAGCCGCGGTGATTTATGCACAGGTCAAGGGAGCCGCGGACCAAACAAGTTTGAAAACCTCTGGTGTAGACAGAGAATCGCTTTGGAAATTGATGAGGCATTATGGAGTTCCCATGAAGATCATTAACTTAATAAAGAAGACCTATGAAAACATGACATATAGAGTTCTTCATGAAGGACAACTTACAGAACCGTTTAGGATTAGAACGGGAGTGAGACAGGGATGTCTCTTGTCTCCATTTCTTTTCTTACTAGCAATAGATTGGGTTATGAAAACATCGACATCACACAACAGAAATGGAATCCAGTGGAATCTGACTAAACAGCTTGATGATCTGGATTTTGCAGATGACTTGGCTCTTCTGTCCCATAACCATAATCAGATGCAAGAGAAAATGAAAATTCTCGATGAGAGGTCACAACAAGTGGGCCTGAAAATACACAGGGAAAAGACAAAGATTATGAGAATAAATGCATGAAATGATATCAAGATTGAACTTGAAGAAACACCAATACTAATTGTTCCTGTTGCGCACTGGTTGTATACACGCCGGATGCGTTTAAAATGTACCACGATAGAGGGTTATGCAAATTTTCAGCTCCCTGAAACCTAATTAACCGAGGGATAAAAGATTTGAAACATCCAAACAACGCTCGCATCAAATTAAAGTGTTAAAAAAGATTTTAATCAACAACATGGAGACATTAATGAAAGCAAGTAATTTAAATAATTCAGCTCGGCCATCCTAGCCGAAAAAAGTTCTCTGAAAGACCTTGAGTGAGAGGCAAATGACAGGAAATCGGGGCATGGATTTGTTGAAGGCGCTTGCTCGTTCTGTACAACCAGTCCTGACAGGCGGAAGTGAGTCATGGACAATTAGTTAACAAGACAAAATGTGTCCCTTTCAGGAAACCTGCTCAAAGCATTCACATTCTCTTGAAGGGGTGGTTTCTATAGTAATTAATTTTACATGAGGAGGCTGACAGTCTCATGCACAAACTCATATTAGTTGCCTTGTACGACATGCTTGAGTGCAGTGGACCTATTCTTGTCTCTTAAGTGACGCCCGGGAACAACACGGACTATACTTGATCAGCTGTTCTGTACTTGATCAGCTGTTGTATACTTGATCAGCTGTTGTATACTTGATCAGCTGTTGTATACTTGATCAGCTGTTGTTTACATGATCAACTGTTCTGTACTTGATCAGCTGTCATATACTTGATCAGCTGTTGTATACTTGATCAGCTGTTGTATACATGATCAGCTGTTCTGTACTTGATCAGCTGTCATATACTTGATCAGCTGTTGTTTACATGATCAACTGTTCTGTACTTGATCAGCTGTCATATACTTGATCAGCTGTTGTATACTTGATCAGCTGTTGTATACATGATCAGCTGTTCTATACTTGTTCAGCTGTTGTATACTTGATCAGCTGTTCTATACTTGATCAGCTGCTCTATACTTGATCAGCTGCTCTATACTTGATCAGCTGTTCTATACTTGATCAGCATTAAGCAGTGATGTCTACATTTCAGCCTCAATGACCCGTGACAAGATCACACAATCTACAAAGCTATGGTTCACTTAGACATTAGTTGATCTGCTGGTGGGCAGCAGATTTTGTTTTAAAATGTGTTTCCTATGGAGATCATTTTCTCCCTTTCAGTTAGTGTAACTGTAGCTGAATAATGTCCAAAGTGCCACTGTATGTACATAAATGGAGGATGTCAACTATTCAACTGTATTTCTCTAAATGAAAGATGACCACTTTTCAACTGATATTTCTCTATGCGTCGGATGTTCACAATGAGACTCTATTTATCCGAGGGAAGATGTCCACAATGAGACTCTATTTACCTAGGGGAAGATGTCCATAATCAGGCTATTTATCTAAGTCGAGGATGTAAACAATGAGGTAATTTATCTAGTTGGAGGTTGTCCACAGTCAGGCTATTTATATAAGTGGAGGATGTTTACGACGAGACTCTATTTATCTAAGGGAGGATGCCCACAATCAGGCTATTTATCTAAGTCGAGGATGTAAACAATGAGGTAATTTATCTAGTTGGAGGTTGTCCACAGTCAGGCTATTTATCTAGAGGAAAATGTCAACAATGAGGCAATTTATCTAGGCAGAGAATCTCCACAAAGAGATTATATTTATCTAGATGGAGAATGTCCACAACAAAACAATTTTTCTATGTGGAGGATGTCCACTGTATTTATCTCGCTGTTATGCATTTCTGCGATATATTTTTCTTGGTTGTCTAACTTTATTTTTGTTTCAAGTCCCGATGTTCACACAAAAGTAGAAAAGTGTCGCAGAATTATATTTGCTCATTTGTCTCTTCAGACTTTCGTGCTTGTCATCTAAAATTCTTACAGTCGCGTATTTTCCTTCTTCTTCTTCTTTGAATCACTATCTTAATGCATAATTCCGCCCTCGACCCCTCATTCTCGGCAAAATTCAGTCCTCTGCATGCTTCTTTATTTCATGTTCTTCAAACCAAGAGCTAAATGGTCAGTTACTCTATACTAAAGATATTACGGCCTATGAAAACGTATCGAAGTGATCATTGTAATTCAATATAGCTACGAAACCCACATATTTCTATGTTGGTACTCCAAGTTTGCTATGTTGTATACTCGCTTTGCATATAGCACAAGATCAGAGTTCGTTCATATTTTGGAAACTCTAGATCCGAGAAGACGAGATTTCTCACCTCTCAGTTCAGAAGCCCTTCATTATAGCGGACATGAAGAGAAATAAAATATCATAAAACTGCAAAGTGGAAGAAAGGTCGTTATCAGAATCACAAGTTGGAAGGACGTAAGACCCATATTACATGAGTTTCAAAGCAACAAAGATCAAGGTTGTCTTAACTCGAATCTTACTGGATAGAGACAAAACGATAACTGAATAGTCGGACGCGAAGAGAGAAAGGTATCTGAACAATTAAGTGAACGAACGAACTTTATTTTCAAAGGGTTAAGAATTGGGCGCGTAGGCCCGTCTAATATTCTGCCCTTCCATTCTCACTTATCTAGCATACTATACCCTTTCATTCCCACATGTTACTTTAAGCATTAATTTAAAGGCACACAACATTATAAAGGTAATATAACACTGACAGTACCCAATCATAATCAAAATTGAATGTTTTTTTTTTTTCTTTAAACAAATAAGAAATAGAATCAAAACTCCTGAAATATTTGAACAGTCTGCTGTTGAGTGAGTAGGAACTCCGTGTGTTTTTCTGTGCTCTCCCTAACTCAAGAGCATAATCAGATATAACGAACGAACTTTATCTTCAAAGGGTTTAGAATTGGGCATGCAGGCCCGTCTAACATTGTGCCCTGCCTTTCTCTCGTCTCCCATACTGAAGGGACGAGCCGTGAGCAGTCTCGTGGTATAAGTTCTGGTTGATTCCATGAGCTGTCTATAAATAGGGACAAACTGTCGTAGATTTTTTGATAGGGGAATTAAGACATAGATTGGTCCCTTCTGTATAGATTAGAACAGGTGATAGCTCAGTGAGAGGTAATGTAACAAAAATAGATGTTCACGAGTGAGATGGTGGAAACTAGTTAGAGTCTGTCCCTGAAATCGAGAAGCTTCTCTCGTTCAGCCTATCTCTACGACAGAACTTAGTTAGTCAGACAGTCTACTATTATACTGCTCAAAAAAAGTTGAAGGCCACTTTTAATTTTTAGGTCATTTCAACTATGCTGTATTTTTAAAAACCTGAACACTCAGTCAAAAAAGTTTTGCTGCATTTTGTTCCATGCTTAAACAATGTTTGTTAATCTGACAATAAATCAAATCTGTGTTACGTGTGTGTACCTCCAAGGTCAATCAAATGCACGTGGTGGAAAGGGAAATAATGCATGTTTGAAAATGCTTCCTATGGCAAAGCCTGATGATAACATTGCTGAAATTTGCTTTTCACGTGCAAGTCGTGACTATGGTGAACACATTTCACCCACTTTTCGGAAGGAACGTGCAATGGGTATGTTTGTAACATTTACCATTTTAGCCATGGCTCAGCTAAGACGCTTGACCAATGTTGACAGATGGAGAGCGATGGCATGGCTGCTGGATGATGTAGGGCTGCGAGAAGTTGCTAGGAGATTAGGAGTTGCCCACTCTGTCATACAAACTCTGCGTGATCGTTATAATACAACCGGCAGTGTCGCAGAACAACGCAGGTCAGGACGTCCAAGGTCTACCACAAGACGCAAGACACGCTGAGCCATGGCTAAAATGGTAAATGTTACAAACATACCCATTGCCCGTTCCTTCCGAAAAGTGGGTGAAATGTGTTCACCATAGTCACGACTTGCACGTGAAAAGCAAATTTCAGCAATGTTATCAACAGGCTTTGCCATAGGAAGCATTTTCAAACATGAATTATTTCCCTTTCCACCACGTGCATTTGATTGACCTTGGAGGTACACACACGTAACACAGATTTGATTTATTGTCAGATTAACAAACATTGTTTAAGCATGCAACAAAATGCCGCAAAACTTTTTTGACTGAGTGTTCAGGTTTAAAAAAAAAACAGCATAGTTGAAATGACCTAAAAATTGAAAGTGGCCTTTAACTTTTTTTGAGCAGTATATATATATATATATATATATATATATATATATATATATATATATATATATATATATATATATATATCTATAGATATATATATATAGATATATATATATATATATATATATCTATATAACCTCTCCCATACACACACACATAAATGACGACAGTTAGACGCCTCCGGGGAGCGTTCTCTTTACGATTATATTTTTTTTTAATTACTGTTTATGTCACTTCAAGTCAGTTCAGGTAATAGATGTCACCGTGCTCACAGTGTCAGAATCTTGAGGTTTCCAGTACTTAGGAAATGTCAGGTCGGTAACTTCTCTCAGTTTAAAATTCTTGGTCACACCACAAATGATCAAACGTCGGAAATGTTAAGGTTTATTAGGTCGCCACAACGGAACTGAATGTAAATGAGATTTGAACAATAAATCTGGATCTATATGCCAGTTACCAAGTCACTCTAAATGTTCTTTGGGTTGGTATTCGCTCTCTCTCTCTCTCTCTCTCTCTCTCTCTCTCTCTCTCTCTCTCTGGGTGTAAACACAACCTCAGACCAGATTTACCTTGAAGACCCAGAACTAAGTTAAAATGTTCTTTAGTATGATTATTCCCAGATTTACATGGAAGCCGCTGGTAAGGTTTAGGGTTTGACCCAAATACTCTACACTAACTTCTAAGACTATTCTCCAACAAAAACTAGGACTCTACGTTTACAAGTGATTCTAGAATCGTAGCTAGATGTCTTCTGAATCTATGGAGTACCTGATAACTAGAGTTAGAATGCTCTAGTATATATATCTCTGAAATCAAAGAGACTATTACACTATAACCCGAAAACAGACTCTCTGCCAGATGTTAACACCTACGGATAATTCTCCGTTCAATCTGCAAATCAAAGATCTTACTCACACTAAAGCCGAAAAACCAGAACCCTATTCATTCTTAGATCAAGCATCGCCAATTCGCGAATCAGTGTGAGTTTCCTTCGTCTCTGCTCGTCTTCTAGCGAGCAAGGTCTTTTGATCTGCTCGTTCTCACCGTGGTTTAATTACTTTCTAGCGACCAGTTTACAAGAGGAGTAATAAAAATTTTGTCTCCCTTGGTTCCAAAATTATCTCCTTCTTGATCTCTGTCTGATTCCATTACAACGATCTTCGATCGCTGGTGTAAAATAATACAGCTCACGTTAGCTAATCGGTCTCTGGTAAACTCTAATCAAAGGGAATAGCGAACAGAAAATTAAATTACGCGCTAAATTAGAAAAAGGGACAGATCTCAGAGTGAATAGGGGTTTACGTTTAAAACAGGCGTAGGTGAAAGCTAGGTAAAAGACAAATGAAGATAAAGAAATAGATATATGAAATCAATTTTCATAATCTGCCACACAAACCACATGCCTCTTTCTCTTTTGCGCAATGGAACTCAAGGTAATAGTAGCACTGAGGTGCTCATCTACGTTATGGACTTATGGTAGAAGTCGTGTCTGCGGTTTGTAAGACATAATCACTGAGGAAACAAGAGGTTTCATATAACCGAACATCGTTGTGTGATCAGGATGTGATCAGAGTGTGATCAGAGTGTGATCAACAAATTCAGATAAGGATTTAAGCGTGTAAAGTATTAGAGCAAAAATGTGTAGCCGCGCGGAAAAGTGTAGTTAGGTCGTGGGCAGACGAGCCAGAGACATATAATAACAAGAACAGTTATTAGTATTTAAATGCGAGACAGCAACATTGAGGCTAAATTCACGCAACCTGGAGGTGTCCAGTCAAATTAGCCATAACCTGAAATAGCTGCGTAGTTAAAAAAGTAGAGATCTCCAGAATAAACTAACAGTCAGAAGAGCTACCAAATATAATGAAGAAGCTTCCATGACCAACTAGAACATTATGATGTACTAGCAACAACCCGTCAAAATTGACAGGTTTTTAATTGCAGCCATCTTTTCGTTTTGATCCATAATAATAAGTCTGCAATATTTTAAATTAAAATTTTGTCTTGAAGAAACAATCAAAATCTTATATTTTAAGGTTATTTTTAAGAAAATGATGAGTTAAATCCGTTTCCAGAATGAAACTGGACAGAAGGGTATCTTGATTGTCTGTTGATTTAATCTGCATCTCCGCACCTTTCTGTATCCAGTTCATGTACTGTTTATCAATTGTGTGGTTGGCTTCTTTCCATAATCAAACTGTTCATGTACACCGTCTTTTTGCGCACTTTTCTATTTTCGGGAGAGTACATATAAGGGAAACAATACAATTATCGTCTAGCTTTCAACCACAGTTGCACCCCTTAGCTGTGGTTGAAAGTTAATGTACTCTCTTGAAAATATCTTCTTCTTCTTCTTCCATCCTTAGCCATCAACCGGCAAAGCAGTATGTGGCCAGTACGCCTAGTGGCGTCTTAGGGCAACAACAAATTGATCAATCTATCGCTGTTTCCACCACGCCTAGTGGCGTCTTTGTGGAACAAAAACAGACCAAACAATCTATCATTGTTTCCGTAATCAGATTGGTTGGCAAGCAGGTGATCAGCCCACTGTGCGAAGTTTTTACGGGATGGGGTAAACAGCCCCATGCCCATACCCTCCTTAGTCGCCTTTTACGACATGCGTGGTAGGGTGCAGTGTTACTATTCTTTGCTCCCCTTTCGGGCCCCGGTAACACACGGGTGCTTGAAAATATAAAAGTGCGCAAATGACGGTGTGCATGATGTGACCGACCGACGCACTTACGGCGGGAATTATGGTATTGGGTGATAATATCATTATCAGCAGTGGGAGATATGCCTTGCAGAAGGGATTGTTAACAGTTCTTCATTTGAACCCGATGTGTATATGTTCAATAAACGTTTGTAAACAGCTCGCACCTTGGGATCAGTAAATCAAGACTAGCTTGCTTGTTCATACATGTTTGTCTCGTGTAAGCATCATCATCAGCGTCATCATCAAGTCAAGGGCAAGAACCTGACACCACAGATTACGTAAGCGATTAAGCTTAATATGTGGCAAACCTTCCAGAAGGTGCAGTGAAGCTAACCTGCCACATTAACATGGAACTTGGAAATGTTGTTTAGCATATTCCTGTTTTGAGAAAATCTTTGGAAACGTGACCCGTGCTGGACTCAGCAACGTGCTAGAGAAAAAGCAGGAAGAAAAACTCACTACAATTATATTTAGCTCGATATCTAACTCCTAGGAGAAAGCCACAAACAGTTGTCTAAATGCAACGATATTAAAATAACGTACATCTTAATTGTGCCAACAACAACCAGAGTTAAATTAATAAAGCCTAGTTTCAACATCACAACGAAATTTTACCGCTTCCTCTAATAATGCAGACCTAAGAGATGACATTTTCTGTTAAAACGGTCTTTATAACAGTCTGACAAATTTCATCTTATCTTTTGTCAAATGTAATTTTTATTAACTGATATATTACTGTTATCATCTATTGCTTTATTTAAAAAATGCACATATAAATATTAGTAAATACTATACATGTCTTTGGGTTATAATATTTCAGTGTTATCTAAGCCACGCCACATATTTGTGTGTTTTTGAAAGAACTCTCAGGTTGGGGCTATAATCTATTATTTATTGGCTCTTGAGGATGGGTCTCTAACATTTTACATCATTTTCTGCTAGTTGACGTTGACTTCCCTTTTATTCTCAACAGCCTTATTCATTAAGGATTCTCTCATATCCAAGAAGCCAAACCTATTTCAGGGGGAATTCTGGATAAGATATTCATGGAGAAACAGCTCTTATCCAGCGAGTCAAACATATTTTAGAGGGAATTCTGGATAAGAATATAGAACATTTCATTCCTTATTCACTTGACAGATATAAATATCTCTAGGGCAGTGGTCTTGAGTTTGGGTCCGCGACAAGGACCGCGGAGTCCGCAATACACTGAAGAAATATTTTACACTATATTAAAAAAAACATCATATAAAATCGAAGGAACTGCAACAACAAATGCAATCGATACATTTTCAGCTCTTACCCACATGAAAAAAATAAATACAGGAACAGACTTAGTATGGAGCCAGACCCGTCATTTAAACTATCGTCTTTGGAACTAGGAATTTGGAAGCTTATGGCTGCGAAACATCAACCATCCCATTTTGGTTTTTAGTTTTGAGGACCAAATTCATTGCATTCGGATAACTCCATCAGTCCTCCGAACTCATCGCTTAGATCACACAAGGAGTATCTCAGCACAGTGCACGAAACCCATAACATCGGCTATGATCCTAATGAGTATATGGGAATCACATATTCTATAAATATTTTTTGGTGGATAGGTTTCCTAATTTTTAAATTTTGCCAGGGCAGCGGCCGTATGGCCTACTCTTTACGATTTCCAACTGCCGAAACATTTTTAACGCGTGCAACTTGCACACGGAACCTCCTATTTTTGCCTTATCCGAGAAGGCTAGGCATCCGATCTCACTACCCAGGAGATCAGGTGGGAGTATGACATATTAGCAACCTCTGGTTCTAAAAAAAAAAAATTCCAGCAAGTACATTACCTGCACTAGGAGCTAACCCGGTACCTTTAGAATTAGAGGCGGACGCCATACCTCCTTGGCCACTTCAACTCTATGCCAATGAACTTTTAACCGTAGCAGCTTGATTACTAAAATTATTACTAAGTCATATTTTTAGATAACGTGACGTTTCATGATGCACATCTTTGTGCTGTGTAATAAATGCTTGATCAGTAATATATGCACTATATACCTGATGTAAAACTAATCCGGTAAATGCTATTTCTCCTTATTAGGGTTGCATATTATAGCATGGGTGTTAAGGGGGCCGCGACCAACGAAAGGTTGGGAACCGCTGCTCTACGACAATCTCCAACATTCTGTCTATTATCTGTTTGTGGTTAACGTCATAAAATGTACATCATCTCATCTCAACCCGTAACCCGTCATGGGTCGTAGGGGTGCCATGGTGGAAGCATCAGCGGACATGGTCCTCGACTACTCTCTATCCTCAGCAATGCGTGCAATTGTGTGGAAAAACCGTGCCCTGCCCATTATTTGATGTTATCAGCCTAGGATTTTCTTTGCCTTCCTCTTCTCCGTTTACCTTCGACTGTTCCCTGGAGGATCGTTTTCGAAAGGGAGTCATGACGAGTTACATGCCCAAACCAGGCAAACTTTCGACGTTTCACTATTGACAAAAGTGGTTCTTGGTGGCCTGCATAGGTGTTTATTTTCTCTTTAACATAGACATTTATCTTCTCTCTAACATAGACATTTATTTTCTCTCTAACATAGACATTTATCTTCTCTCTAACATAGACATTTATTTTCTCTCTAACATAGACATTTATCTTCTCTCTAACATAGACATTTATTTTCTCTCTAACATAGACATTTATCTTCTCTCTAACATAGACATTTATTTTCTCTCTAACATAGACATTTATCTTCTCTCTAACATAGACATTTATCTTCTCTCTAACATAGACATTTATCTTCTCTCTAACATAGACATTTATCTTCTCTCTAACATAGACATTTATCTTCTCTCTAACATAGACATTTATCTTCTCTCTAACATAGACATTTATCTTCTCTCTAACATAGACATTTATCTTCTCTCTAACATAGACATTTATTTTCTCTCTAACATAGACATTTATCTTCTCTCTAACATAGACATTTATCTTCTCTCTAACATAGACATTTATCTTCTCTCTAACATAGACATTTATCTTCTCTCTAACATAGACATTTATCTTCTCTCTAACATAGACATTTATCTTCTCTCTAACATAGACATTTATTTTCTCTCTAAGATAGACATTTATCTTCTCTCTAACATAGACATTTATCTTCTCTCTAACATAGACATTTATCTTCTCTCTAACATAGACATTTATTTTCTCTCTAACATAGACATTTATCTTCTCTCTAACATAGACATTTATTTTCTCTCTAACATAGACATTTATCTTCTCTCTAACATAGACATTTATTTTCTCTCTAACATAGACATTTATCTTCTCTCTAACATAGACATTTATTTTCTCTCTAACATAGACATTTATCTTCTCTCTAACATAGACATTTATTTTCTCTCTAACATAGACATTTATCTTCTCTCTAACATAGACATTTATTTTCTCTCTAACATAGACATTTATCTTCTCTCTAACATAGACATTTATCTTCTCTCTAACATAGACATTTATTTTCTCTCTAACATAGACATTTATCTTCTCTCTAACATAGACATTTATTTTCTCTCTAACATAGACATTTATCTTCTCTCTAACATAGACATTTATTTTCTCTCTAACATAGACATTTATTTTCTCTCTAACATAGACATTTATTTTCTCTCTAACATAGACATTTATCTTCTATCTAACATAGACATTTATTTTCTCTCTAACATAGACATTTATTTTCTCCCTAACATAGACATTTGTCTTCTCTCTAACATAGACATTTATCTTCTCTCTAACATAGACATTTATTTTCTCTCTAACATAGACATTTATCTTCTCTCTAACATAGACATTTATTTTCTCTCTAACATAGACATTTATTTTCTCTCTAACATAGACATTTATTTTCTCTCTAACATAGACATTTATTTTCTCTCTAACATAGACATTTATTTTCTCTCTAACATAGACATTTATCTTCTCTCTAACATAGACATTTATTTTCTCTCTAACATAGACATTTATCTTCTCTCTAACATAGACATTTATTTTCTCTCTAACATAGACATTTATCTTCTCTCTAACATAGACATTTATCTTCTCTCTAACATAGACATTTATCTTCTCTCTAACATAGACATTTATTTTCTCTCTAACATAGACATTTATTTTCTCTCTAACATAGACATTTATTTTCTCTCTAACATAGACATTTATCTTCTCTCTAACATAGACATTTATCTTCTCTCTAACATAGACATTTATCTTCTCTCTAACATAGACATTTATCTTCTCTCTAACATAGACATTTATCTTCTCTCTAACATAGACATTTATCTTCTCTCTAACATAGACATTTATTTTCTCTCTAACATAGACATTTATCTTCTCTCTAACATAGCCATTTATCTTCTCTCTAACATAGACATTTATCTTCTCTCTAACATAGACATTTATCTTCTCTCTAACATAGACATTTATCTTCTCTCTAACATAGACATTTATCTTCTCTCTAACATAGACATTTATCTTCTCTCTAACATAGACATTTATCTTCTCTCTAACATAGACATTTATCTTCTCTCTAACATAGACATTTATCTTCTCTCTAACATAGACATTTATCTTCTCTCTAACATAGACTTTTCTCTCTAACATAGACATTTATCTTCTCTCTAACATAGACATTTATTTTCTCTCTAACATAGACATTTATCTTCTCTCTAACATAGACATTTATTTTCTCTCTAACATAGACATTTATTTTCTCTCTAACATAGACATTTATCTTCTCTCTAACATAGACATTTATCTTCTCTCTAACATAGACATTTATCTTCTCTCTAACATAGACATTTATCTTCTCTCTAACATAGACATTTATCTTCTCTCTAACATAGACATTTATCTTCTCTCTAACATAGACATTTATCTTCTCTCTAACATAGACATTTATTTTCTCTCTAACATAGACATTTATCTTCTCTCTAACATAGACATTTATTTTCTCTCTAACATAGACATTTATCTTCTCTCTAACATAGACATTTATTTTCTCTCTAACATAGACATTTATTTTCTCTCTAACATAGACATTTGTCTTCTCTCTAACATAGACATTTATTTTCTCTCTAACATAGACATTTATTTTCTCTCTAACATAGACATTTATCTTCTCTCTAACATAGACATTTATTTTCTCTCTAACATAGACATTTATTTTCTCTCTAACATAGACATTTGTCTTCTCTCTAACATAGACATTTATTTTCTCTCTAACATAGACATTTGTCTTCTCTCTAACATAGACATTTATCTTCTCTCTAACATAGACATTTGTTTTGTGCTCTCTTTTAACTAACCTCAGACCTAAGGGTCTTTTATATTTGGACATGCGCCCTAATATAACCGACTAAGTTTAACGGGACGCGCCTTGCCAAAACGAGGCAAAATTTTTAAAAAAAATGTGTGCTCTTTATAGCAAATGTGCAAAATTCTTCTAATAACATTTATACTCGAAAGCCTGAATCCTTCGCTCCGTATCCGCAGTGAGTGTCCAGCCCTCACACCCATACAAGAGAATAGATAATACAAGTGATTTGTATAATTTGATCTTCACAGGAAAACTGATGTTACTTTTCCAGATCACATTCAGCTTTGTCTTGTGTATGTACATACAAGAAGTACACATACACATGTAAAGGTCTCCAATCACACACAGAATTGTATACACACTTATGCAACCAAACAAAATGAAGAGATATATTTGCATAGAAAGATGTGTGCACACACACACACACACAGAGGTTTTCACACACACAGTTTCATTCACACACATGCAAACACAGAAAACTATAAATATAAATATGAGAGAGAGAGAGAGAGAGAGAGAGAGAGAGAGAGAGAGAGAGAGAGATGTACACACATTTACACAATGAGGTGCACATAATGACATATATATATATATATATATATATATACAAAGAGAGTGAGAGAGACATACATCCGCGCACAGAAAAAGTTACGCACATACAGAAAAGTACTTACCGTACATTGAATGAATGATATATGCACGATGACAGAGGTACATACACAGAGAGATTTTTGGATACTCAGAGAGAACGATGCACACACTAACGGAGAGGCACAGAGAGAAAGATACATACACAACGAGAAAGCTAGAGACACCGAGAGAAAGATACATATGCAAAGAAAAAGGTACATAATAAAGAAAAAGATGAATACAAAGAGAAGAAGATAAATAATTTTCTTCTTCTACTTCGTACACTCTCAGACGTCGTCCACTTGAATGTTCTCAAAGAAAGAGGTAGTCAGTTTGAGGCTATTTGAATGCCCGTAAATAATTAAGAGACAAATACATACACAAAAATGAAGAGAAAAGCACACACACACACACACACACACACACACACACACACACACACACACACACACACACACACACACACATATATATATATATATACTCGTATATACAACGAGAGAGAAGCACATACACCTAAAGAAAGATACATACACAACAAGAGAGGTACGTTCATGGAGAGAATGGTATATACATAGATAGAGGGGTGCTTAACGCAGAGTGAAGTATATTTTTCACACACAATGATAAGTATTTATATAGAATGTATATACATACAGATCGAAGTATGTTCACACATAAAATGAAAAAAATATACGTACTGCGTGAAGTATATACACAAACAGAGTGAAGTATATTCATACAGCGTGAAGTATATACATACAGAGTGAAGTGTATACGTACAGAGTGAATTATATAAACACATAATGAAATATATACACACAAATGGAAGTATATACATAAACAGAGTGAAGTATATATGCAACACACAGTAAGTGTATATACACAGTCTATACAAACAAGATGAAATATATACACACTGAGTATATACAAACAACTGAAGTGTATGAATAGAAAGTAAACACACAGCGTGTACATAGACAGAGAAACAGGGGCATGCAAAAAGAGAGATACATACACAAACAGATGTACAAACATTCATTCAGAAACATACGTCCGTATCACCACACCCACAAGCACATATAAACATACACATACAGAGAAAGGAAGAAATGCATAGAGTGAAACAGTGTGGAAGAAACAGATAGGCATTGTGTTCACCAGACTTTAAAAAAAAAAGGCCACGATTGCTGGCCACAAATCGATATTTACGATAATTTATCTTTAGCGAAGACCCTAATCTTTCTGCTTTCTTCCTTATTCTGTCTTTTCTAGTCCCCGAGCGTGATTTGATTATTCGCAAGGATTTGATTAACTTTCCTAGTCCAGAAAGTGATTTGATTATTTAAAAGGATCTGATTAATTTTTCTAGCTCAGAGAGTGATGTTATTATCTGGACGGATTTGATTTTGTTTTTACTAGTAGAGATGCTTATTTGATCACGTGAAATAATTTAATGAGTGTTGCTGCAAGTTCAGACAGCGAAATTATGAGGGAGAATGAAGATTAGCAGAAAGCCTACCTGGATATGAAATTGAAGTCTCATCATCATCAGCAGCATTATTATCAAAAACATTATCATCATCAGCGTCATTATCATCATAAGCATCATTATCAGCATCATTATCAGCATCATTATCATCATCAGCATCATTATCACCATCATCAGCAGCAACATTATCATCACCATCATAAGCATCATTATCATTACCACCATCAGCATCATTATCATCATCATTATCATCACCATAAGCATCATTATTGTCATCAGCATCATCATCAGCATCATTATCGTCATCATCAGCAAAACCATTATCAACATCATCATCATCAGCAGCAGCAGTATTATCATCACCATCATTATCATCATCAGCATCAGCATTATCATCACCATCAATATCATCATCAGCATCATTTCCATCAACAGCATCATTATCGTCATCATTATGAGCATCTTTACCATCACCATGATCAGCGTCAACATCATCATCTTCATCAGTATTATCATCAGCATCATTATTATCATCAGCGTCATCATCAACATCATTACGATCATCATCATTATGATCACCATCATCATCAGCATCATCATTATCAGCAGCAGTAGCATTATCATCATTATCATCATTATCAGCATTATTATCATCCGCATTATCATCAGCATCATCATCATCATTACCATCATCAGCATCATCATCTTCAGCATCATCAGTATTATCATCATCATCGGCCTCATTATCATCAGCAACATCATCTTCAGAGTCATCATGATCATCATCATTAGCAACATCAGTACCATCATCAGCACCATCATCATCATCAGCAGCATCATTATCATCATCAGCATCATTACCATCATCAGCATTATTATCATCAGCATCATCAGTTCCATCATCAGCACCATTAACAGCATCATCATTACCATCATCAACATCATCATTACCATCATCAGCATCATCGCAGCATCATCAGCATTATCAGTAAAAGCATCAGCTTTATCATCAGCATCATTATCACCATCATGAGCATCATCATCAGCATCATCAGTAAAATCAGCAGCTCTATCCTCAGCATCATCATAACCATCACCAGCGGTCATCATTACCATCATCAGCATCAGCGTAATCATTACCATCATCGGCTCCATAACAGCATCATCATTGCCATCATCAACATCATCATTACCATCATCCGCATCATCTTTACCATTATCAGAATTATCATCAGCATCATCATTACCATCATCAGCTTCATCACTACTATCATCAGCATCATCAGCATCACCAGCATCACCATCATTAGCATCATCATTAACATCCTCAACATCACTATTACCATCATCAGCATCATTATTAGCTTCATCATTACCATCATCAGCATCAGCATTACCATCATCAACATCAGCATCATCAGTCTCATCATCTCCACCATCCCCAGCATCATCATTACTATCATCAGCATCATCATTACCACTATCAGCGTTATCCTCAGCATCATCATTATCATCATCAGCATCATCATTACCATAATCAACTGCATCATCAGCATCATTGGAACCAACATCAGCACCATCATCAGCATCATTATTACCACCATCAGCATCAGAAGCAGCATCATAAGCACCATCATCATCAGCATCATCATTACCACCATCAGCATTATCACCAGCATCATCATTACCTTCATCAGCATCATCATCATCATTACCATCATCAGTACCATCATCAGCATCATCACTACCATCATCAGCATCATCATTACCATCATCAGCATCACCATTACCATCATCCCTACCATCATCAGCATCATCATTACCATCATCAGTACCATCATCAGCATCATCATTACCATCATAGGTACCATCATCAGCATCATCATTACCATCATTAGTACCATCATCAGCATCATCATTATCACCATCAGCCTCATCATCATCACTACCACCATCAGTACCATCATCAGCATCATCATTACCATCATCAGTACCATGATCAGCACCATCATTACCATCATCAGCATCATCATCAGCATCATCATTACATTCATCAGCATTATCATCAGCATCATCATTACCATCATCAGCATCATCATCCTCATCATCATTACCATCATCAGTACCATCATCAGCATCATCATTACAATCAGCAGCATCATCATTACCACATCAGCATTATCATCAGTACCATCATCAGCATCATCATTACAATCATCAGCATCATCATTACCACCATCAGCACTATCATCAGCATCATCAGTACCATCATCAGCATCATCATTAACATCATCATCATTATCATCAGCATCATCACTACCGCCATCAGCATTATCATCAGCATCATCATTACCGTCATTAGCATCATCATTACCATCATCATCATTATCATCAGCATCATCATTACCATCATCAGCATCATCATCATCATCATTACCATCATCTGTACCATCATTAGCATCATCATTACCATCATCAGCATCATCATCATCATTACCATCGTCAGCACCATCATTAGCACTGTCACATATATATGTAAATAGTTCAGCAGTGTCCCATCCACCTTGTTTGCCCTTCTTAAGGTTATAATCTTTGCGGCGCAAAAACTTGCAATTCGCTGACGAAATTCACTGACTGTAGACTCACTTTGTAGCCACGCTATTCTTTCTGCTTTCACGAGCTTGCGAGTTGTTTACATACGTTCGAAACAGGCACTCATTCAGGTGAGCGTAGAACGTTTGTCTAACAGAAGTTCTCACGCCAGCGGAGCAGTCAGTATTACGATGACTGGCAGATTGTACGTGCCCAAAACACGTGGAAGGTATCAGCTTTGAAGTTCTCTACAAGGGGAAGGAAATCCTGTGATGTTGTACATACAGGGAGACAATCGATGATATCATAAGCCTTTGTTGTCGATTGGCAACGTCGAACAGAGGGACCGTAGAATTCTTCATCTCGGGAACGAAGCTTCTTGATTTCCCTGATATGGCCGTAGGCGCGCTTTCTCGCACCAGTCAGTGAAATAACAGCTTTTCCGTATATATACTCAGTCCTTCCAAAGTAAGTTTACTTTGTCGCTTCAGAATTTTTGGAAATATCTAGCTCGCCATTCTAGAGCCATTGTAACAAGTGGATTATTAGATTTCCGTGGAGATTGTTTCATTTTTCTGATTCGCGGTAATATATATTAGCATTTAAGTGATTTAATGTGTTAAGTTCCTCATTATAATTTACTGAGATTTTCTGTGTGTTAATTGACTAGCGTATTAAATAACATATAGCAAAATTTTTTTCAGCTGTAAGGAAAATTAAATCACTCGCTATCACCCAGAAAGAGATGTTTTAATTGACTGATAAATACACTAGGCGACTGACTATTGACGGAATATAAATTTACTTCTAATTCATTACGTGTAATTGTGTAAGTGACTAGTGTAATATCATGTGGCGAAACAAATAGCTAGTAATGACAAGCGGTATGTGTAAGGTAGTCATAATTAAATTATCACTGATATTGTGATTAAATGTTTGTTTTCTCCTAAATCTAGTAATGATCACAAACAAGCCTGCCAGCGGTCTAAGTCAAAATACAACCAATAACAAATCTTAGTCTTTATCGGGTCTTCGATGTTGACCTGTGCGGTCCTCTTGCTTCATCCAGAGAAAGAGCCCAAACGTATAGACAATAAGAATTAATTATAACTGGAGACACCAAATATCCAGAATTTTTCCATTCAATTATAAGAGCCCGCTGTGGCAATATATATATATATATATATATATATATATATATATATATATATATATATATATATATATATACATATATATATATATATATATATATATATATATATATATATATATATATATATATATATATATATATATATATATATATCATCATCTCAACCCATAACCCGTCATGGGTCGTAGGGGTGCCATGGTGGAAGCATCAGCAGACAGGGTCCTCCACTGCTCTCTATCCTCAGCAATGCGTACAAGTGTGGAAAAACCGTGTCCTGCCCATTCTTCGATGTTATCAGCCCAGGATTTTCTTTGCCTTCCTCTTCTCCGTTTACCTTCGACTGTTCCCTTGAGGATCGTTTTCGAAAGGGAGTCATGACGAGTTACATGCCCAAACCAGGCAAGCTTTCGACGTTTCACTACTGACAACAGTGGTTCTTTATGGCCTGCATAGGTGTTTATCTTCTCTCTAACATAGACATTTGTTTTGTGCTCTTTATAGCAAATGCGCAAAATTCTTCTATAACATTTATGCTCGAAAGCCTGAATCCTTCGCTCCATATCTGCAGTGAGTGTCCAGCCCTCACACCCATACAAGAGAATAGATAATACGAGTGATTTGTATAATTTGATCTTCACAGGAAAACTGATGTTACTTTTCCAGATCACATTCAGCCTTGTCATGGCAGCTGAGGCCATCTCAAGTCTTGTCTTGATTTCTTTACTTGATCTTCCATCACTGCATATAGTGGACCCGAGATATTTAAAGGTGTTAACTTCTTCTAACGTTTGCCCATTTAACGTAATGTTGGTCGGAACATGTTTCTTATGGCTATTCACCAATATCTTGCTTTTTTTCTATATTGATTTCCATCCCATACGTTCTTGTTACTTTCTCCAGTCTAGAGGTAAGGTCTTGAAGTTCTGATTCTGTTCCAGCTATCAGATCGATATCATCAGCAAAAAGTAGATTGCAAAGAGGTCGGCCTCCAATCGATATGGTTGTTTTATAATCGTAGAGAGCCTCCTGCATAATATGTTCTAGATATATATTAAAGAGCACTGGAGACAGGATACATCCCTGGCGAACTCCTACAGTTGTTTTGAAAAATTCTCCAATGTCATTGCTTGCAAAAACAGCACTGCTTGCGTCCTTGTATAGTGCTTCAATGATATCTATGCTGTTGGTATCAAAATTAAATTTTCTCATTATTTGCCATAAGCCTTCATGCCAGACTCGATCGAAGGCTTTTGTGAAATCGATGAAGTTATGGTATAAATCGTGTTGATGCTGGAGATGTTTTTCGATATATATATCACATTGTTCCCGATTACTGACCAGTGTGTTGTCAAGTGGATTTATCCAGAAAGATTTACCCAACAGACATTTCCTTTAACTATTGGAGGTACTAACTGCTGTCCACTGTGAACACTAGATCTTGATAATTATTCGCTACCTGAATTATCTGACGTGACATTTTAAAATCCAATAATCATCACCAAAGTAAACGTTCCCCATTAGGTGGATTAATTATTAGTGGAGGAACTGGGGCTTATCTCGGAGAAGCACAACAGGGAATTTTGATACCTGGTCACGGATGTATATGTTCAAGAAGTTGTTAACCAACTAGTAGGTAAGCGAGACTGAATGTGGCCACAGATTTGACAGAGTGTGAGAAAGGGAAGTGAATATTTCTATTTGTATAATCATTGTACTCACTTCTCTTTTTTTTTGTTCTCTAATACTTTTATTTTACAGGATGGATTAATTAGGAACTCTGTTCTTTACTTTATCATCTATTTCAATACCCTAGCGTTAATCTTTTGACCTTTTGGGGTTATTAACTTCTTGCGGGACTTTTCTCCTCAACAGAGGGGATAACACTTACAGGGTTATCTTCCAATTTTTGTAACCTATGATTTCATTTATATATATATATATATATATATATATATATATATATATATATATATATATATATATATATATATATATATATATATATATATATATATATATGTTTGATGTTGTGAGTGTTTATATGATAATAAACTTAACAAAACTTAATTATTTGTGTTGGTCAGCACAGCCCATATCCATATTCCATTTACTATAGTTTTCACGTTTGTGTGTCTTGTCGTCACTTCACTGTGTGTGTGTGTATAGTTAAACGTATATGTTTTATGTACGGAGAGTAGGATTTTCTGATAATAAATTACAGTCGTAAAGATAGGCTGGACTAGAGTATCTTCTCAATCCAGTGACAGATTCTACCCTTAAACTATTCCCTCGTGAAATCTATTTCTATACCTTATTTCTCCCTGAGTTACCACCTTTTTCAGTTCTGTTCAGACGGGACCAAATCTATCTTGAATACCTATCTAAATTTACGACAAGCACCATCATCAGCATCATCATTACCATCATCAGCATCATCATCATCATTACCATCGTCAGCACCATCATCAGCATCATCATTACCATCATCAGCATCATTGGTACCATCATCATCACAATCATCAGCATCATCATTACCATCATCAGCATTACCATCAGCATCATCATTACCATCATCAGCATCATTGGTACCATCTTCAGTATGATTATTACCATTATCAGCATCAGCATCATCAGTACCATCATCAGTACCATCATCATTACCATCATCAGCATTATTATTACCATCATCAGCACCATCATCAGAATCATCAGCATCAGCATAATCATTATCACTATCAACATTATCATCAACATCATCATTACCATCATCAGCATCGTCATCACCAGCACTTTTATATATTTCATTGCAAACGATGAAAGGGAATCAAGATAGAAAGGTTGTATGCGTTATATAGAACAAATCCTAACCTACGGAAGTCAGTCATGGACATTTAGTAGACAAGCAGGAACATCTATGGAGGCCAGAAAGATGTAGCTTTACATAAGAATATTAAGAATATCATTCATAACTAAAATGAGCAACGATAATATCGTGGAGAGACATGACCTCCCACCCCAGCACCCATAGTACTTATAGAAGAAGAAAAAGAATGAAAATGGACTCAGACCCTTCGGTTGTCCAAAGGGGTCGTCCATATTGACGTCACGCCGCGAGGAGGAGTGGGGTCAACATTTTGTGACGATGAGTGACGATAGGGGAGGTGTTTGAAAAAGTGTGATGCAACATAAAAATACGAGTGAAGAACGCTTCTTTCATAAATGATGTCGGAATAAAATTGATATTTGTAACTTCCATCCTTAGTCTTATTTTGTCTGCACGACTTATATATACGAGTATATATATATATAATTCAAACCTTAAGAAGAAAATGTGTGCTAAATAAACTGTAGTTTGATTAAAGTATATATAAAAATATAGACCACTTGTTACTCTTCTTCTTCTTCGTTTGATCTCGTTCTTAAACAAGAACGTCTATCTATCTTATACAGCTGGAAATCTGTCTCAAATTTCTCTCGTCACAATACAGTTTCTCCCTCAACTAGGTTAAGGAAGGCAAAGCTCTCCCCCCCCCCTTCCCCCCTGCTCCTATCATGGAGCCGACAGTTTTAGAGTACATGTTCTACTGTCCTCCCCACACGGACACAAATCTGTCTATCAGATTGTCAGTTTATTTGACAGAAGGTATCTGAGTCCGCAATGGCCGGTTCTTAATCTCAAAATTATCACTTGATCTCTTCTTGGTACAGAAAATACCAATAATAAGTTATCACATCCCGACAACCGTCCGATAACATCAAAAACACACGAGTTTAACTACTTGAAAGAAGGTATTTGGGAATTAAGAATGCATTAAGTCAGTAGGGAAAAGGTTGGGCCTGGCCTCGTGCCGAGACTAGGCGCATGAAAGGTGAGATCTTTGTAAAAGCCTGATTAATGACACATTGTTTTACTTAAAAGTTTGTTATTTTGTCTGTACCAGTTAACTAATTTACATTAGATTGCATTTTTTCTTTCCAGTATTGCAAACAATTTTGGAAAGTTTGGGGGGGGGGGGGGGGGGGATAGGAATTTGACGTCATGTAAAGAGGGAGTCTGGGTTTTTTTTTGTGTGAATAAGTGTAACCAAAAACCAAAAAGGTGCGGGGGAGAGTCGTCCATTTATGATGTCACGCAATTTTTGCCTTTTTAAACTACCCTTCTTCCCCCCCTTCCCCCCCCCCGCACCCCCGTCTCTCCCCCGCACCTCCGATCGACACCGCATGCAAGAAGGTGATTTGGGCGCCATTCATGCAATTATGTGCGGTTCCGCGGAGTCATAAATGTCGAGCAAGTCATGTGATTAAGGATCAAATAAACATCACGAAACACGTGATGGGCCAACACGTGACGTCAAAGCGATCAGGAGGAAATATCTTTTTACAGTACTTACAGTTTGACATGAAATTCAAAACCAGCTTCAAAGTCTGTTCCTAAAGCAGGGGTCGGCAAACCGGTCGATCCTGACCTGCTGGTAGATCTCAAAGGATGATTAACCAGATGTCTGGCTACAAAAAAAAAAAAAAAAAAAGGAAGGGAAGGAAGGAATTTTTGGGGCTAGGGATATTTTGGACTTGCCATCCCCCGCCAACCTTTAAAAGAGAGGCATACCGAGGATTAACTCTTTGACTCCGCAGTTATTTTCCACCCTGTGCCGTAATTTTTATTCATGATAGACTAAAAACAACGCTCTGAGAGTTGTTTTGGCACGGGTGTCAAATCTGACCAACGCTGTGAGCGTTGTTCCGGAGTCAAAGAGTTAATGTCAGAAACAAGAATGAATAAATAAAAGAACAAATTAAAGCATGAATGAAAAAAAAGATGCAATGAATGAAGCAGTGAAAGAATCTATATGTGTGAGTTAATGAGTGTTAATATTCAGAAGGAAATTGAGCGTCCCCATACGAATTCTGTAGAAGTTGTTTTCACACCCAGGACAGAGAGAGCGAGGCAGAGAAAGAAAGAAGATTTGATTAGGCGTGCAAGATAAGGACAAGTGGGAAATGGGGTCTCCCCCCTATTCTGAGAAGAACGAAGGAAAAAAACCCAGTTTAGAAGGAAGAAAGCAATTACTGACAGACAGCAGTAGAAAGCTGGAACTTTCAGCAGTCGGTATTTTATATTCAGTTTGTTATCGGGGAAGGTGGGGTAGAAATTGAATTACACCGAAGGACTGGATGAATGCGAGAGCGAGGCCAACAAGTGAGTGACTTTGAGAGTGTATGCAAGTAACTAAGTATTTTGATGTAAGAGAGCCAATGTAAGTGTGTGTTTATGGGAATATATATATATATATATATATATATATATATATATATATATTATATATATTATATATATATATTATATATTATATATTATATATATATATATATATATTTTATATATATATATTGGTTGTTGGTGTGGTGAAGTGGGATGTTATAAATATTTATAGGGGACTTAGTGTACTGACTGAGATCAGCTGTGAAGGTATCTATATCTATTAAGAGTAGTGTATTATAGATAACCTTACTTGCTACCACATATCTATATATCTCAGTCAGAATTATTCTGCAATAGTGTGATGACTACGTTATGTGTCTAGGGTATGAGTATGGTGAAGTGTAAGTCACAACAACAGACAGATAAACAATTTAATTTAATCCACTACTCTTAACAACACTGTGACACTCACATACATATAACACTCTACAAGGATATCTTAAAAAAATCACTGATAACTTTTCAAATAACAATATGTATTCATTACTGGCATGAATGAATATGTGTCCTGATTCAACTACAAGGGAACCAGGAATCACAATCAATTTAAATTACAAGTTATGTACAGAATGTATTTAATATGAATATCGTAGTGACATATATTATTACAAATATTCTATGTGTGTCAGTTGTGTAGTAGTAAAATGAGGTAATACTGGTTTTGTTTTGTTCAAGCTCTGTTGGTATTTGTCATCATGACTTCAATAGTTTGTCTTTTGGGACTAGTATTGGAGATGTTCTCAGTTCCTGATATTAAGACAATTAAATTCCCCTCTGAATGTTATTTTTATAAAGTCATTTCAAGATGAGGGGACATAATGTTGAGCTCAGCTGGCCAAGTTAGCTTATCTGGCGTGATGGCGGCAGGAAAGGACTCCTCTGCTCGAATTCTCCTCTGGGCTCTGGAGACACCTCACTGATAGCTAAAAGGACCAAGGAGTATGCTGTCCGACACTGGATTCAGCAAAGCTCTGACCAGGTGCTGCTCAGTACCATCAAGACCACTGTCCCTGAAATCAAGAAGGATGTACCTTCTACTTCATAACTAACTTATACTCTCTTTTACACTGATCACAATACAGCACAAACATTGAGTTCAGAGCGTTAGGCAAACTATCAGCTTCATTCTGAAGTACTTTATACCAGCATTAACCTCCTTAATGGTTACTACGCCTCTGCAATTCCAGCATTATTTCTTTCTAGTCAATCATCTAGGTGTCAGTGTACTATTTGGCCATTCCATGCCGTTTTACTTCCCTCCGACACCCTCTGTTCAGGCTGGAGCATTATAGGCTTTATCTCTTGTTTGCCACTGAACTACACATATATATACAGGCATAAATTAACAATTTACATTCAATTTTCATTAAAAGATACTGAATGGTTCAAGCTTACCACAATTTCATGGAAATAAACACAGATACGTTGATTAGCAATGAATTCTGGCACAATTACTGGCACAAATTTCCATCTGCTTATGTTCCAGGCTTTTATTTTAGCAAAATTGTGAGCTGGCTTCAACGCACTGATGCTTTATCAAGCTTATTTAAACAAGTGGTTTCGAACTAACGCTCCCAAGTGATTATATCCAGCGAGTCTAGCCAATGAGGCCCCGTTTCGACAAGTGTTTGAAAAAATGTTACCTTTCCCCGTTTCCCCTAACAACGAAAGATAGTATTTATAGTCCGACCAATCGTGGTTAGGCTTTCATTTGTTGCGCTCCAATCAATTGGGAGTTTACATGGTAGGCTATTTATGTAACGTAAGGTTTTTTCAAACACGTTATATAAAAAAAATTTTATGAGCAGAAATGATTCCATGCTGTCAGGCATCCTCACTATTTTATTTTGGGTATAATTTATTAATTCCTGGACTATTTGCGTAACGTTTTACATATTATTTGTCAGCAAGCCCTAAGGAACCCAAATATACCAATTTGAAAGAGCTACGTGGCTGCGTTCAAAATATGTATTTTCTACCTCCTGTTTCGAAGATGTGCTGTCTGGGTACTGTTATGTTTTCAACCGTAAACCCATCTAATGTTGTCTTTCCTAATAAGAGTTTTTTTTTATTTATAAACCTAACTCTGGGAAAGGGTAGTGTATTTTATCACTGTCCGTCTGAAAAACAATTAGTGCATGTAGACTTACACGCGTGATGGCAGCATTTGTGTATCGCGCGACGCGTGTTGCATGCGTTCCCGATTTTATTCGCCCCTCTCTCTCTCTCTATATTTGAGTCCATCTGTTCGTTCGTTTTGGTAACGTAATATAATTAATGTTAGGATTAATTTAGGTCATTACGCAGGGCCTCTCAATGTTTTTCTTAGAAATGCAGCACACGTTTCATTGAAGAAAGCGGGTAATAATACAGTAAGCTTTTACTATCAACGTGAAAGCGTTACAATTTGCAGACGAAGCATAAAACAAGGGGGATTTCGAGTACAGTCATTGTGACAGCACTGTTCTTTACCATTCTTCTTCCTTTATTTATTATATGTATTTATTAGGCTTTATATTTACTTGATAATTTATATATGTGGATTAGAATATTCCACGACACCTCCCCTCTTAAAACAGACATTATATGTCAGTCCTTTATTCTATATACACATAGAGAAATTCATTATTATTTCTGGGGTTTACGGTGATTCTCATCACACGGATGGCGGCTTAAAAAATCCGCTCCCCAATTGGTTTTTCCAGATATATACTCAATGCTAAAATTATATGGAGCCAAAAGTAAAGACCATCGGAGTAACCTGGAGTTCTCATGCTTAGCCTGTGCTAGAAACGATAAAGGTTTGTGATCTGTTTGCAACTTAAATGCCTTCCCATATAGATAAATATTGAATTTCTTTATCGCCCATATTACTGCAAGACATTCTTTTTCGCTAGTTGAGTAGTTGATTTCAGCTTTATTCAACTTTCTGCTAGCATATGCCACTGGGCTTAATTCCCCATCCAATGCATCTGATTTCTGTAGTAAAGTTGCACCTAACCCAATATTACTTGCATCCGTCCTTACTATGAATTCTTGACTTAAGTCAGGTAATTTCAAAATGGGTTTACTTGTGAGCTTTTCCTTCAATTCTTGGTAAGTCATTTCACATTGTGGTGTCCATGTAATGCGATCTGGATGTCCTTTACGTGTCAATTCCGTTAAAGGTGCACATATGGAATTAAAGTTTTTGATATACTTCTGGTAGAAACCACATAATGAGACAAAGGATCTCACGTCCTTCTTGGTTTGTGGTCTCGGGGCTTTCTGTAGTTTTTCTAAATTCTTTGGGTCAGGGGTCATATTTCCCTGATAAACTGTGTGTCCCAAAAATTCCAATTCTTTACATCCAACGCAACATTTGGTTGGTCGGGCTGTTAAATTTGCCTCCCTAAGTCGATCAAACAGCATGTTCAGAGAGTCAATGTGTTCCTCAAATGTTTCTGTTGCTATAAGGATATCATCCATAAAATTTGTTATACAGGGATTATTCAGAGGATCCAATAATTTTCTCATCATTCTAGAGAAGACACTAGGCGCATTCTTCAATCCAAATGGCAATCTATTAAACTCATAGTGTCCTTCTGAGGTACTAAAAGCTAAGTATGGTCTAACCTCAGGCTTTACTGGAATCTGATAGTATCCTTTACTCAGATCCACTTTTGAGAAATATTTAGCTTTATTTAGTCTGGCAAACAGCTGATTTGTATCCGGCAATGGATCCACCTGTCCTTCTGTAATAGCGTTCAGTCTCCTGTAATCTATACAGAGTCTATGTTCTCCAGAGGGCTTCCTTAAAAGTACAACACCGGAACTATACGAAGACTCACTGTGCGAAATAATTCCTTCCTTCAACAGATAGTCTATCTCTTCCTTCAAAGCTTTTTCCTTAGCAAACGGAATCGAATATGGTTTCATACAGACAGGTGTGGGGTCTATTAGTTTCATATCATATTCCAATAGGTTTGTATGCCCTGGTCGGTCTGTTAACACCTCTGCATGATTATTTAGAACCTGTTGCACTCTCTCTTTCTGAGTTTTCGTTAAATGTGTACTGATTTTCACCTGTGCTGCTGTCTCACAGGGGTGTAATGGATATTCAAATGATGAAAGTGGTTCCTTTTTCATCTCCATGGCGATGGACAAGGTCAACAAGTGTGTCTCTTCCTGATGTTCTCTTTCCAAATATTTCTTCAGGAGATTCACATGATAGATTTTTTCTTTCCCCTTCTTATCTATCTTATAATTTGTTCTAGACACCTTCTCTAGAACTGTATATGGACCCTGCCATCCAATTTGTAACTTATTCTGACTCCCAGGCAAAAGAAGCAATACTTTCTCTCCCACAGCCAAATTTCTGTCTTTCGCCTTCCTGTTATAATAGGCAGCATGTTTCTTCCTGGCTTGTTTCAAATTTTCATTGGCAAGTTTCCAGCCAGTTTTTAAACGAGTGGTCAGCTCATTCACATATTGGTATGAAGATGTAATGTTTTCCTCTGCCTTTTCATCAGTCCACGTTCTTAACAAAGCTACATATGGACCTTTAATTGTGTGGACCTATTTGTCCATGCACCGGTATGGTCTCTTCCACTCGAAGCTTTATAGTGATGATTTTTCTTCCCAGAATTATCATGCACAAAACGACCGCTACCAATTTTTCTTTTTTTCTTGGGGCTTTCTCCCCACTTAAAATTCTTGATGAGAGATTTCCTCTCTACATCCTCTTCCTCCAGTTTGTTTAAGTCCGATTGAGGGATTTTCGGCTTATCCTGGGGTAAGACATCTTTTTGCACTCTCCGCATAGTGGCCATTGTAAAACAGTTAAGTGAAGCTTGTCCGTGAAAAGGGGCTTCCCATTCCATTTGGTCCACTTTATCAAATTTATTTTTCCTTTTATTGTCAGGCCTGATTTTGCCCCATGGCGTGTCCAGGTCCTGATCCATGTTCCCACTTGTGGGTGTTCCCTCATGTGCTATGCTACACCTTTCTACAAAGTTCTCAATGTCCCATCTTGCTTTGGGCCAATAATAATTGTGAGCCACCTTTTGAATGATGGTACCTATTTTCTCATGGTCCCCATCTGGTTTCACATGTAGGCTCCTTATTAATTCTGTCCTATATCTTTTTGGAAGAACCAGCTGTCCGTGACCATTGGATCTAGCTCCAGTCTTCCTATACATCAACTTGTTTTTCATGTAAAAATCTCCCTTGCCTGGAGTTGTATGACAAGTTGACAATTTTCTGAAACAAGGCTTGAGTGTTTTTATCCCCAGCCTGTGCCTTCCTCATCTCTTCTGGAGTGGTATCTAACATAATATCCTCCTCCTGTCTTGAGGTCGACCTGACCTGAAGGGTTGCCATATACACAGGTTTCCTTCTGCAACGGTCAGTGTCATGATTGTCCATCTGACAATTCTTACACCACCTTTTTCCTTGGTTGAAAGATTTTCTTTCATTATATTTCCTTTCATCGAATTGTGGGAATTTATTTTTATTGTCATACCGTGGCCTATCAAATTGGTGCTTACCTTTATTTTGATCCTTAGGATCAAATTTATTAAAGTTCTGTGGTGCCCTAAAGTTGTCCACCTGTTTCTTTTTATTACCTGTTACCTCTGCTTGAGCTGCTTGATACCTTTCAGCAACATTTAGCAACTCACCCAGCCTCTCTGCACCTTGTTCCATGAGAAACTTTCTCAGGTCTGGAGCCATGGACTCTCTAAGTTGCTCTATAAGGACCATTTCCTTAAGATCTTGGGTTTTCCCCAGAGAAGTCCATTTCTCCAAGTATGTCTCTATTCGTGCAGAGAACTGGTGATAGGTTTCACCTGACAGTAGTTTAGCATTCCTAAATTTTTTTCTATAGAATTCTGCATTCTTTTCATACCTTAACAAAAGAGCCTGCTTTAGCATGTCATAATTTTCCTGATCACCTCTGCTCATTTTTGCAAAAACTTCATAAGCTGCCCCACGAAGTCCCTGAGATAACTTTAAGCTCCACCTTTCTCTCTCTAACCCATACGTGGTAGCTAATAGTTCATACCTATTTAGGTAGCTCTCATATCATCGTCTTTCTCAACAAAATGATCTAAATGAAAATTCATAGCTGAGGTTGAGGCTCCTTGGCTAGCAGTGGCATCAGAGGCAAAGGGACTGGCACCATTTTCAGGAGCATGGCCTTGAAACTCAAACTCCCTTAGTCGTAACTCATGTTCCCTTTGTAATCTTTTATCTTCTGCTTCCCTTTCTGCAGCTAATTTCCTCTCTTCCTTTCTGCAGCTAATTTCTTCTTTCCTCTGCAGCTAATTTCTTCTTTCCCTTTCTGCAGCCTGTTTGTCTCCAATTCTTAAAACCTCTAGTCTCAGCCTCAGCTTCAAACTGTAACCTCTTAGTCTCAGCCTCAGCTTCAAACTGTAACTTCTTAATTTCCTTGTCAGCCTCTAACTTTCTTTCGGCTTCAAACCTTCTTTCTTCACGTTCAATAAATTTGTCACATTCCGTCGTGACATAGGCAACCATAACTTGCCCATCTAATCCTAACTCTTTTGCAGTCTGAACCGCAGCAGATCGAAATTTGGCCAGGTCCGCCATTGTCTATTATGTAAATTTATACAATGTCTAACCAACAATTCAATCTCTAATGGACAACACAGGCACCGTGAGCTCAACCTTATTTAATTCCACCCAAGGATACCTTTTAATTCTTATATTCCCTGAAGTGAATTACCCCCAATATTTTTAATAGGGAAAGATTCAAAATCCCAAGAGCGAGACCCCAATATATGTGGTGAAGTGGGATGTTATAAATATTTATAGGGGACTTAGTGTACTGACTGAGATCAGCTGTGAAGGTATATATATCTAATAAGAGTAGTGTATTATATATAACCTTACTTGCTACCACATATCTATATATCTCAGTCAGAATTATTCTGGAATAGTGTGATGACTACGTTATGTGTCTAGGGTATGTGTATGATGAAGTGTAAGTCACAACAACAGACAGATAAACAATTTAATTTAATCCACTACTCTTAACAACACTGTGACACTCACATACATATAACACTCTATGAGAATATCTTAAAGAAGTCACTCGTAACTTTTCAAATAACAATATGTATTCATTACTGGCATGAATGAATATGTGTCCTGATTCAACTACAAGGGAACCAGGAATCACAATCAATTTAAATTACAAGTTATGTACAGATGTATTTAATATGAATATTGTAGTGACATATATTATTACAAATATTCTATGTGTGTCAGTTGTGTAGTAGTAAAATGAGGTAATACTGGTTTTGTTTTGTTCAAGCTCTGTTGGTATTTGTCATCATGACTTCAATAGTTTGTCTTTTGGGACTAGTATTGGAGATGTTCTCAGTTCCTGATATTAAGACAATTAAATTCCCCTCTGAATGTTATTTTTATAAAGTCATTTCAAGATGAGGGGACATAATGTTGAGCTCAGCTGGCCAAGTTAGCTTATCTGGCGTGATGGCGGCAGGAAAGGACTCCTCTGCTCGAATTCTCCTCTGGGCTCTGGAGACACCTCACTGATAGCTAAAAGGACCAAGGAGTATGCTGTCCGACACTGGATTCAGCAAAGCTCTGACCAGGTGCTGCTCAGTACCATCAAGACCACTGTCCCTGAAATCAAGAAGGATGTACCTTCTACTTCATAACTAACTTATACTCTCTTTTACACTGATCACAATACAGCACAAACATTGAGTTCAGAGCGTTAGGCCAACTATCAGCTTCATTCTGAAGTACTTTATACCAGCATTAACCTCCTTAATGGTTACTACGCCTCTGCAATTCCAGCATTATTTCTTTCTAGTCAATCATCTAGGTGTCAGTGTACTATTTGGCCATTCCATGCCGTTTTACTTCCCTCCGACACCCTCTGTTCAGGCTGGAGCATTATAGGCTTTATCTCTTGTTTGCCACTGAACTACACATATATATACAGGCATAAATTAACAATTTACATTCAATTTTCATTAAAAGATACTGAATGGTTCAAGCTTACCACAATTTCATGGAAATAAACACAGATACGTTGATTAGCAATGAATTCTGGCACAATTACTGGCACAAATTTCCATCTGCTTATGTTCCAGGCTTTTATTTTAGCAAAATTGTGAGCTGGCTTCAACGCACTGATGCTTTATCAAGCTTATTTAAACAAGTGGTTTCGAACTAACGCTCCCAAGTGATTATATCCAGCGAGTCTAGCCAATGAGGCCCCGTTTCGACAAGTGTTTGAAAAAATGTTACCTTTCCCCGTTTCCCCTAACAACGAAAGATAGTATTTATAGTCCGACCAATCGTGGTTAGGCTTTCATTTGTTGCGCTCCAATCAATTGGAGTTTACATGGTAGGCTATTTATGTAACGTAAGGTTTTTTCAAACACGTTATATAAAAAAAATTTTATGAGCAGAAATGATTCCATGCTGTCAGGCATCCTCACTATTTTATTTTGGGTATAATTTATTAATTCCTGGACTATTTGCGTAACGTTTTACATATTATTTGTCAGCAAGCCCTAAGGAACCCAAATATACCAATTTGAAAGAGCTACGTGGCTGCGTTCAAAATATGTATTTTCTACCTCCTGTTTCGAAGATGTGCTGTCTGGGTACTGTTATGTTTTCAACCGTAAACCCATCTAATGTTGTCTTTCCTAATAAGAGTTTTTTATGATTTATAAACCTAACTCTGGGAAAGGGTAGTGTATTTTATCACTGTCCGTCTGAAAAACAATTAGTGCATGTAGACTTACACGCGTGATGGCAGCATTTGTGTATCGCGCGACGCGTGTTGCATGCGTTCCCGATTTTATTCGCCCCTCTCTCTCTCTCTATATTTGAGTCCATCTGTTCGTTCGTTTTGGTAACGTAATATAATTAATGTTAGGATTAATTTAGGTCATTACGCAGGGCCTCTCAATGTTTTTCTTAGAAATGCAGCACACGTTTCATTGAAGAAAGCGGGTAATAATACAGTAAGCTTTTACTATCAACGTGAAGCGTTACAATTTGCAGACGAAGCATAAAACAAATAGAGGTGGGAATGTCGAGTAAGTCAGTAATTGTGACAGCACTGTTAATTAGATCGATCTCTTTTCCTTTTATTTATTTATTGTATCCGGCAGTATTTATTTACATTTTTGTAATGTTATATATGTGGATTAGAATTTCCGTGGTCGGCAAATTTTTCTCTGCTATCAAGCAGATAGTAGCTATTTTCTTATCAATTTTACACTCCCTTCAGTGATAATTGATCATGTTTGCTTTGCGCTTCTCGGCTTTGCTAAGATTAAGACGCAGGTTAACCCAAGATGGGCCCGGTCAATATTCGTATAGTGAACGCGTGTCATGTTTACCTAGGAGTGCCCCGCGATACATTATCGACCTGTCGGCATGCACTCGGCGGAAACGAATGACAAAATCATTTCCTGTACACCTTGTTACAAAGACATTACTTTAGATGAAAGTAATATCTTATTTGTAAACATTGCCGAGAGAGTGATCGGATGTTTTCATTCCATATTTGGAAGACATGACCTTTGTATTAATGCACAGAAATGTCCTAGTGGAAATATTTTGAATTACCACATCCTAAACAAGCAAGTTTGAAATTATTGGCCGGCACTCGAGATGTAAACATAACTACATTTATGACTGGGGTCTGGTAAGCAACACGTGCCAGGAACGAGAGGGGCAATTTAACCTGCCACTTTAGTCGGTTGAAAGCACTGTGAAAATTCACTCGCGCCAAGAAGACATCCAGACCTTGCCAGAGTTAAGAATAGCAGCAGATTTCATTTATCGGACTAGACTTTGTTTGAGCATCTTGAGGACTTAAGAGCCCACGAAAACGCTATTATTAATAGCAAGGAAAACCGAAATCTGAGGAATCTGAAACACGGAGTCAAAGTGGGAACTTATTGCTAAAGTAACAACACCCCCAGACCAAGTGTAAGAGGCCTCTACAAGTGCCTTTATTTCTCTGTGTCTGTGAGCCTAAAGATTGGCGTAAGTTGTACATTTTGAATTCCATATTTTTCATTATTAACATGTGAACTAATACGTATATATTGACATGTGAAGATTAATATGTGAAAATTGCTAGTAGGTGTCCAAGTAATTTGAGGCTGGCAACCTCATCATATAGAATGATGATTTTATGAACCACCACTGCCAGGGCTGGTGACTGCTTTATTGCGAGTTTCTTATAAAGAACTAAAAGCAGAGGTTGTCCCAAGTTCCGTATGCAGCAGGAAGGGAATGATAAAAGAAATGATGTACTTACTTGTTATATTATTAACCTTTTCAACCAGTGTAAATGTAAAACATACTCACTCGAAATGTAATGAAATATTCAACCTTTTCAACCAGTGTAAATGTGAAACATATTCACTCTAACTGTAATGAAAATTTACAACCTTTTCAACCAATGTAAATGTAAACATATTCAAATTATATTGTTAACATTTTCAGCTAAAGTTAAATATAAAACTATGCATTTTAAATGTAAAGATAGTTTTTCGCCCACTGGGATTAAGATTAATTTTCAAAGAGGGTAAAAGTTCTGAGATAGATGGGATGGTGGAATGACAAGGGGGGGGGAACATAAGTATGTGTCGGGAAACTTAATACTCAGAGGGTATTTGTTTCTTTTCTTTTGCCATACTAGTTGGTGGTACCAGTTGAGGGTACCATTTCTGGAACAAGTGAGGGTATAAGTGGCCTGAAGTCGACGCTAGATACCATCATCAGACGAGTCTTAGAGACGCGGGACCAGCTTTGCAGTTACTCCCTGATTCTACTTGGAACGTGCTGCAACTCTTAAATCTTGACCAGGGACGCGAGCGATCCAGTCACCTATTTGCAAAGAATCAAAACATCAGCGGAAGCAGAAACAACTATTGGCAGCTAATTAAAACTTAAAAGCTGCCAAGTGAACTGTCCATTTTCGAAAACCATAACATCACACTGTGATGAATACTTTTTTTCTAAACAATTATTCATTTTTTTTATAACTGTTACACATAATTGATTATACAATTTGTTACTTGTATAAAGACAAATCTAAAGTTGAATTAATCATTTTGAATGTACTACATCCGTGTGTCTCAGACAATTTCTTAAATACACGTAAGCAGAGCTATATAATAATAAGAGGAAATTCGCTGAATTAACTCAGCTGGGGTGGGGGGGGGGCCTTTAACGAGCTAATATTACATAATCCTTCACAAAAGTTGACGGCAGATACTTGAGTTAACGTGCTCAGCCAATGCAGCATTGTTCTCGCTTTCTGAATATCTTGTGAATACTGCCTTGAGGTAGAAGCATCATTATCCTTCTATCTACAACTCTGCCAAGAGTAATCTTGTGCAAAGGTAGACACATTTGAAGACCCCCCCCCCCCATTACTCTTGAGTTTTGGCCACTGCTGGACCACTACTGCAGAGCTAAGGGGAGGCAACCCGTGACAGTAATTGTAAAGTAGTAAGTGTAATGGAGTATCAGTGAATGTTTAAATAAGTAAGTGTAAATTAGTACATGTAAGAGAGTGTATGTGAGTGTGTAAACCAGTAAGTGTAAATTAGTAAGTTTAAGGGAGTTTAAGTAAGTTTAAGTGAGTGTGTAATTCAGTAAGTGTAAATTAGTAAGTGTAATAGAGTGTAAGTTAATGTGTAAACCAGTAAGTGTAAATTAATAAGTTTAAGAGAGTATAAGTGAATGTGTAATTCAGTAACTACGAATTAGTAAGTTTAAGAGAGTGTAAGTGAATGTGTAAAGCAGTAAGTGTAAATCAGTAAGCAAACTAGAGTACCAGCCAGTGTGTAATGAGCGTAAACTAGAAAGTGTAGCAGAATATAAATAAATATGAAGTCTGTAAGTGTAAATGAATGTGGAAGTCTGTAAGTGTAAATTAATAAGTGTAAGAGAGTTTAAATTAATGAGTAAATCTGTAAGTGTAAATAAGCAAGCATAAGAGAGTGTAAGTGGATGTGTACGATAATGAGTGTAAATAAGCAAGTGTAAGAGAGAGTAAGTGAACCTGTAAATAAGTAAGTGTAAAATGTAAAGGTAATCCCATAGCAGATCCTGCCGTACGGGAGTGGAGTGTTAGAGATTTCACTGTACTAGGTCCAGCATCGAGAGGTATGGTGACCACTTCCCTTCCTCGCTACCTTTTCCTTCCCTAACTCATGAGCAAAGTTAGGCACCATTTACAGCTGGGTAGACTGTCTTAGATTTTAGATAGGAGAATTAAGACTTGGGTTTGGTCCCTTCTGAATAGGTTGGAATGAGTGATAGTCACAGTGTGAGCTGGTGAAAAGCAATAGAATTTCCACACGTGAGATGATAGAATGTGATATAGAGGCTGTCTTTGAGAATCGAGATAATCTTCTCTCTCTCACCTATCTTCTACGACCGCTTTAAAGTGTCAGACAGTCTAAACCACAGATATATATTACATAAATCTCTATCTACTCACGGGCACGCACATACACGTGACGACAGTTAAACACACCGACGTGGGAAATCTATAACCATGAATATATATATTATTTGAACGAGCTGACCAACGCACTGATTTAGTTCAAGAGAGATTTTATTATTATCATCTAAAAAAAAATCTTCTCACAACACCAAAAATTACATCAAGGAAAAACATATACAAATAGTCATAAAATTCAAGGAAAATGCTACAAGGATGATAGCCCCGTTATGATCTTAACTCTAGGTTTAGCCCACAGCCCCGTTAGGATGACAGATGATGGCCCAAAGAGTTATAGATGCATGTGGTTAGGGTCTAATATTGTTCCCCTTTGAAGGTATAGACTGACTTTGACAGCAGTATCTATTCTAAAGGAACACGTTACTTAAGCAGCAAATCTCGCCTAAGGAAAAAAACAAATATAACAAGTGAGTGTATTATACAACGAACATCCTTCCGTCACTTTCACTCGGTTCTTTCATCAGGGCCCTGATATACTTACAATCGTGTTGTGGTTTCGCCGGCTGGCGCAAATTTTGGACACTCACACTTTTTATCTGTTACTGTCGTTTAATGAAACAGATCCCAGCTCTGCAGATTTGTTTGTTGGTTTCATCAAAATGGATCTGGGGAGCGTCTGCTTCAGGCGATAGTTATTTCAGACTAAAGTTAATGTCACTTGACTCACGAGGTAAGAATTAGGCTTAAACGAGCACAAAATGTCAGAACACGAAGTTTCCCTTAATTAGGAAGATGACCGGTGGACAACTTCTCTCAAACAGAAAAAATCTTAGTTCCCCACTCACTTGTCAACAAATCTGTCGGAAAGTAATGTTATTGATTGTAATTATTCTCGCCGCCAGGCAGAAAATTTACGTAGAGTTTATGGAAGAAATTAAGATCTGGTTCAAAAGGAGGCCCAGTATTGATCATTACAGTCTTTGAAAACCCGTTAGTGGGATATAGTATTTCTGGAGGTGTCTCTCTCTGATTGCATATGCACTGTCAGATCAGTGTTACTTGAGAAACCCACGTGGTTAAAATAAGGACTGTCTATTTGCTTCACAAGTATGAACTCTTATTAAAACGCTGGCAAAGTTCGGGTCACCCCAGTATTTCACTGTATAAAATTGGAAAGAGCACATATAAATCATTTACATATTATGTACTCAATATAACTTACATTTAAAACAGCAAGCCTACAGCTTGACTTATTATTTAAACTTCCGGTGAAATAAGTTATATAAAATCGATCATCAGGAATTAGGAATATGGTGCGTATTCCGTCAATATTCACTGATGCCGCATCTAGCATTTATAAGTTAGTTTTTGAAAAAAAATTTCGACTGAGTAGTTAGCAGTTAAATTAAATTCATTATAGCTACATTCTGTAAGCTAAAAAAATATAATTTATTTTGTATTTCCACTGCAACTCGTCGATTAAAGAAATATAACAAACTATCAAAATATTCACTCTGCACACAGAAACTAGTTTAAAATGAAATCGGCGATTTAACACTTTATCACTTCACAAAATACTAGATAATAATATATGATATTTACCTCAAACACAGCACTACAGGATATCGCACAATTAAGAATTACACGCTTATATTTATGGAAGTCTAGAAGTTCGACAAATTGTCGCAACAAACTAAGAAACTTCGCTTATACAGCTCTACTCTTTGCCAACCACCCGTCTACTGCGATCTATTTGAGACAAATGAACATAAAGTTTCTAACTAGGTCCAATATCTGAAACACACAAAGGATGAACTATTTCCCCAACCCTGATCTCTCCCCCTTCTCATAACACCTACGTTTAACTTAGAAGCATGTCGTAACTGCCACCGGAAGTGTCTTGGCACCTTCCTCTTAACAAACTTCCACCGGGAAAAGCGGGGTCAGTTGCAAATCTCAGACAACCGTCTGCACTGCACGCTAGGAAAGTTTTCGCCCGAGCTACGTTTTCGGACCGAAACTGCTATACTAAAAAGTCTGTCTACTCGTCGTGTAGGTGACCAGCTTTTAAAGCGCCTACCTGCCCAGCGCTCAGCCTGAGCAAACCGCGCCGTGTTCGGGAAAAGGTGCAGACCCAACTGTCGGCTCGATTTCTGAGAAGCGAAAGTACAGCACTTCTCGTCCACTGACACATCTATGTAATAGAATTACGTATCCCAGTATGAGAAAAACACAAGGTAAAGTTTGAGGATACTGAAGAAAATATTATTCGCAAAACAAGTGATGCGAAAAATACAGGAAAAAACAAGTAAGGAAAGATAATAAAATAAAGGATTTTGGGTGAGAGAATAGGAAGAAGATGTAGGCAATTTAATGATATAAAGACCTACGTGACAGGACGTCCCCCCTTAAGATATGGAAGCACTCCATGTCTACGTTATGGAATTAAATTTCCTATAACCGTAGCTTCGGGGTGTCTGTCTTCTTCCCTCTCATCTTCCCCCTCCATCTCTGTCCAATTCCTACTCAAGTCTACTCCCCAAAGTTTCCTTCCTCTGGAATGTCTCCCATGCGCGCTTGAAAGAGCGTCGCCGCTTCTGACATTTTTGAAAGATTTCCTGTGATTGCAGTGGAATTTCCCTGCCACTATCGTCATCTTCGTCAGTTTTGGCGATCGTCAGGAGATGGTCGGAGGTCGGCACTGGTCTTTCCAAGTATCTCTTTAAGAGATTTAAATGGAAAACCTTTTCCTTTCCTTGAATAGATATCTGGTAGTTAGCCTTAGAAATCTTTTTCAGGACGGTAAACGGCCCTTGCCATCCGATCTTCAGTTGGTTGTTCTCGGTAGGGAGCAACACCAAAACTTTCTCTCCTGCTTTCAGTTCTCTCTCTTCCGCGACTTTCCTGTATCGGTTAGCGTGCTTTGTGCGAGCTCGCTTAAAGTTAGTCGTTGCTAGGTCCCACCCTAGTTTCAACCGTTCCTTTAAAACCGACACATATTTACTTGCTGAGACGACTGTCTCATCCGCCTTCTCGTCTGTCAGAGACTGAAGTAAGGCTCCAAGCGGGCCCTTAATGGGTCTGCCGAATAAGAGTGTAGCTGGCGGAAATCCTGTGGAAGTATGAGGAGATTCTCTGTAGCCAAATAAAGCTGCAGGAATACAAAGATCCCAATCTTCAGGTTTCACTAGTGCCAGTTTACTTAGCATCATGTTGAGGTTTCCATTAGCACGTTCCACGAGCCCATTTCCGGCCGGAGTATATGGCTTAGTGTGGATGTGTTGGGTCCTCAAGATCTTAACGATCTCATCCATCAACAGGTTTCGGTATGGAGATCCGTTATCCGTCAACACTTGCTGAGGGAATCCCAACCGAGTGAAAATCTGCACGAGGGCTTCTGCGACATGCTTGGCATCTGCGCATGTTAGCGGGATAGCTTCTGCCCATAAAGTGCATGTATCGACTAAGGTCAGGATAAACCTGTTCCTTTTTTTAGTCCTTTCGAAAGGCCCTAAAATGTCGATCACAACCCGTTCGAATGGTGTTCCCATTATTGGCATTTCACCCAAAGAGACTGGGGGTGTCCGTTGCTTGGGTGGTACACGTTGGCACTGGGCACAGGATTTGACGTACCTGATAATATCAGTGTTTACTCCTGGCCACCAATAATGAGTCGTTATACGTTGGTTTGTGGCGTTCTGTCCCATATGTCCGCTGAAGGGAAGAGAGTGCCCCATTTCTAGGATTTGGCTTCTATACTGTTTCGGTACTAGGAGCTGGTTGTAACCTTGGTCAGGCTTGCCCGTTCTCCGATAAAGTACGCCATCCTCAGAAAAAATGTCTCCGTGCTGTTTGGGTTCCTTAGCCATGGGCAGTTTCCTAAAGCAGGGTGCCAAAGTAGGGTCCTTGTATTGCGCTTCTTTAAGTTCCATGGGTAACAAATTCGGCGCAGGCTCCCGTTCCTTCTTGGTTTGCCCTCTTGTAGTTACTGCTGCCACAATCGGCTCTTCCGGTTTACCAATACACACGTATCTCCCGCCAAGTATGACTGGGTATATGGGATCATCCATAACAGCCGCTTTGATCACACCTCTGACAAAGTCAGAGTGTATCTCCACCAATGCGATGGGAAGCGCTGTAGGTGCATCACTCTTACGAACTCCACAAAGTTTGACGGTCTCTCCTGTCTCTTGACCGGGTTTAACCAGGTTTCTGGCAACAATGCAATCGTAAGAAAGCCCCGTGTCAAATAAGCAAGAAGTTTGAGAACCGTTCAAAATAACAGAACCTCGCGTTGAGGGTGTATCCCCAACAGGTTGGGAATCACTGTCAATAATTCCACCTTGCGAGACTGTTAATAAGCCTCCGATGCGTTTCGGCTCGGTGTGCTCGGTCTGATCATATGTCCCGTGCTCAGGGGTTCTCCCTTTGCCACCTTGTCCTTTCTGGCTGCGCTGCCATGAAGGGCGGTCGGGTTGATCAGACTGTTTGGGGTGGTTGGGGTACTTGTTCTTGTAGAACTTGGATTTTTCAGGAGGGGGGTTTTGAGGTCCAGTTTCTCTGTGGTTATTTAGGTTAGAAGCCTGAGAAGATTGCTCTGGGTTATGTTTTCGAAAATGCTCCTCTGTCGGTTTCCGCTTTGTGGCCGGTAGTTCAGCCAGCGCATTTTGATAACGCTCAGACTTCTCTAAGATGTCTTCAAGTTTTTCTGCCCCCTGCTCAGCTAGAAATCTCCGGGTATCAGCAGACAATGTGTTCTTTATTTGCTCTGTTAAAACAAATTCCTCAAGACCTTCGTAGGTAGAGGGGAGCTGCGAGAGCTCAAGGCACTTTGTCAAATATCCCTTTAGACGGGAAGAGAACTGGTGAAAAGATTCAGAATTCTCCTTTCTGCTGTTGCGAAACAGTTGCAAAAACTTGCGCGCGTTCATTTCAAAGCGCTCCAGTAACGCTTTCTTCAACAGATCATAGTTGTCTTGTTGGCTGCTTTCCAGTTTGGCGTAAACATCATACGCAGAACTTTTCAAAGCCTGGGAAAGCTTCATGTTCCAACGCGACCTCTCTAAACCGTACAGAGTTGCAATTTTCTCAAATTTTTCTAGCCAAGTGTCAATCTTCTCATTTGGACAAGGGAAAGATTCTAGCGGAAAAGACATAGCAGTGAGGTGAAGAGATTGACTGTTAGAAGGATCAGTTAAGGAAGAATGAGGAGAAGACTCTCCATTGCTGGAGGTAGAGGCAGCACCACGACTTTGGAATTCTAGAGTTTTAAGAGCCAACTCATGCTGTCTCTCTTCTCTCTCCTTCTCATGCTGTCTCTCCCTCTCCTTCTCTCTTTCCTCATGCTGCATCCTGCGAATTTCCATTTCCTCGTCCATCTTCTTCTGCTCTCTAGCTTCGGCTGCTTCTTTTTCCTCTTTAGCTTTAGCTGCTTTCCTCTCCGCGTCATATCTTTCCAGTTCGTCTCTGACAAAAGCTTTCGCTTCTTCTCCTTCCAAACCTTCTTCTCTCACTTCGTCCCTGAGGAGCTGTCTGAGCTTTGCCCTCTCGGCCATATTATGTCAGTGACTGAGACTAGTGGAGAAAGAAAATAGGAAAAAGGATACACTGGTTCCTACCACTTACGAGAAAATACCAAAGTTTAAAAAAAAGATGATATACTTATAACCTGGGATACCTCCTTCAAAAAATGAAAATCTAACTATCGCTGCTATTATCGGAAATAAAGCACTTAATGCAAAACACGACTACGCCAACTAAATGGTAGTTAAGATTACTTCTGAAAAATAAGTTGCTACAGTGGAAAAGCAAAATAATTATTGCAAAAATTAAAGAGAAAAATAATCCCTTAATTATAATCCACTATCAAGTTTACCCCTGAAGACAGTTAGGGTGAGGGAGGCAATTAATCTGGACAAATAGTCCGAAACGCACTCCTTAACTTTAGTTCAAACACCTTCCTGCTTCAGAACCCTTGTGAATGTTATACACTCACAAAACTTTACCAGCGTTTAGTATTACAAAATCATTAATTAACATGTATTCCGACAAAATCAACCTGTAAACCAAATGTATAATGCTTCTTAATGCTGTGGAAAAAACTTATCAGTTTGTGTGGTCAGCTCGTCCGTAAACAGATCGTTAGTCTAGGGGATAAATTATTTAAAATAAAACTCACAAGACAATCGCACTCTTACTCTATTACAGAATAAAGAATCTTAAATACAAAATCCAGATAGACGAGTCCACATTTGTCGTACTCGTCTTCCTATTCTAAGTTCAAAAATCCATCGGACGAGAACACATTTGTCGTAGCGCCTTAGGATTTGGGGTTCAATTCCCGGTAACGAGCAACCATTTGTCGTAGATTTTAGATAGGAGAATTAAGACTTGGGTTTGGTCCCTTCTGAATAGGTTGGAATGAGTGATAGTCACAGTATGAGCTGGTGAAAAGCAATAGAATTTCCACACGTGAGATGATAGAATGTGATATAGAGGCTGTCTTTGAGAATCGAGATAATCTTCTCTCTCTCACCTATCTTCTACGACCGCTTTAAAGTGTCAGACAGTCTAAACCACAGATATATATTACATAAATCTCTATCTACTCACGGGCACGCACATACACGTGACGACAGTTAAACACACCGACGTGGGAAATCTATAACCATGAATATATATATTATTTGAACGAGCTGACCAACGCACTGATTTAGTTCAAGAGAGATTTTATTATTATCATCTAAAAAAAATCTTCTCACAACACCAAAAATTACATCAAGGAACAACATATACAAATAGTCATAAAATTCAAGGAAAATGCTACAAGGATGATAGCCCCGTTATGATCTTAACTCTAGGTTTAGCCCACAGCCCCGTTAGGATGACAGATGATGGCCCAAAGAGTTATAGATGCATGTGGTTAGGGTCTAATATTGTCCCCTTTTGAAGGTATAGACTGACTTTGACAGCAGTATCTATTCTAAAGGACCACGTTACTTAAGCAGCAAATCTCGCCTAAGGAAAAAAACAAATATAACAAGTGAGTGTATTTTACAACGAACATCCTTCCGTCACTTTCACTCGGTTCTTTCATCAGGGCCTTGATATACTTACAATCGTGTTGTGGTTTCGCCGGCTGGCGCAAATTTTGGACACTCACACTTTTTATCTGTTACTGTCGTTTAATGAAACAGATCCCAGCTCTGCAGATTTGTTTGTTGGTTTCATCAAAATGGATCTGGGGAGCGTCTGCTTCAGGCGATAGTTATTTCAGACTAAAGTTAATGTCACTTGACTCACGAGGTAAGAATTAGGCTTAAACGAGCACAAAATGTCAGAACACGAAGTTTCCCTTAATTAGGAAGATGACCGGTGGACAACTTCTCTCAAACAGAAAAATCTTAGTTCCCCACTCACTTGTCAACAACGTCGGAAAGTAATGTTATTGATTGTAATTATTCTCGCCGCCAGGCAGCATGTACATTTAAATTTGTGGAGCAATATGAACTGGCTCAAAAGCCCAATATATATTTCTAGTCTTTAGAAACCGTTAATGGGATTGCTATTACTGTCTCTCTCTGATGGCATATGCACTGTCAGGCCAGTGTTACTTGAAACAAACAAACCCACGTGGTTAACGATAGGAACTGTCTATGCTTCACACAAATATGTCTCTTTACTAAACGCTGGCAAGTTGGGTACCACCGTTACACTATATAAAATGGAAAGAACACATATCAAGTAATTTACATATATGTACTCAATATAACTTACATTTAAAACAGCAAGCCTACAGCTTGACTTATTATTTAAACTTCCGGTGAAATAAGTTATATAAAATCGATCATCAGGAATTAGGAATATGGTGCGTATTCCGTCACTACTCACTGATGTCGCGTCTAGCATTTATAAGTTAGTTATTAAAACAGTTTCGACTGAGTATTTAACAGTTAAATTAAACTCATTTCAGCTACTTGTTTAGTAAGCTAAAAAATATAATTTATTTTGTATTTCCACTGCAACTTGTCGATTAAAGAAATAACAAACTATCAAAATATTCACTCTGCACACATAACTAGTTTAAAATGAAATCGGCGATTTAACACTTAATCACTTCACAAAATACTAGATAATAATATTTTTACCTCAAACACAGCACTACAGGATATCGCACAATTAAGAATTATACGCTTATATTTATGGAAGTCTAGAAGTTCGACAAATTGTCGCAACAAACTAAGAAACTTCGCTTATACAGCTCTACTCTTCGCGAACCACCTGTCTACTGCGATTTATTGAGAAAGAATGAAAATAAAGTTTCAAACTAGGTTTAATATCTGAAACAGACAAAGGATGAACTATTTCCCCAACCCTTATCTCTCCCCTTCTCATAACACCTACGTTTCACTTAGAAGCATGTCGTAACTGCCCCGGAGTGTCTTGGCACCTTCCTCTCCCGATTTCCATTTCTGAGCGGGGGAGGCGGTGACAGATCACACTTCACGCTAGGAAAGTTTCCCGAGAGCTACGTTTTCCCAGACTATATGTCTGCTCTACGTCGTGTAGGTGACAGTTTTAACGCCTACCTGAGCGCTCAGCCCGAAGCAACCGCGCGTGTTCGCTGGAAAATTCAGACAACTGTCTGCCATTTCGGGTCTGATAGAAGCGAAAGTCACAGCTTCGTCCACTCACATCTATGTAATAGAATTACGTATCCCAGTATGAGAAAAACACAAGGTAAAGTTTGAGAATACTGAAGAAAATATTATTCGCAAAACAAGTGATGCGAAAAATACAGGAAAAAACAAGTAAGGAAAGATAATAAAATAAAGGATTTAGGGTGAGAGAATAGGAAGAAGATGTAGGCAATTTAATGATATAAAGACCTACGTGACATAGACGAGCGAGACGATACCGTGAATCGAACTCGGCACCTTTGCACTAATTTTGCATATGCAAAAAATGGACGTTACTTTGCTTACATCAATCGCTGTGTCTTGCTTATTTACGCATGTAGTAATACTGATCATTTGTACATTATAAAGCATCATTAATTCATTGTTATCTCTGAAGTCCCCGTCATTCATTTATGATGTTACCTTGTCAAGCTATTTAATGTGCATTGTCACCACCCCGTAGAATAGCTTTCTTGATTGATCATTAACTAACTTTGGTGGTACCATTTTCATGTATATTCCCATTTGGGCAGTAGATATTTTTTACTTTTATTTCTTCAAATTTACTATTTATAATTATATTCATTCCGTCCTAATGTTCTGTTCTTATTGACTCCTAGCCACTGGGAGTCTAACAACAGTCCCAGAATTGCGTTTTTCTAATTGATGGCACTGGTAAATCGACTTGAAGTTGATGAAATTTTAATGCTGCTATCGGTTTTCATTCCTGGTACTTTGTAGCCATATGTTATTAGTTTGTTAGTTAGTTTGGTTTCTTATGGCTGTCTCATGTTTCCTTTTTCCATGTGTTATTGTGTCTGCTGGCATTTTTTACCTTTGACAGTCTAGAACAAGAACGTGTTTATTAATTGTTTTTGTCTTATTTTTGATGAGGTTTTTATGATTCAAAAATTTTCCCCCACTCCATTCAATGTTCTTTTATCTAAAACCAGTTTTCTTGTGTTAGTTTGTGAAAATCACCAGTTAGTTTTTAAAAACTGCTACTGTTCAAGCTTGGAACTGGATATTTCATGCTAGAGGAACCTATATGCAAGAGTGTAAAGAACCAAATACAATTACACACTTTCTGGTGTACTGCAAGAAATATGATTAGTACAAGCAAAACATAAAGACATACTGCAATACCCACAATGTAGAAAATCTTGTAGGCATTAAAACCCCACCAGAAATACAAAAGTTAATAAAACACTATATTACAAACACAAAAGCAAACATTTAAAAATTAACATGCTCCTCGAAAATATTAACATGCTCCTGGAAAATTGCAGACCTACCCGCTCGACAGCTAGTAGTTCTGTTGTGGTCAGTTTCCCAAGAAAGAAAGAAATTGACATAAATATACCTTCAACCAAATACTAAATGCATGCCAGTATAGACACAGCCAAGCTTCTGAACAACGCAACACTCTTCAACTATAACTAAAATGTAAAAACACAACCGAGAGGAAAATTATAGTACCAAGCATAGAATATACACAATTTTTAAAAAAATATTTTTTAAAAACCACTCCGGATATAACCAATAGTTCCATGTATATGGGAAATGATTGAAAAGTACGTGCTACAAAGAAAAGAAGCAAATACATTAAAAATAAATAGTTCGTGAAACTGCATTGTCTAAGAAATAGCGTATTTTATCCCTTATATTTCACAAACCTTAGGTTGAGAAAAGTCCATAAATTTTTTTTTTTAAAGGGGGGGATATGCGAAAATGGTATACATCAACATTCAGCTATTTATACAATATTAGTGTTGCAATATTTTTAAGATGGTATTACCCCTCACCCGACGCTGAACTACCCAGATAATTACTTTTTATGTATACGTTAGTAACATTAATCTCTCTATTTCCTCCTTTTGTTTATAAAACTCATCAAATAAATTTGTTGATAACCATATGGCAAAAATATTTACATCACCTAATCTTATTTCCTACAAGTAATTTATTATGAATTCTATCTTGAAAATATCTTCCGGCAGTGTTATAATGTACTGAAAGTTACGGTTTCTGTCCCGAATCAGAAGTTACGGTTCCTGTACCTATTCCAGTCACTCATCAGAAGTTACGGTTCTCGTCTGAATCTTATTATACAGTTTCTGCAGATGATCAGAAATTCATTTTCCGCATCTAATTATAAGTTACAGTGGCTGCCTCCGATAAGGAATTACAGTTATAACACATAAGGAAGGGAAACCCGAGGCCTGTTAACAGTAAATTAATGAGACAAACATAAAGGTATGTTATCAGGCACTCGTAGGAAATAAAGAAGTAGAACACTAGATAACAGAAAAACAACAGACATGAGTGGCTTACCCAGGATTCGGGGTTGTCGCACGGAAGGTCCAGGGTTCGAATCCTGGGTAAGCCACTCATGTCTGTTGTTTTTCTATTGTCTAGTGTTCTACTTCATGCCTGTTTTGTAGATTACACCAAGGCCTTCCACTGCGTACAACATCAGAAATTGTGGAACATCATGAGGGACATGGGATTTCCAGCGCATTTGATCCATCTAATTGAAACACTATACCATGAACAACAAGCAGCTGTCAGGGTAGCTGGGGAAACATCAGGATGGTTTGAGGTGAAAAGGGGAGTAAGACACGGTTGCATCCTTTCGCCATACTTGTTTAACATCTATGCAGAAAATATAATGAGAAATGTTCGGAGTGACCAAGAATGTGAGCATTGCGGTCTGTTCACAATTGGTGGAAATGCGATCCCAGAACTCAGGTACGCAGATGACACAGTTATTCTTTCAAACAGTGCCAAGGGACTAGAACAGTTAATCCTGTCTGTCGAAAGACACAGTGAGGATCAGAACATTTTTCTGAACACAAAAAAAAACAAAGATTATGTCCGCAGACAAAACAAGATGCCAACCAAAAATTACCATCAATGATGAGGAAATTGAAAACGTCACAAATTTTGAATATCTTGGCTTCATAATTAACAACAATGGAGACTGCTCAAAAGAGGTCAGAAGGAGACTGGCCATAGCAATGCAGAGGTTAAATAAAATGAAGAACCTATGGCATAACACCAGCAAATTAATAAAAGTAAAACTTCTGAGAACGTGCATCTTTCCGGTAGCAACATATGGATGTGAATCATGGACCATTACTCAAACATTAAAGAAAAAAATCGAATCTTTCGAAGCAAAGTGTTACAGAAAAATTCTCAGAATATCTTGGACCAAGAAGAAGAAAAATATAGACATCCTACACGACCTGAACATCGAGGAAAACTGGCTCATAAACAATATCATGTCCCGGAAACTGAAATATTTTGGCCACATTAAACGCCATGGTGGCTTAGAGAGAGCAGTGATGGAGGGTATGGTACCTGGAAGGCGAGGCAGGAGCCGACCAAGACGACGGTGAACACAGGACATTGAAGACACCTTGAACATGACATTGGAGGAGGCAAGAGGGCTGGCTAGAGATCGAGCGTCTTTCAGGCGGGCTGTGATGAGAGCGACGTTCTGCAAAGGACATGCTACATGATGATGATGAGTGTTCTACTTCTTTATTTCCTACGAGTGCCTGATAACATACCTTTATGTTTGTCTCATATTAAGAAATTACAGTGCCTGCCTCCAGTTAGAAATTCCAGTGCTTGTCCGTAATCAGAAGTTACACTTCCTGCCACTGTTCAGAAATCATAGTTCCTGCACCTAATCAGAAGTTATGGTGCCTTTATCTAATCAGAAATCATAGTTCCTGCCCCTAATCAGAAGTTATGGTGCCTTTATCTAATCAGAAGTTATAGTTCCTGCCCCTAATCAGAAGTTATAGTTCCTGCCACTAATCAGAAGTTATAGTTCCTGCCCCTAATCAGAAGTTATAGTTCCTGCCACTAATCAGAAGTTATAGTTCCTGCCCCTAATCAGAAGTTACAGTTCCTGCCCCTAATCATAAGTTACGGTTCCTGCGACTAAACAGAAGTTACAGGTCCTGCCCGTAATCATAAGTTATAGTTCCTGCCCCTAATCAGAAGTTACAGTTCCTGCCCCTAATCAGAAGTTATAGTTCCTGCCACTAATCAGAAGTTATAGTTCCTGACCTTAATCAGAAGTTACAGTTCCTGCCTCTAATCAGAAGTTATAGTTCCTGCCACTAATCAGAAGTTATAGTTCCTGACCTTAATCAGAAGTTACAGTTCCTGCCCCTTATCAGAAGTTATAGTTCCTGCCACTAATCAGAAGTTACAGTATCTTCCTCTAATTAGAAGTTATAATTCCTGCCCTTAACCTGAAGTTACGCTTCCTGTTCCTAATCCTCAAAATTCAGACTTAGTCACCCAATAAGATTCCTGCTTAGTCACTCATCAAAATAAAGAGTTATCCATTTACGGAAACGTGGTGACCTCTGTTGCATACTCACTGTCGTTCCTCTTTCGACCTCGAACTCTCTTCGTATCTCTCTCTTTCTCTCATTCTACTTCACATTTCTTCTTGTCACGGGTTGCCTTTCCTTGCTCTGCAGTAGTGGTCCAACAGTGGCCAAAACCTACAGTATCTAATGTTGGTCTTCAAAGGTGTCTACCTTCGCACAAGATTACTCTTGACAGAGTTGTAGATAGAAGGATAATGATGCTCCTACCTCGAGGTAGTATTCACAAGATATTTCAGAAGTCAAGAACAATGCTGAGTGAGTCTTAGCACGTTAACTGTGTATTTGACCCGTCGCCTTTTGTGTGAAGATGGACATTAATGATTTGCTCGTTCAAGCCCCCAGCTGATTTAATTCAGCGAAATTCCTTTTATTAGCTCGATATATATATATATATATATATATATATATATATATATATATATATATATATATATATATATATATATATATATATATATATATATATATATATGAATATATACTAGAGGTTCTGGATCATAAATATGCATTTCACTCTGTAATGATTAATTCAACTATTAATTTGTCAAAATCAACATGTACAAATTTAATGTTCAATTGCTTTGAAACAAATGTAAATAAATATGAAATGGTAATTATGAGAAATTATGGTTCATCATTGATCTTGGTTTGGAAGATGAAAATATAGTCTTTTGAGGTGGCCTGCTAAACTTATAACTTAGCTTACAAATTACTGAAATGTTGATGCTGCTGGTTCCGTCACTTCGTCTCTGTGGCAAGGGCACGTCTCCAAGGGATTCTGGAGGTAACCGCTTCCGGTCAAGGCAGGGATCTTCACCATCCGTGGGATGTAGGTTTCACGTGTCGATCTCACGCTTCGAACCACAGACTAGTACAGCTGGTAACCTGGATAGAAACTCAAATGGTCTCTCCAATCCGTACCATCAACTTTAGAGGGAATAAAAGAACACATTCCGCTGCTAAGTATTTGTTTTCCTGATTTAGATCAGGCGCCTTTCCCCGCTGTCTGTCACCGATTTTTTTTCTTATTCGGAATTTGTACTCTCCCTGGGTGTATATCATATAACTCAGGGGATGTGATGAAAAATCACCATTCTTTTAGTGAATGAAATGTAAAAAATTCAACTGGACAGCGGCAAGTGGCTTGTGCCTGAAGGAACAACTTTAAGCATACATACAACTCATTACAAATGATAATATACATATGATCAGCTACTTCCTTTCTCCACTTGGAGTCTGGGATTACCTCTGCTTGTGGTTCTTCCGTGAGAACTAGCATGAAGCAATGACCATCGCTTGCTGTGGTGGTTCATGAATGTATCCTTTTCACGTACTGATGTTTTCTAAGCCTCGTATGAATCTTTAACACTCCTAGCTAGTTTAAACCAGTAAAATTCAAAGTGAAAAAATGTGTACAACTCAGCCTAGTAACTAGGCAAATCTTAGACATCTTGCTCGGGTAAATAGTCTTGGCAACTTAACACAGATGCCTCGAACATACGTCTGGGATATTATTTCTTATTCTAGAATTCCTCTGTGACTTGTGAGTAGTTTCTGTAGGAGTCCAGTTCCGTATTAATATTGGCGAGTTTTCTTTTCGAGTGATAAAAGATGCTCTAATACGTCTTTCCGTTCCTTAAAATTCATAATCCTGACTATTTTTTTCTGTGGCAAGGTCCGAGCTGTCTACTTTGACAATTTCAGGAATGCAGTGCCATATGTCAAACTTTTCCTACGTTATGTCTTAGGTTCCCGGCCCACGCTTCCACCTGGCGTTTTCTGAGAAACTCCCAATCAGCGCGGTTGTTTATTGGTACCTCAGAAGCCAGCCAATACATTCAACGTTCATATTATGAAAACTTTTCCTTATGCAGTATTCTGTATGACTCATGCGTTTGAAAATTTCAAACAGTCATCCTCCGTATATGGAGCTGCTACATTCGACAATTCTTGGTAATGTTTTCGTTACAACTTCTTACAATTTTCCTGTCGAGTCGGAAGTAATTATGCAATGTTAAGTAAATACTTCGTGCTCGCATTTACCTGGAGTCAGTGTGGTATTATCACGTTTTAAGGACTCAGTTAATCTCTCAGAGATGGGCGATACGCTTGTCTGGCCCTGTAATGCATCGAAGCGTGAAACGTGAACAATGAGAGTAGGTGAAAAGAGAGTGCTAACACAAGAATGTATATGGAGGAGCTGAGAAGTGGCTCTGTGTAGGACGTGACAATTCCTTGTGAGAGCCCAGAACTAGAGCACAGTATTTGAACTCTGTATATTTGGAGGTCCTCCTTGGATGGAGGGAAATGCACAGTATGTCACGCGCTTCTTCATCCTAGCTTGGGACTTGATATGATGATCCTTTAAATGCCAGCCAAGCTGGAGAAACTGGAGTTCATGACTTCAACTCAAGATGTTTCGGAATGGCAGAAAAGTCACAGGAATAGCCAAGATCTACAGTGTAGATAATACCAAGGAGTCTTTAACCTGTTATTGGCTGATAAAGAGCGAGAAGTTCAGCAGCACTATACAACAGCAATAGATATATATATATATAAATCTAGTCACCCTACTAAATGTGTAATGTTATAGTACATAATCAGCCTACAATTCTATATCATAAGCCTCCATCCTATCAATTATTTTTTACAATATTTAAAACTTTATCTATCTATCTTTCTATCTATCTATCTAGTCTCTGCTTAAAGTGAAAAAAATAGCATAAACTGTCCATATTATGCAAAGACTAATTTTTTCAGTGTTTCTTTTACAATATAACTATCTTTTCCTTGATTTAAATCAAACATTTTTTTATTTTTTCCCTCTTATTTACTGAATTGAATTATTGCAGGATAGAATGTAAAATGGCAATTATGCCTATTCAATTTCTTTACCTTGATGATCGCTCGTTCGCTCGTTTATTGTTCAGAATACTCTCTTTCTCAATGATTTTTTCTGTCTATCTCTTTGTTCCTTCCTATACATCTTCTTTACGTCTTTCTCTTTCCCTCTAATTCTCTATGCCTCTGTGCGCTCAGAATCTCCATCTCTATTCTCGATCTCTCCTCCCTATTTGTAATTTTTAATAAAAATGTCGCCTCACGCCATGATCAACAACCTCAATGCAGGACGTGTCGTTTGTAGAATGAAATGAATATTAATAATAATTTTAGCAATTTGAAAACAACAAGAAAATGTTCCAACATAACAGGCTGTATAGTATGATCGCATCTTACGCGGTGGTTAGTGATTAGGTTCTGAGTCTCTTTCTTTCTACTATTGTTATTGTTGTTTAACCCATAGTTGCTCAGTCTTCCTCAATATATATCGAAGAGTGTGAATGCTAACTGTTGCTCCTGTAGCTCGCTAGATCTACACGCGGCGGCTGCATCCTCTCATACGTCCATCTCTGCTAGTCTTACGTTTGATGCCATATTCCAACAGTCTTAACCTTGATGATTCATCTATTGCAGTGTCATTCTCTAACAGGCGATCATTAATCGTTCTGAGCATCTCTCCCGTATCCATATCCAGTGTCCCCACTGTTGGAGCTCTTGATGCTAGTCTGTCAGCTCTCTCATTACCGCGCACCAGGACAGTAGATCCACACCAGTTCTTGATGCTAGTCTGCCAGCTCTCTCATTACCGCGTACCAGGACAGTAGATCCACACCAGTTCTTGATGCTAGTTTGTCAGCTCTCTCATTACCGCGTACCAGGACAGTAGATCCGTACCAGCTTCGGCAGATTCGAAGCACCTATGATGTTTTTCATTTATGCCGTAGCCAACCATTTTGTTCTGAGGATACCGCGTAAAGTCAAAAAATGCGTATAGTCAAAATAGGCTGTTAGCGTTAGCAAGTTCCCCAACCCCCAAATCGTTCAGTGTTCGAATAAAAGTTATTTGAGTACTTCTTTTTCAATAAATGTATTGTAAAATATATTATAAAAGAAACTAAATAAAATTTTAAAAAGAGCAAAACAACGGTTATTAAAACATTTTCATGACAAGACATGTACAGGTATTTATTTTAATTTATTGCAATAAATATTTTTGTGAGCATTAATACAATCAATGGATGGGTATGAAAAAAAATGAAAAAAAGGTGATTCGTCTTACGAGGACAAAAGACAAAGAAAATAGTCTACGTTACGACCACAAGGCCTTCGTCAGGAAAGGAAAGAAAGTGAAGGCTAGATAGGACACATAAGAACTAAAATAAATATAAAAATAAAACCTAGGTACTTCCCTGAAGGCAAGGCATAAATCCTATCACTGTTGCTGTCCGCTGATGGACCGCGTGGTTGGAAAGGAAGTGACTTCTCAAAGGTTTTATCCTTGTTGTGACTAAATAGTGTGAATACATAAATAATAAGTTTTGTTTAGTTGCCAAGTACATAGTGTTTTTGATATTCATTTTTATTCTTTTTTTTATATTCTATTTATTATTTAACCTTATTTTACCTTTTTTCCTTACTGCGATTTTTAAAAAATCTCTTATGTATTTGTTTCACAAAGTTCTGTACTTAATTAGAGTAATCTGCAATGAAACTTCTTGTTTTTTAAAATAATTTTACTCCTTGGCCAACCAATCGTGTACAATTATATTCGCGAAAGTTAAGCCCGCGTAAGATGAGATTTATACTCAGTGTTAATATAAAGATGACTTCATAGTCTAGCTGAAATTGAAATCTTGCATCATCAACGTTTTCATTTTTCAAGAATCGAGATTTCAGAAAGCGCGGCCAAGCTTGTTCAGTTTTGAAATATCAGTGGAACAAGCCCAGGGCGCATGAGTTAATGAGCTCTCTGGTATTTCCAGTACCAGAAGAGTGTCTCACACCCAGAGGGTTAAGGAACATGAGGAAATAGCGACGAGAGAGAGAGACAGAGAGACAAAGACAGAGATAACAAACGAATGAACGAACGAACGAATGAACGAATTATATTTTCAAAGGGTTAAGAATTGGGCGCGCAGGCCCGTCTAACATTCTGCCTTTTCACTCTCACTTATCTTGCATACTTTTTCCTTTCAAGAATTGCGTATGCAAGCTGAGAGAGAGAGAGAAAGAGAGAGAAAGAGAGAGAGAGAGAGAGAGAGAGAGAGAGAGAGAGAGAGAGAGAGAGAGAGAGAGAGAGAGAGGGAAATAGGGAGAGAGAAAGAGAGAGAACCAGAATATTTTATACGTGACAGAAACATTATAATAGGTTTTATATTACGAGAAAAACAAACATTCAAAGTCATATATGTGTCGTCCATGTGTTACCAGTGACCGGAAGGTGAGAAAAGAAGGACAACATGGTACCTACCTCGCGTGTCGTAGAATGCAACTAAGGCTGGATGGGCATGAGACCGGCAACCCCATTCTGTAAAAAGATTTAGCCACAAAATCTTCAATCACAATCATGAACAAGTCACCCACAAGCAAATAATTCATCTCAGCTGTTTTTATTTGTTTTTAGAAGGGACTGGGAGGAGAACGGAGTAGCATCAGATGATCAGTCATCTCCGTTCATCCACCATTTTGGTCTACCCTGTTCAACCTAACTTTCTGTTATAATTATGGTATTTAAGTATCATTTTATATTCAGTGTTATGTTATATTCAAATACATATTGTCATTTGCAATTCATTGTTGTTGTTGGTGGCAATGTATATTAGAATTTGTGGTTTTCTTAATTATTTACAGCCTATAGGATAGTATGGCGTTCTCTCTGGCAAACCTCTACACCCCAGGGTAGAAGAAAAACGACTAAGTAAGTAAGTTTTCTTGCTTTTGTTACAGTTAGCAGTGTTTTTTTTAATCTGCGGTTTCTTTTTTCTTTAAAAAGTGTGTTTGTTTAGTAGATCGTTTTTACTATTTTCTTTCATTTGTTTTTCTTAAATAGTATTATTATTATTAGTAGTAGTATTATTATTGCCACTCGTATTATGCGTACGTGTTGTACATGGAGAGGGACGCGGGAATCCTCACCTGCGTACATGGGGCAGGATACCACTAGGATAGAAAGATTGTATGCACCTCGAATCCTATGTATCGGAGTTGGGGACATCCAGGTGCTGGGATTTAGAGGCACTCAGCATCCGATATGTGACTAGGGAAACAACTGGTTCTGCTGATCCTTGCTTGACCCTTGTGTCAGTGCCAGGGCCCAGCACGGTTCTTGCAATGTCGACCTTTTCGACACTATGTGACTTTCCTTCATTTTCCCATTTTATATTTTTATCATTCCAATTATTTTCAATTTTTATAATGGAATGTTATACTTTTGGATTGCCTATGGCTATCTAAGTTTCTACTTCCACCGTTGTTTCAGCACAATGAACTTATTATCGCTCTCTCTCTCCGTTTCTTTCTCTTTCTCTCTCTCTCTCTCTCTCTCTCTCTCTCTCTCTCTCTCTCTCTCTCTCTCTCTCTCGCTCTCTCTCTCTCTCGGTCTCTCTCTCTCTCACTTTTAACCTCTCTTTTCCCTCGCTTTCTTTGTCTATCCATAGATTTAGCCTTCTGTAGGAACCCGTTACAGTGCAACGAAAGGGGTGGCAAGCGAATGGGATTGCGAAGCTCTTAGACCAACCTCCACAATTTCCCGCGAAGAGTTGCATGTTTAACTTTTTCTCAGCTACCCAGGTTGGAACCGTTATACAGAAATGCTCATGACGCAGAACGGAGAATTCCGAAAGAAGTCTGGATTGTTGACTCACGTTCTGTCACAGAACCTCCAGATTGGGCACCTGGAATGTTTGACTACATTGAAGAAACCAGCATTACAATGAAGCTCTTGTCCTGGAATGTTTGACTACATTGAAGAAACCAGCATTACAATGAAGCTCTTGTCCTGGAATCCCCCAGGGTAGCAGAAATAGAGAGTGACCTACAAATATATGGAGAAGGAAATGAAAGACAGACTTAACTAAGACTTTAAAAAAGACACACACAAAAAAAGACTTTAACAGATGGTAAAAGTCTGGAGAGCTTGGAATGGCAGGCATTATTAACGGTATGTGCACCACGGGGAGCTACATTTTAATGATGATGACATTTGTTCTATTTATAATTCTGTCTTGAAAGCAGCAGCCTTTGTTGTGGAATCCACAGGGAAAGAGAAGCAGAGAGGGACAACAACAACAACAACAACAACAAACATACACGGAGAAGGGAACTAGAGACAGAAGTGAAAATGATTGGAAGAACTTGAGCTGATGACACGTGATATGATGACACGTGATATGATGACACGTGATATGATGACACGTGATATGATGACTTGGCATGAGTTTGTTGAAGGCTTATTCTTCTTGTGGAGCTAAAGGGTATTGATTGAGATTGATGAAAGCAGCGTTTTTAAAGATTATATTTACGTAACACCAATTTAAAACACAAAAAAGCATGGGATTACAATAAAAACTGTTGCAGTTCTTCCCAGTTCCAGAATGTCAAGACAGGTACAAAAATATTCACATGGCAAGGGTTGTAAAATACCAGGACTCTCATTAGAGATACCCGTCTCCTCATTTGTTGATGCCACAGATACTGTGACGTCTCCGTTTTGTTAATAAGCTGTATCTGCTGGAGGCGCTTCAGTTTTCTAGTATTTAATGTCACTGATAAACTTCCTGTAACAAGCCTGCTGAACGTAATGAGGAGATAAAATATATTCCTTACTAACTTCAAACATCCAACCTTTAGAAGAGCCCCTGTCTGTTTACAGACTAATGTCTAGGAGTGTATCTGTTTGTCTGCAGACTAATGTTTAGAAGTGTATCTGTCAACAGACTAATGTCTAGGAGTGAATCTTTCTATTTATAGACTAATTTCTAAAAGTGAATCTTTCTTTTTACATACTAATGTCTAACAGTGTATCTGTATACATACTAATGTCTAGGAGTGTATCTGTCTGTCTACAAACTAATGTTTAAGAGTGAATCTTTCTGTTTACATAATAATGTCTAGGAGTGTATCTGTCTACATACTAATGTCTAGGAGTGTATATGTTTGTTTACAGACTAATGTTTAAGAGTGAATCTTTCTATTTACATAATAATGTCTAGGAGTGTATCTGTCTACATACTAATGTCTAGGAGTGTATATGTTTGTCTACAGACTAATGATTAAGAGTGAATCTTTATGTCTACATACTAATGTCTAAGAGTGTATCTGTCAGTCTACAGACTAAAGTTTAAGAGTGAATCATTCTGTTTACATGCTAATGTCTAGGAGTGTATCTGTCTCAAACTAATATGTAAGAGTGAGTCTTTCTGTCTACAGACTAATTCCTTGAAGTGTATCTGTTTAGACATACTAATGTCTAAGAGTGTATATATCTGTCTACAGATTAGTGTCTAGTAGTGTATCTGTCGGTCTACAGACAAATGTCTAAATGTGTATCTATTTGTCTAGATACTAATGTCCAGGAGTGTAATCTGTCTATTTACAGACTTTTGTTTAGAAATATATAACAAATAACTTTATTTGTGTCACAGATTAGGAATTCTATAACCAGTAACTTTACTTTTGTCATAGATTAGGAACTCTAGAACCAATAACTTTACTTTTGTCATAGATTAGGAATTCTAGAACCAGTAACTTTACTTTTGTCATAGATTAAGAACTCTAGAGCCAGTAACTTTACTTGTGTCACAGATTAGAAACATCTAGGGGAGCGGCGGTAGCATATTTGTTAGTTCACTGGCTTCCTAGCTAAGTGGTCCATGGTTCTATCCCCAGTTGAAAAAGGGGGGGGGGGGATTTGTTTAGGCCACAAACGGCTCCTGGGTCGACCCAGCCCCAATTGGGGCAACTCTGGGAAGGTTAAGGCGGCCATCATGATGCTGACCACATCACCCCAAGTGTGCCGATGGTCGAGAAAATATGGGCCTAACACCATATTCCCAATATGCTTCTACGGGCTTGTAAACGGGATCCTTGAAACATCTTGAACCAGTGTCACAGATTAGAAACATCTTGAACCAGTAACTTTACTTTTGTCATAGATTAGGAACTCTAGAACCAGTAACTTTACTTCTGTCATAGATTAGGTAACTCTAGAACAAGTAACTTTACTTTTGTCATAGATTAAGAACTCTAGAGCCAGTAACTTTACTTTTGTCATAGAATAAAAACTCAAGAACCAGTAACTTTACTTTTGTCACAGATTAGAAACATCTTGAACCAGTAACTTTACTTTTGTCATAGTTTAGGAACTCTAGAACCAGTAACATTACTTTAGTCATAGATTAAGAACTCTAGAACCAGTAACTTTGTCACAGATCAGGAACTCTAGAACCAGTAAATATACTTTTGTCATAGATTAAGAACTCTAGAACCAGTAACTTTATTTTGTCACAGATCAGGAACTTTAGAACCAGTAACTTTACTTTTGTCACAGATTAGAAACATCTTGAACCAGTAACTTTACTTTTGTCACAGATTAGAAACATTTTGAACCAGTAACTTTACTTTTGTCATAGATTAGAAACTGTAGAACCAGTAACTTTACTTTTGTCACAGATCAGGAGCTCTAGAACCAGTAACTTTACGTTTGTCACAGATTAGGGTGAACGAAATTTTCGTAGAATCAAAACAGTTCACTTATTTTTCTGCCTCCGCTACATTTCGTGCTAAATATCAAATAATATCTCTTACGTCTTCGTCGTCATCCAGAGAAAATGGGTTAACAAACAAGTCAGAAACTTGGAGTTCACTGAGATTGTGAAATCTCGTTACCGTATTTTCACTGGGGACTACAACACGAAAATATATTTAAAGGTCATTAGCTCACAGTTTGCCCCGTTAGTTCCCGTGGGTCTATGGGGGGACACGAAGAATGAATATGTCCACTGCTCCCTCATGCATGTCGTATGATGCGGATAATGTGAAGTTGTGTTTGGAGCTTTCAGCCTCATCATGTCAAACCAACTACTAAATAAAGCACCGCAGCAAGAGCAAATGAAAACTTTGGTGAAGGCTTAGTGCAAGGGGACTAGCTGCGCTGCCATAATGACTCCGTGGGTCATATAGGGGAAACAATTGAAATGATGATGATGTTGATAAGGATGATGATGATGATGATAATGATGATCTAACAGTTCACTTGTACTTTCATTTTTTAGATTGCACATTTATGAAGTTCAAGGCGGCTATGGATTCAGTTTCATAATTAAGCCAGGGGTGATTCTTTTTTCCCTAATGCAATGGTTTCCATCAATCATTTGATTGAAAGGAGCAAAGGCCTTTAACTGATTCCGTACGTAATTATTTTCAGCTCTGGACGGAATTATTTTTAAGCCCCAAAAATTTACATATACATAATTTACGTTTACTGACAATGTGTGTCTAATCATGAGTTAAGTATAACATATTATATATCAAATTAAAGTACATTGGATGAACAATATAAATCCATATGCCTTTCTAGCTAATTTTATGTTATGTTTATGTTATAACAGATAACATGTACATGGAAAAAAGATAACTTGAAATTTTGAACAAAAATTTTCGACTTACGTAAGGCTTGTAAAATAAATTGTTATCACAATACAGTTTCACTGCTCTCTTTGTGCAGGTTATCCATTTAGAAACACAGAAAAAGTAAGAAAGTTATGGTTGATCACACAGTTTGTTCACTGTTCACATATTAGTAACATATCCTGTGTGTTTTTCGGCCATTATGGCGATACGACAAAACACGATTAAAGATGAAGATAAATGTGAAAAAATCCCTTCAAACGCAAATAAAAGACGTTGAAGCTTGTTGAAATTTGCCCAGTTTTGTGTTTACTTCCGTTCGAGATAAATTGCGGGCAGTATAAAATATCAGAATAGAAAGAAACAATGAAATAAATCAGCGTCTTTTAAAAGATCTTACGTCTACAGCGTTCGGCCTTTGCGTCTATTATTAGATCTTGCGTACGGAATCAGTTAAATAAATAAATATTGCACACATAAAGGAATGTTTTAGGCACTCGTGAGAAATAAAGAAGTAGAAAACTAGACAACAGAAAAATAATATAAGTGATTGGCTCACCAGAGAATTGAACTCAGGACTATCCGAAAGGCAACACCGCCTAGCTACGGAAGCGAATCACACTATCCTCAATGCCAACTAGCACTACAAAAATAGTGCTTCGTCGACAGGGGTCATTAGCACGATTTTCCACACGCAACACCGGATATGTACCCAGGGCGATTCAGCTCAATTAATGACGCAAAAACTTCTGTGGTTCCCCCGTTACACTGTATAGGTCAGATGACACAAAACGTTTTGTGCATGAACTTTTGCGCCCTTCTCTCTCTCCTTCATCGTCCTATTATTTAGTATATTTTATGCCCTTACATTTTTTGCTCTGAGACTTGTTTACGTTTCGCCCTGTGAATCGTTGTAAGCTAATTAGACAGGTCACCGGATAATACGTTTATCACCTAAGTCGTCTAACCACCTTTGATAGAGACGATTTGTGTTGATCCAAGGTGGTCCCGACCACTCCTCAGAACAATACGACCCTGCAGAGTACGGAAAGAAAGCCATATTGTTTGTCTAAGCTGCCGGCGATCCGTATCTGTCCGTCTGGCGGATGCACGAAAACACAGGTGATAATACGTAATCGTTTCCGCCGGCCATCTTTGTATCAATATTACCGATAACCTTTCAGAGGAAACAATATGATGGGAAAAGCATCTAGACAGGAAATAAGTTCACAGATTTGTTTGTGAGTTTGCATAAAGATGCAATCGGAAGTATTACTGCCTTATTAGAAAGAGGTCACGCGTTGGAATTTTAAAATTTGATATTTTAAAACACGCGGGGGATATTATGATTTAACACCCCGACCCATATAGTTCTAAAGAGCTTACCATTGGCTTGATTTGAGAGCCGGAATAGACTTTAACTTTCATTGGCAAGTTGGTCTAAAAGTACAATCTGGGACTTTACCTGAGAAATGGCAATATAATCTAACGAAATGGGAGTTACAAATCAGACTGCATAGCAACGTCAAATTAGCAACTCCCAGGAGCCAGAGAGACATCGGACTAAGAATTCCAAAATTATAAGTGACAGATCGAAGTATTTGGGCAACTTTGAAACTTAAAAGTAAACCCGCATTTTTAAATACAAAGACTGGAGACCTAAGGAATCAGATCACCCGTCATAAGAGGAATACTAAAATTTTCGAGACCAAGTGATTCGAAACCGTGTAACCTAAGTTGCTGTGTCCATTCTAACTGTGGCAGGAGATTGTAGATCCCATTTGGGATAAGTTGTGAACACATATTTTAAAATGTGAAATGTAACATGTCTGAACTTGCTAACTGGTTATACCAGTCATGTGAGGCTGGCAACCTCAACATATGAAAATAGTATATTCATAAACCACAACAGCAAGCGCTGGTGATTGTTTCTTGCTAGTCGTACAGAAAACCGACAGCTGAGGCGATCCCAGATTCCGAATGGAGCAGTGATGAGTGATGATTACATCCCATGCGCCTCAAGTGTATCGTATCATTTTATGAGATAATCTAAATTGATAATTGTAGTTCAGGCACAAATCAATGCATTCGCGCTGTCCAAGCACATATTTTCCCAGTTTAATACCCAAAAGAATATTGGTGATTTCTAATCATCTTCCCTGACTTATGCTGTGTACACTCAAGAATTTAATTATTCAGAGAGGCTAACATTGGTGGGTGAACAGCGAGACAATGCGCATGTTAATTTGCAGCCCACAAATGTACTTAGCAGAAGAATTTGTTCTTTTTATTTTGTCTAAAGTTCGTGGAACGATGCTATCAGACTGTTCATCGTACGAAGTTGCAAGACTAAAGTTTCGACGTCACTAGTTGTGAGTTAAAAGCAGGGAATCCACACTAACCGCCTACATTGGACGAGTTGTGTGGAGAAGGGCCCTCATCACAGAAGAATTGACGAAACCACGGCTGCAGGACTCACTTATACCAGCTAAGCTCTTGTAAAAGGACAATTGTTTTTATCAATCGTCAAACCAAGTCTCAGAGAAAACAATTTTATTTACATCTAAAATTCACTATCATTACATCGCTATTTTAACCTGTTAAGACTAATTGATTATTAAATTTGTTACATGTTATTTTAAAACAAAACAATCATAGTCGATTCAGTTATTACAGATATGAAAGCAAACGTATGAGCAAGACTTTTTAATATATATATATATATATATATATATATATATATATATATATATATATATATATATATATATATATATATATATATATATATATATCTATATATATATATATATGTATATATATATATATATATATATATATATGTCTATATATATATATATATATATATATATATATATATAGACATATATTTACATCTATAGAGCAAATACTTATAAAAGAATTTCGCTGGATTTACACCAGCTGGGGGCTTGAACGGGCTAAAACCATTGCTTAATTCTTCAGAAAAGGCGACGGATCAGATTTAAGTTAAAAGTGCTTTGCCCTATGCAGCATTGTTCTTGACTTCTGAAAACATCTTGTGAAACTACCTTGAGATAGAAGCGTCATTATCCTTCTATCAACAACTCCGCAAAGAGTAATCTTGTGCGAAGGTAGACACCTTTGAAGACCCAGATTAGATACTCTTGAGTGTTGGCCACTGGTGGACCACTACTGCAGAGTTAAGGGGAGGCAATCCGTGACATCAGATTACACAAGACAATGACCTTAATACTGTGTCTAGCAAATGATAGAAGAACGAGAACAGTACAGGACAAGAGAGTAGGTTTGGTGTATAAACATTTTAAACAATAAGCAAAGGCCATTATAACAACATGTGCTAAATCCTCCTTCACGTGTCTTCAGCTCAAGTACTTTCCATGTCATTCTCACGGTCTTCATTTATGTCCCCAGTTCTCTTCTCTTGAAATTAATCAGCGTGTTGGTCAGCTCGTTCTAGAATATTTATATAATCATTTGTTATAGTTTTCCCACGTCTGTACGTCTAACTGTCATCATATATGTGCGTGCACGTGAGTGGTTTTAGATATATATATATATATATATATATATATATATATATATATATATATATATATATATATATATATATATGTGTGTGTGTGTGTGTGTGTGTTTAGACTGTCTGACTTCTTGAAAGCTGTCGTAGAAGATAGGAGAGAGAGAGAAGATTTCTCGATCTCAGAGACAGCCTCTTAATCACATTCTACCATCTCACTCGTGGAAATCTATTGCTATTACTACTTCTCACTGTGACTATCACTTATTCAAATCTATTCAGAAGGGACCAACCCAAGTCTTAATTCTCCTATCAAAAATCTACGACAGAATGGTGGCTCGTTTTTCCGGGAATTGAACTCTAGTCCTGATCAAATACGAATATCATCTTTTTGAAGGATTAATTTTCTTTATTCTGATATAGAGTAAGAGTGTGATGTCTTGTGAGTTTTGTATCTTTAAAAAAAATAACTATCCCCTAGACATATCGATCTGTTTTATGGGCGTGCTGACCACACGGCTAATAATTGTTTTTCAACAGCATTATTGAGCATTATACATTTGGTTTACAGGTTGAATTTGTCGGAATATATGTTAATTACTGATTTTGTAATACTAAACGCTGGTAAAGTTGTGTGAGTGTATAACATTCACAGGGTTCGGAAGAAGCAGGTGTTTGAGCTAAGCTAAGGAGCGCGATCAGACTATACGTCCTGAAATTGCCTCCCTTACCCTAACTATCTTCAGGTGTGAACTTATAGTGGATTTTAAAAATTAAGGGATTTCCTTTTCTCCTTAAAATTTTTTTGCAATAATTATTTTCTTTCCACTGTAGCAACTTATTTTTCAGTGAGTAATCTTAACTACCATTTATTTGGCGTAATTGTCTGCATTAGGTGCTTTATTGCCGATTAATAGCAGCGATAGTTAGATACTATATTTTGGAGGAGGTATCCCAGGTTAAAGAATATCATCTTCTTTTAGTTTGGTATTTTCTCGTAAGTGGCAAGGAACCAGTGTATCCTTTTTCTGACTTCTTTCTCGACTAAGTCTCAGTCACCTATTTACAATGGCAGAGAGGGCAAAGCTTAGACAGATCCTCAGGGACGAGGCAAGAGAAAAAGGTTTGGATGGAGAGGAAGCGAAAGCGTTTGTCAGAGACGAACTGGAAAGATATGATGCGGAGAGGAAAGCAGCGGAAGCTAAATAGCAGAAGAAGATGGACGAGGAAATGGAAATCCGCAGGGAGAGAGAAAGAGAGAAGGAGAGACAGCATGAGAAGGAGAGGGAGGAGAGACAGCATGAGAAGGAGAGGGAGGAGAGACAGCATGAGGAAAGAGAGAAGGAGAGACAGCATGAGAAGGAGAGGGAACAGAGACAGCACGAGTTGGCGCTTAAAACTCTAGAGTTCCAAAGTCGTGGTGCTGCCTCTACCTCCAGCAGTGGAGAGTCTTCTCCTCATTCTTCCTTAACTGATCAAACTAACCCTCAATCTCTTCAACTCAACGCTATGTCCTCTGCTCTTGAATCTTTCCCTTGTCCTAATGAGAAGATTGACACATGGCTAGAAAAATTTGAGAAAATTGCAACCCTGTACGGTTTAGAGAGGTCGCGTTGGTGTATGAAACTTTCCCAGGCCCTTAAAGGTTCTGCTTATGATGTTTATTCTAAACTGGAAAGTGGCCAACAAGATAACTATGACTTGTTGAAGAAATCTTTGCTTGAGCGCTTTGAAATGAATGCGCGAACGATTCTGCAACTGTTTCGCGACAGCAGGAAGGAGAGCTCTGAAACTTTCCAGCAGTTTTCATCTCGGTTAAAGGGATACTTGACAAAGTGCCTTGAGCTTTCTCAGCTCCCCTCTACCTATGAAGGTCTTGAGGAATTTGTTTAAACCGAACTAATAAAGAAAACTTTGTCTGCAGATACCCGGAGATTTCTAGCTGAGCAGGGTGCAGAAAAGCTTGAAGACACCTTAGAAAAGTCTGAGCGATATCACAATGCGCTGGCTGAACTACCGGCTACAAAACGTAAACCGACAGAAGAGCATTTTCGGAAAAATAATCTAGACCAATCTTCTCATATTCATGCTTCTAATCAGAAATCAACCACAGAGAAATTGGACCTCAAAACCCCCTCCTGAAAAATCCAAGTTCTACAAAAACAAGTACCCCAACCACAGTAAACAGTCTGATCAACCCGACCGCCCTACATGGCAGCGCAGCCAGAAAGGACAAGGTGGCAAAGGAAAAACCCATGAGCATGGGACATATGATCAGAGTGAGCACACCGAGCCTAAACGCATCGGATGCTTGCTAACAGTCTCGCAAGGCGGAATTATTGACAGTGATTCCCAACCTGTTGGGGATACACCCTCAACGCGAGGTACTGTTACATTGAACGGTTCTCAAACTTCTTGTTTATTTGACACGGGGCTTTCGTATGATTGCATTGTTGCCAGAAACCTGGTTAAACCCGGTCAAGAGACAGGAGAGACCGTCCAACTTTGTGGAGTTCGTAAGAGTGATGCACCTACAGCGCTTTCCATCGCACTGGTGGAGATCCACTCTGAGTTTGTCAGAGGCGAGATCAAAGCGGCTGTTATGGATGACCCCATCTACCCTGTCATACTTGGCGGTAGATACGTGTGTATTGGGAAACCGGAAGAGCCGATTGTGGCAGCAGTAACTACAAGAGGGCAAACCAAGAAGGAACGGGAGCCTGCGCCTAATTTGTTACCCATGGAACTTAAAGAAGCGCAACAAAAGGACCCTACTTTGGCACCCTGCTTTAGGAAACTGCCCATGGCTAAGGAACCCAGACAGCACGGGGACATTTTTTCTAAGGATGGCGTACTTTATCGCAGAACGGGCAAGCCTGACCAAGGTTACAACCAGCTCCTAGTACCGAAACAGTACAGAAGCCAAATCCTAGAACTGGGGCACTCTCTTCCCTTCAGCGGACATATGGGACAGAACGCCACAAACTAACGGATAACCACTCATTATTGGTGGCCAGGAGTAAATACTGAGATTATCAGGTATGTCAAATCCTGTGCCCAGTGCCAACGTGTGCCACCCAAGCAACGGGCACCCCCAGTCTCTTTGGGTGAAATGCCAATAGTGGGAACACCATTCGAACGGGTTGTGATCGACATTTTAGGACCCTTAGAAAGGACTAAGTAAGTAAGTAATTTCTGGATGACCTTGCAAGACAGACAGAAGAGGCAGCACTGAGAAATGAACAAAGCACAGTTTATAAAATAACTAAAGCTATCAGTGGAAAACGAGGTGCAAACAACATAACGTTAGTAAGAGACAAGCAAGGAAATCTCATCACCACAACACAGGGGCAGGAAACAAGATGGGCAGAGCACTTCAGAGAAACACTGAATAAGGAACCACCAGAGACTCAGCTGAATGTTCCTGAGGCTGAAAGTGACTTAGACGTAAATACAGACATTCCACGAAAAGAAGAAATTATCACAGCTATCAAAGGGCTAAAAAATGGAAAAGCTCCTGGTCACGACAATCTGAATGCTGAGCTATTCAAGACAGACCCTGAACTAGCAGCAGAAATATTAGAACCACTATTTTCACAAGTCTGGGAAACTGAGACAACACCAACAGAGTGGAGTAAAGGAATAATTGTCAAATTGCCCAAGAAGGGCGATCTTGCAGACTGCAACAACTGGAGAGGAATTACCCTCCTCTCAGTTCCCAGCAAAATACTAGGCAGGATAATCATCCAGAGAATTTCAACAGCAGTTGACCATAAATTGAGGAAAGAACAAGCGGGCTTCAGAAAGAGCAGAAGATGTGCAGATCATATATTTACCCTCAGGAACATTATAGAGCAGTGCTCAGAATGGCAGAGACAACTGTACATTAACTTTGTTGATTTTGAAAAGGCTTTCGACGGCATACACAGGGACAGCCTATGGAAAATTCTGAGGGCTTATGGAATTCCCATCCGCATTGTTTCCATTATAAAAAGCCTCTATTCTAACTTTACGTGCAGTGTTGGATCGAGTAATGTAACTTTCGAAGTGAAAACAGGAGTACGACAGGGATGCCCCTTATCAACAACATTATTTCTGACAGTCATAGATTGGGTGATGCGCCAGACTACAGAGGAATTAGATGGACAACGTTTTCTACACTGGAAGATTTGGAATATGCAGATGACATTGCACTACTCGCGCATTCACACCAACACATTCAAGACAAAACCTATAGACTGAATAAGTATGGCCAGCAGGTTGGCCTGAACATCAATTTGAAGAAGACAGAGGTCATGACACTAAATGTGGGCAATCCTGAGCCAGTAACAGTAAGGAACCAGAAGTTAGAACAGACAGACACATTTACTTACCTAGGAAGCACAGTAACACCTGACGGCGGAACAAGCAAGGACATTAACGACAGAATGAATAAAGCGAGAACAGCCTTTGCTGTTCTCAACAACATTTGGAAGTCTTCCCAGTACAGCACAAACACCAAATTAAGACTGTATGAGAGCTGTGTACTTTCTGTGCTTCTCTATGGTGCGGAATGTTGGAGAGTAACAGAGAAAGAAATGTCTAAACTGTCCTCTTTCCACACAATCTGCCTAAGGAAAATTCTCCGAATCTTTTGGCCAAACACCATCAGCAACCAAGAACTACTTATTCGGAGTAACCAGGAGGACATGCACACCATCATAGCTGGCAGACGCTGGAGTTGGGTTGGCCATGTCCTCAGAAGGGACCCTGATACCATCACAAGAACAGCTATGCTATGGACCCCCGAGGGAAAGCGAAAGAGACGCCGACCAAAAACAACTTGGCGGAGAACTGTGGAAGCTGAGATGCAAAAAATGAACCACAGTTGGGGCACTGTACGAAGGATGGCCGCCGACCGAGCAAAGTGGAATCAATTTGTTGCTGCCCTACAAGACGCCACCAGGCGTGATGGCCGCTGACTGCTTTGACGGTTGGCGACTAGTGAAACCTGAAGATTGGGATCTTTGTATTCCTGCAGCTTTATTGGGCTACAGAGAATCTCCTCATACTTCCACAGGATTTCCGCCAGCTACGCTTTTATTCGGCAGACCCATTAAGGGCCCGCTTGAAGCTTTACTTTGGTCGCTGACAGACCAGAAGGCTGATGAGACAGTTGTCTCAGCAAGTAAATATGTGTCGGATTTAAAGGAAAGGTTGAAACTAGGATGGGACCTAGCAACGACCAACTTTAAGCGAGCACGCACAAAGCACGCTAACCGATACAGGAAAGTCGCGAAAGAGAGAGAACTGGAAGCAGGAGAGAAAGTTTTGGTGTTACTCCCTACCGGAAACAACCAACTGAGGATCGGATGGCAAGGGCCGTTGACCGTCCTGAAAAAGATTTCTAAGGCTAACTACCAGATTTCTATTCAAGGAAATGAAAAGGTTTTCCATTTAAATCTGTTAAAGAGATACTTGGAAAGACCAGTGCCAACCTCCGACCATCTCCTGACGATCGCCAAAACTGACGAAGATGACGATAGTGGCAGGGAAATTCTGCTGCACACACACGAAATCTTTCAAAAATGTCAGAAGCGGCGACGCTCTTTCAAGCGCGCGTGGGAGACATTCAAGAGAAAGGAAACTTTGGGAGTAGACTTGAGTAGGAATTGGAGAGAGATGGAGGGGGGAGATGAGAGGGAAGAAGACAGACACCCTGAAGCTACGGATGTAGGAAATTTGATTCCATAACGTAGACATGGAGTGATTCCATATCTTAAAGGGGGGACGTTCTGTCACAGAGGTTTTATGATCATTGAATTGCCTATTTCCTCTTCTTTTTCTTTCACCCGTATCCTCTATTTTATTATCACTCTTTATTTTTTCCTGTATTTTTCGCATTCGTTCGTTTGCGAGAAATAATTTTTCCCATTCTCACTTTCGCCAGTTTCGTTTCTCATTTAGAAACGCATTTCATTGCTGATTAACTGAGAACGTAGTTATGACGTAACGTGTCAGCCCCTACACGAGACGCAGAGTGTTAGAATGCATTCCGTCAGACAGGGGAGCAGACAGCTGTTTACAGTTTCCCCTGGGACAGTGTTTCTTCGGCTAAGTTTCTGGGCCTGAAGTGTGAGAATTCACTCCGTCAGAAGGATGAGGAGACATTTGTCTGGTAGTTTGCATCTGACATGTAGTTTCCAAGGTAGATTCTCAGGAGTCAGGTGATATGACACTCACGCTCCACGGCCAGTTTTGGCGTAAGGTGCGAGAAAGCAAAGTGTCAGTTATGGTTCTCAGGTTGAGTTTCTCGGGGAGGTGTGAAAAACTGCTTTTGCACTGGAGACGGGTTGTCTGAGATTCGCAACTGACACGCGCCCTCTCGGTCAGTAGGTGGCAGTTACGGTTGCGTTTAGGTGTTAAACGTAAGCGTTAAAGACTGAAAGGGGAGAGTACTTCGTTTTGCGAAATTAAACGTTTACCTCTTTGTCTGGTAATAGATATAACCAGAGTTTGAAACTAGATTTTCATTCTTGCTCCTAAATTTTGCAGTAGACAGATCGCTGTGCTAGATCATATATCTGTGTTTTGGCGAAGTCTGAGTCTCTTGGCCATTTTGCCGAGCTCTAGACTACCATTAGATTGCAGTATTCTAGTTCATGGTTTAGTCTGTAGTTCTGTATGGAGGTAAATATATTATATTAAATATCTAGTATTTTGTGAAGTGTTTAAAGTGATAATCGCTTATTTCATATTTCACTAGTTAGATTTGGTGCAGAGTGCTTAATTTATATAGTCTGTATTATTTTCTAGTGACGTGTTTCAGTGGAAAGCAGAATAAATTATAATTTCTAGCGTAAACAACAATGTAGCGGGTGCCCCAAATTTTGCCGGCGTTTAGTACAGAGACATACCTGTGAGAAACATAAACATTTTTATCTTTTAACCACGTGGGTTTACAAGTTAACACCTGACTGACAGTGCGTGTGTCTTCACTAATAGACAGAGTACAACTCTCACTAACGGGTTTTATTAAAGACTAAATGTTTTATACTGGGCCTTTGAGCCAGATCGGTTTTTCTGCACAAACTCTATGTACAAATTTAGCCGTTGTGGCAAGTAACATATTAACGCCAGTAACATTCCGACGGAGTTTCGACTAGTGGTGTGGTGACCAAATATAGTCTTTTCCTGAAAGTAGACCCCGATCTGACATTCCTCAATTCTAGAAACCTAAGCTATTGACACTGTGCTCGTTGTTAATGTTTCGTGCCTGGACAATTTTAATGTGACCTAAACAGACATCCGAAAAATAAGAACACCCAAGAAGTCGTTCCCGGAAGCAGAGAATTCATCCTGTCTTTTTGGAACTGGGGATTTCTTGGTCAAAGACTGCCCTTGACGAGTCTGTAGGTGAATGTCCTAAAAATTGTATTACCAGAAGTGGCTATCTAAGCTGTGAGTATGAACATGTGCACGTGTGCTCGGCTGAACTAATAAAGTGAATGCAGGACGAAATGATTTTTTTATTGTTGTAATTGGGCACCCATTTTGCTATCTTAACTTTCTGTATGCAAGTATTGCTAATCATATTTCCCTTAAAATAGAGCAGAGATATCAAGTCTGTCGATACCTTAAGAGGGGGAAATATTAGACCTAATCCTATGTATCCTTGTTTCCTTGGGGGCTATCACTTTCTTCCAACAGGACTGTGGGCATACCTAGAGGGATAAGATCTAACGGTGGGTCTATCATTTCTTGTAGCAATTCCTTGTTTTTTTTTATGACTATGTGTATATGCTTTGATGTAATTTCTATGTGTTGTGAAGAAATTTTAGATGATAATTAAAATTTCTCTTGAAATTAATCAGCGTGTTGGTCAGCTCGTTCTAAAATATTTATATAATCATTTGTTATAGTTTTCCCACGTCTGTACGTCTAACTGTCATCATATATGTGCGTGCACGTGAGTGGTTAGATATATATATATATATATATATATATATATATATATATATATATATATATATATATATATATATATGTGTGTGTGTGTGTGTGTGTGTGTGTGTGTGTGTTTAGACTGTCTGACTTCTCGAAAGCTGTCGTAGAAGATAGGTGAGAGAGAGAAGATTTCTCGATCTCAGAGACAGCCTCTTAATCACATTCTACCATCTCACTCGTGGAAATCTATTGCTATTGCTACTTCTCACTGTGACTATCACTTATTCAAATCTATTCAGAAGGAACCAACCCAAGTCTTAATTCTCCTATCAAAAATCTACGACAGAGTAGTACAATGGTATCTGCACATTCCAGATCTTCCAGTTTTGAAAACGTTGTCATCTTATTTTTCTTGGCTTGCCCTCTGTTATTTATCGTATCACCCGGTCTGTAACTATCAAAAATAAAGTAGTTGATAAGAGCATCCCTGTCGTACTCCTGTCTTCACCTCAAAAGTTAGGTTGCTCTTTCTAACACTACATGTAAAGTTAGCATAGAAGCTTTTTATGATGGAAACAATGCAGCTGGGAATTGCATAAGCCCTCAGTATTTTTCATAGGCTGTCCCTGTGTATGCTGTCAAAAGCCTTTTCAAAATCAACGAAGTTAATGTATAGCTGTCTCTTCCATTCTGAGCACTGCTCTATAATGATCCGGAGGGCGATCTGCACATCTTCTGTTCTTTCTGAATCCCGCTTGTTCTTTCCTCAGTTTATGGTCTACTGTTTTTGAAATTCTCTGGATAATTATCCATCCTATTATTTTACTTGGAACTGAGAGGAGAGTAAAACTCTCCAGTTGTTGCAGTATATAAGGTTGCCCTTCTAGAGCAATTTGACCATTATTCCTTTATTCCACTCCATTGGTGTTGTCTCTGTTTTCCAGACTTGTGCAAATGGTGGTTCTTATAGTTCTGCTGCTAGTTCAGGGTCTGTTTTAAATAAACCAGAATTTAAATTGTCGTGATCAGGAGCTTTTCCATTATTTAACCCTTTGATAGCTGTGATGACTTCTTCCCTTCGCGAAATGTCTGTATTTACGTCTCGATCATTTTCAGCCTCATGAACATTCAGCTGTGTCTCTAGTGGTTCCTTATTCAGTGTTTCTCTGAAGTGCTCTGCCCATCTTGTTTCGTGCCCCTCTGCTGTGGTGATGATATTTCCTTGCTTGTCTCTTACTAACGTAATATTGTTTGCACCCCGTTTTCTGCGGATGATTTTAGTTTTGTTTATATATACTATACTTTGTTCAGTTCATTTCTCAGTGCTGCCTTTTCTACCTGTCTTGCAAGATCGTCGAGGAATTTCTTTTTGTTGGCTCGCGTTTTACGTTCTATTTCCTGATCAGCTGACTGTACTGTTCGCTGTATATTTTCTTTTAACCTTGGGATTTTTGCTTCATTTTTCTTTCGTTTCATTTCTTTTCTCATGGCTATGGTGTTTAATGTTTCTGGTGTTATCCAATCTTGTCGTTTTCCCTTCAGTCTTGCTACTACTAAGTGGTGATAGCTTCTCACATCTGCACCTCATTTTACTTTCACATCTTGTAATGAATGTCTCCATTGGCTATTAATCATAATGTGGTCTATCTGGTTTCTGCCGATGCCGTTTGGTGATTCCATGTTATGTTAATTTGTGAATTTCTTTGTGTGGGAAAAGCGTTCCTCCAATGACCAAGTTGTTAATCCTGCAGAAGCTTATTAATTTACCCTCATTCTCATTTGCTGTCTCCCCCATTACTTTTTCCTTACATGTATTGTGTGTTTCACTTTTCTCATTGAGGTCTCCCATTACTTTGATAAGATATATCTAAGTGTGGTTTCCATTTTATTTTGTAGCTGTAGGGATCCAATAATGTACAAACGTATAGTGTAAAAATGAGGGTGTTCAGAGGTAATAAACTTTGTTCAACATTATTTTTGGCAGTGATATAAAAAGAAGAATGATGATTGGTTTGTTTGAAGTTAACAACGGCCACGGATATCGATCCTCTACCTCTATTTATGGGAGCCTCACAGGATTTTAAAGAAAAGCAAGCATAAAAACTGAGATCATCTAAGCTGTCATGAACTTATTATTCTCCCAGCCCTTCTATGAGGAAATATATTGACTAGTATTTCTGAGCCCCCGGCTGAAGGTGATTCGGCAATTATTAACTTAATATTTAAGGTGGGTAAGGTGTCCAATTAGGTGCACTTGAAGTAGGATCCTAGAACTTAAGGCGTAAATTGATGACTCTGGAGTTACTCCCATCTATTATTATTGTATCTAAACTTAAAATTCGTATCCAACCAGCCAGGCGCCCTCAGGGGAAGAAAACTCAAAAGAGGCTGGATGTCACCAAACTAAAGAAGACAAAAATCAAACAGTCATTTACTGACACCTTAGAAGACCGTCTCAAATCTATCTCGCTAGACGGCCAAAGTGTGGAAACAAATTGGGCAGCCCTAAGTGAGCAGATCTACAACACTGCTACAGAGGTCCTGGGTCCTTCCATCAAGAAACAAAATGACTGGTTTGATGAGAACTCAGGTGATATAAAGCAGATGTTGGCTGAGAAACACCATCTCCATAAAGCATATTTAAATGATCCAAAATCTACATCCAAGAAAGACGCTTTCAACAACATGCGTAGAATCGTCCAACATAAACTACGCCAGATGCGGGATTCATGGCTGAGTAATAAAGCAGATGAGCTCCAAGGCTTTGCTGACAGCCATGACTTGAAAAATTTTTACCTTGCACTCAAAGCGGTCTATGGTCCAACATCATCAGGATCATTTCCCCTCCATAATGCAGATGGAAAAACACTAATTACAGACAAGGAAAAAATGCTCCAACGCTGGGCTGAACATTTTAATAATCTTTTGAACCAGCCATCATCTATTAACGACGAAGCCATCATCCGCCTGCCCCAAATTCCTATAAATGAAGGACTAGATGATGTACCAACTCTGGAGGAAACTAAAAAAGCGATTCGTCAACTGTCTAGTGGAAAGGCCCCTGGCTCCGATTCAATTCCTGTTGAGGTTTATAAAGATGGCGGTGCAGTTCTGATAGAGAAACTTCATATGATCTTCCAGCAAATGTGGCAGAGTGAAACCATCCCACACGATCTCAAAGATGCGTCAATTATACATCTATATAAACGTAAAGGTAATCGTCAAGACTGTAACAATCATCGAGGCATCTCTCTTTTATCAATCGCTGGGAAGATATTCGCCAGAATCCTTTTGAATCGCCTTACGGCTCATCTTGACAAAGGTCTTTTATCTGAAAGTCAGTGTGGATTCCGGAAAGAACGTGGAACCACAGATATGGTGTTCGCTGCAAGACAGCTACAAGAAAAATGCCAAGAACAGCACTGTGACCTGTACACAGCTCTCAAAGACTTGACAAAGGCGTTCGACACGGTCAGTAGAGAGGGTCTATGAAAGATCATGGCAAAATACGGCTGCCCAAAGAAATTTATCACAATAGTGCAGCAAATGCATGATGGAATGCAGGCTAGAGTTCAGGAAAACGGTGAGCTGTCAGAGCCTTTCCCTGTCTCAAATGGAGTTAAACAAGGGTGCGTACTTGCACCGACTCTGTTCAGTATCATGTTTTCTGCTATGCTGACTGATGCTTTTAGAGACGGGGACACAGGAATCGACATTAGTTATCGTATTGATGGAAAATTGTTTAACCTTAGGAGGCTTCAAGCAAAAACCAAGGTTAAATCACACACCATCAGAGATCTTCTGTTTGCTGATGATTGTGCCCTCAATGCTGGCTCAGAGGCTGATCTGCAGCATAGTGTGGATAGATTCTCCGAAGCCTGCGCCAACTTTGGGCTTACCATCAACACGAAGAAAACAGAAATCATGTACCAACCAGCTCCTGGCACAGTTTATACTGAACCAGTCATCAAGGTTAATGGTGAGAAACTGAATGTTGTGAACAGATTCACATACCTTGGTAGCACACTATCCCAGAACATTGTCATTGATGATGAGGTGAACACCAGGATCTCCAAAGCCAGCAGCACATTTGGCAGACTATACACCCAACGTCTGGCATCAAGTGGCATTAGTCTACAGACAAAGCTTAAGGTGTACAGAGCTGCGGTGCTTCCAGTGCTGCTATATGCATGTGAAACATGGACTGTATACAGGCGCCACGTAAAGAAGCTAAACCACTTCCATACAGTCTGTCTCAGGAAGATAATGAACATCAAATGGCAAGACAAGATCCCGGATACCGCCGTTCTTGACAGAGCTGGTATCCCTAGTATTGATACTATTCTGATGCAGTCACAGATTCGCTGGGCAGGTCATGTAGTCCGCATGCCAGACCATCGACTGCCAAAGATACTCTTTTATGGTGAGATGCAGAAGGGTAAACGCTCCCATGGTTGCCAAAAAAAGCGCTTCAAAGACACGTTAAAGACGTCATTGAAAACCTTTGACATAAACCCAGACACATGGGAAACTGCTGCGCAAGACAGAACTGCTTGGCGCACATCTCTTCGTAAAGGTGCAGTGGCATGCGAATCATCCAGAAGAGCAGCAGCGGAACAGCGGAGACAAGCTACAAAGGACCGTGAAATAAAACCTTCACATGAAGCAAACATTCCCTGCCCACACTGTCCGAGATCTTTCCAGGCCCGCATCGGGCTCATCAGTCACCTTCGTACCCATAGACTAACCTAACATATTCCTAAATAATTGGATGAACAGAGTGGTCTTCATCACCCGTGATGGACGAACAACAGGTGCACTTGAAGTAGGATCCTAGAACTTAAGGCGTAAATTGATGACTCTGGAGTTACTCCCATCTATTATTAGAATTCCCTTCCAGTCTTTCGTCCTGTCCTATATTGGGATCCTTATATTATGTGTTCCTGTCTGTCTATGATTTCTCCTTGACGAAATTGGAAGTCGGTGAAAAAAAGCCTTACAAAGCCTCAGATTATAAGCGAACAATACTTCTGTATATCTAGGAGCCATTGCCTGCATAACTTAGGGTCACCAGAGTAAGGCATTATTATGCCTCTGATGTTTTGAAACCTAGCATTACGTTCCATGGTTGCCAGGGTTCTGACTACTTGCTGCATGACAGCGACGTTCGGGTCAACGCCCAGATTTGGCTGCTGCTGCTGCTGCATGTTACTGGACCTGTAAGTGTTATTGTTAGTGAAATACCTGTAAGAATTATTGTATTAATAACCTGAATGAGAACGTCTAGCCACACTAAACATACAATGTACACAAATGTGTACCGCCCAAAAATGTAATGGTAACACTTTAAATGTACTCAAAATATGAATAGATGTAAAATAACAAGATATAAGCAATTTGTACTAATCGTTACCTAAATAAATTTAAGTTAACTATTATAAAATGTTCGATAGCTAAAATACTATCTTGTTTGCATGGAATACTTGTATCTTGTTAACATAGTATTACTGCCTTGCCCGCGATCTTGTAATCTACCGCGGTTGTAAAGTTTTAATCTATTTGCGCGCGATCGTCATGCCTTAATTGGATTGTTGGTGCACGTTGTAGGAACAATTCTAGTTGGTTCAAGGTGACAAGAAAATTTGAGTAATCTCGTATTTTCCGACGCAGACAGCCTCTTCTCGTAGTATTTGATATGACAGGATGCACTTCATGTTGACTTGACTACTGACATACGATTTTCTTCGTGTGGACTTGAATCTTGACATACGATGTTCTTCGTGCTGACTTGAATATTGACATACGATGTTCTTCGTGCTGACTTGAATATTTCTGTATGTTTACTTCTCTGCCGAGTGCTGGCTGGTCACCTCGGCACCAGAAGCACCCGACGTACCGGCTGTTGTTATAATTGAGAGATAGTTGTATTCTCGTATAGTTCGTTTTACTACCCGACAGTAGGGAGTCAGTTAGATCATGTAGAGTTAATTTTTACCAGTTAATGATTCTCCACTGTGTTGACGAATACATAGGATGATGATGATGAATTACATTCAGATGTATCGACTTCACGCTAACAACAGCTGAACCAAATCAAAGCTTTATTTACATAAAGTCAAATTCAACCAAACATTGGATGGCCGACCTTCACTTGGTGGCACCTTTTTACTAAAATAACTGCTGTACAAAATGACACTGTCATTTTTCCTTTCTCTCCTTTATGTCGTCGGTCACTACTTCTTGCTTTACCGCTGTTATGTCAGTGGTTAGACTCTGTTCGAGTATCTTGGGGTATCTATATTTAGACTGGTCTAATACCAGGGCTGACAGTTTATACCAAGTCTCTGACTCCTAATATTCTCTCCAGTCTCTTATTTTCTGTGCTGTATAAAAGTTCACCTTATTCTACACGATTGTATAATTATTTGCTAGTTTTGACATACCTGTAAATTCTTGCCTTGGGCTGACCATCAAAAATACTTGACAGGCAACACTGCCCTTCTTGCTCCATGAATAACTAAACACCATAGCAGAAACCTGCACCTACATCTATCAAAGTGGCTACATGGAACGGCTTGATGGCTGGACAACATAGTTTTCTGCACAATACAGAAGACAACCACCTCCAGTGGCCTATTCGCCCTAGTGCACCATCCAAGCTAGCGTTCACCACTATACAAAAGGTTTAATACAAGGATAACTTTCTTTCTTTTTTTACCCCTCGCATGAGATCGCATTTTTTTAACTCGCATGAGTCGCGGTGGAGCACGCCTGACCCCGGCCCTGGCCAAGACACATTGATCTTAGCCAAGGCCGGATATTAGGGCGCATGTCCAAATATAAATGACCCTTAGGTCTGGGTTTGCTGGGCCTATCTTACTTCGCTACTTCGCATTCCCAAAATCAGACTGACTTAAACCGATTCCCGATTTAACATTCTCCCGTTCTCTCCAAAAATGTGTTCACCTTCGCAACACTTTCTCGTGCGTGTTTATTTTGATCACTCATCAAAATCTTTCCAGGGGACGTAATTTAAAGTCATCTCCCTTTGCTGATTAAGCTCAAGACCCATACAATCTTCTTTAATCTAATTACTGAAAGATTACTATGCAAATCAGTTACACCATAATTGAGAACTCATAAAATACTAAACCACAACACCACGCCACATCTCCCAAAAGGGGATTTATGTAGTTACCTCCCTTTCCTCAAAACAGTCTTCTGCTCATTTCACTTCCCCTTAACAAAGACATATAATCTATTAACAACTCTATTTAACTTTCTTAAACCATTTTTCTGTACTCTCTTTCATTCTTAAAGTCCCAAGCTACCTGTCACAATGTTACTAAAGTCATCGAAAAAACGCTAGAAGAGCTACTCCCAACAGTCATAGAAAAAGCGCTTTCCCAGATACAGGAGAAAAAGAAGACACAAGAAGCAGAAACGAGGAGGGCAAAAACTCATGTGGTGGGGTGGGCGAGATGGTGATGATGATTATATTGTGATGTGTGATCACTCTCTTGTCACACTCGCACCGACCCGAACAACAATAAAACTCTTGATTCTAGAGGCAGGGGCTATATTTATTTTTATAACCCATTCAGTGACAAAGCAAACATTAAACAAATAAACTAGCGAACATAAAACAAAACTAAACAAAACAAAACAAAATACCCAACAGTGCCCGATGCTAATGTGCTCAAGGCATTTACAGCTTGGCTCTGTCGTCTGTTCTCTCTGGCGGCTGTGGCAAAATAGGCCCGCTTTCCGGCCGCTATCTTTTTTATAGGCCCTACGGCGCATCACTCACTTACTGCGCGCTGGGCGTATTAATCTTGGCTACTTAAATATCACACGCGATTATCGCTTTAGGAATAGCGAAAACACAAATAAAACTTACAGCTATTTAATATAACCCACGAATATCAAATATGACTCACAACTATACACCACAATTAATTCCCAGGCTTTATTATGGCCTCATTACATATCTTCTACTTCAGACTTTTCACAACCCAGAATGCTTCGCGCACATCGAAAATAATCTGCCTAGAAACAGGTAGGGGGCGGGCGTCTCCTTTTCGGCCCCATCACACTCACAAAACCTAACAAGCCAGATAGGAAAACAGCAAATGTACACCATGAACACGCCACGACACCCCGAATGGACAAGAGCAAAGAGGTATGCGGACAGGCAGCTAGTGGTCCTTTTTAGGACCAGTCCTTTTCAGGACTAACAACAGGCTAGCACCGAAGAAAATAAACACACAATATACCCAAATTATAACCAACTTTCAGGTTGAACAGGGTGTTACAGCATTATAGTAGACGAAATCAACAACAACAACAACAATGTTACTACCAATTTGCCTTTTTTATGTTGAATGAATGTTTCGAGCTTCTTGGACTAGTTCTATATTTGTCGTTTAGGTTTATTTCTATGGGTAAGTGGTCTGAGCTGGAGTCATTCAGTACTTCCCATTTAGCAGAGGCTAGGTTTGGTGTTATAATACTTATGTCTATTGCTGTATCTCCTCCACTGTTGCATGGGTTAACCCTTGTCACTGAGCCATCATTTAGTATGATTAGCTCAGCACTTTCAATGTAGTCCAACAGTATTTTTCCTGCTGGATCATTACTGTTGTTACCCCATGCCTCATGGTGTGCATTAAAGTCACCTACCAATAATGTTCTTTGGTTTATTTGTGTGTTAATAGTGGCAATATCCCTATCGGTTATATTACCCTTGGGGCTATAGATGTTTATTATTTTTAAGTTATCTGGCTCACTGTCTACTGTTACACTTATTCCTTCAATATTTTCTGTGTTGAATTGATCCCAATTTACTATTTTGTAGTCTTCATGTATTGAAAAGGCCACGCCCCCTCCTCTTCCCTCGGGTCTTTATCATTTCTAAGTGTTATATACCCTTGGTAGTTCAGTTTTTGTTTGGGGTTCAGGAGGGTTTCTTGTATTGCACAGATGGGTTTTGCCTCCTTATACTGTCCCATAAGAGACAACAGGTTCTTCCTGGCACCCCTACAGTTCCACTGAACTACTTTGATAGCTCTAGAGTCTGTGGTCCCCATTTAGTATGGTTAGCTTAGTTATGTTATTGTTTTTATTAGGTTCTTTGATAAGGGATCTACTTTTTTTTGGTTTTGCTCACTATCTCTTATGTTCTCTACAAACTCATCATTCCAAGTAACCATTTTACTCCGAACTCTTTCTGCGAGGTATAGTAGATGTAGTTCCACTGTTTCCTTAAATTTATCTTCCATATTTTCTATAGGCCTAGCTCTTTCTCTCTCTATTTTTTTTAGGATTTCTTCATTAGCTTCTTTTATCTCTGCTATTTTTTTTTTTTGAGGTCTCTCTCTATTTCCTTTTGTGCTGTTTTTTATTTCTTCTAGTACCTGTCTGGCTTGGATGAGGTTATGTTCTGTCTCTTCTGTGTTGTCATCTTCTTTACTGTTTATGGGTGTTTTAATTTTATCTTCTTTCTGGATTTTTTCCTTTATGTCTTTCACTTCACTGGTTATTTGTTGTATTTGTTTCTTAATGATACTTTCTTGAGAGTTTTGGAGATGGTTGTTGGTTTTCTGTCTTTCTTTTATTTGCCAGAATGGTTTGTTTGTTTCTAGTGATTCTTTTAATATGTGCTTTGTCTCTTGGTAGATTGGGCACCCCTGATACCTGGCACTGTGGTTACCCTGGCAGTTTGCACATTGATAAGGTCTCTTTTTTGGGAAGACAGACGTCATCATCAGTTGATAAACTCTTTTAATACAAGACCCTTGCCCTGAGCAAGAGACATGCTGAAAAATCTGAAGCTCACTCGAACATCACCAGAGTTAAATACTGTGTTGTTGTGTTTCTCGTGGTTTGAGTATGGAATGTCAACTTGACCTACGCAGTGGTGTGTAGACATAGATTGAGTGTATAATATGCGAATGATAAGAAGAGTTCGTGGTGTTGACAAATGTTCTTTTCTCACACTCATGTATGGCTGGAAGTCATCGACACCAACGACTGTGTACCTTTACTACAGTTTAATTGACAAATCACAGGTTGGCATAATACATCATGGTACAGTGGATAAATGGTCTTGCAATGTTACATGGGCACTCATGTAGAATAATAGTATAATGGACTGTCAGTAGCCAAGCACTCAGTATTGCCCATATATATATCTCATCTGAGTTTACTGACAAAGCACGTCAGATTATAAACAATATCCAAGATGGCTTCTAGACCTAACCTCGTCTAGTGACGATTCCTTAACATAATGTCCAGCACAGATTTTTCCATATAATCAAATTGAACCGCTAGCAATGGGTTCTCATGTGTAGCAGTGATCTCTGGACTAATCAAGCGATAATACGTGCATCCCTTTTCTCTTCTTGAAAGTCACTAAATGTTTGGTTACAAGATGGCTTCTCTCGTGAGCTGTCACTCACGTTTGGATACAGATAATGAATCTGTCTTAAAGTTAGTCATTCATTAAATGTTTCATTGCTCTGTAGATTCTATCATGATACAATTGACTGCATTCTACAGGATATAGTGCTGCTAGGAATCAGAGTCGTTTTCCATCTAGTTAAATGCATCCTCTCAGATGTACAAATCATACCTATCGAAAAACGGTGGCTTCGTACGAGAGTTCAAAAGAGTATCTTTTATTACCTGCGTATCAGAAATATGATTCTGCCATTCCTTGGCAATAAGAATAAACACTGGGGTAAAGCATACACGATAGGTCTAGACGACTATCACTTTCCCCATAATATATAGAGATCACTTTTTCCGGCGACAAGCCGACATAGAAAAAACACAGCCCCCATCATCAGGGCGAAGCCAAAACACACCTCTCTAGCGACACATCCGCCGAACAGCCTTTGACCTCTCTAGAGACAAAAGAACATATAGTTCGACTTAGATATGTAAAGATATACAGATATAAGACAGACTCGTCCTACTCAGACAAACAATACACATAAATTCAGGCCATAGATATTCTGAAGCAAGAACAATCTATTACTACCCAAAAAAAGAATAAATCGCAGTAAAACTGGATTCATCCGCGGAGTTCGATCGAAAGTGACGACACAACTTTCAAGGAAAGTAACTCAATAATGACTTTTCCTTAAGCACTAAAAAGTATATATTTTGTTTACAAAATATTTGCGAACATAACAAGTATACCAATGTATAATATTGTAAGATATCAAAGACTGCACGTAACAGTCTTACCACACCTCCCGGGAAAAAAAATGGAACTTTTTTTTTTTTGAAATACATCTAGGAGCAACGTACAATAGGCTCACAACGCATGAATAATTTTCATTCATTCATTTCATAACCCTCCACTCCCAAAGGAGCATAGGCCTTCAACAAACACATGCCAAGTCCTCCTGTCACGTGCCATAGAACTGAAGTTTAGATTTCCATGTTCTCCTCATTTTTCCCTCTGTTTCCAACTCTCTTCTCCATGTACTTCTTGGTCAATCTCTTGCCCTGGGGGTTCCAGAACAAGGACTGCCTTGTAATGCTATCAACAGGTTTCCTCAGTGTGTGTCCTATCCATCGCCATCGTCTTCTTCTCATCTCTTGTTCCACTGGCACTTGTCCAGTTCTTGTCATCAATTCCACATTGGTAACCTTGTCATACCATTTTAATCCCTCTATTCTACGCAAGCACCCATTTATGAAAGTCTGTAGCTTTTTGGTTGTTGTCTTTGTTGTTCTCCATGTCTCCGAGCCATACAATAGGACTGACTTCACATTTGAGTTGAAGATTCTTATTTTCGTGTTGGATCCTATTTCTCTTGATCTCCATATATTTCCCAATGCAATGAAAGCTCCTCTTGCTTTTTGTATTCTTATTTTGATATCGCGAGAGGACCTTCCCCTGTCTTGGATGGCTGTGTTTTATTTTCTTTATTTGACTTGTCCATATTTGTTGAAGTTTTTTGTGGTTTAAATTTTTTTTACAGGATGAGGTAACCGGCCCCATGCCCAACCCTCCTTAGTCGCCTTCTACGACATGCTTGGCAGGGGACAGTGTTACTATTCTTTGCTCCCCTTTCGGGCCCCGGTAATGAATAATGCGTAGATGAAAATATCAGGAATAAATATAACGCCTAATATGAGGCTAAGTCGACTTATGGAGCGACTGGTGAGAATGTGTCTCATCAATTGAGAGAAATTATTTCTCTACAAGTATATTTTTCCAGGAAGGTGTCATTAAAGTATAATACAATTCCGGCAATTACACGATGCCTAAAAAATTCATACCATAATTTCGTATTAGATATCTTACATTTATGATTTATGAAGAAAAATCATCAAAGCACAGCGGTGAATAAACATCAATGAACCGCTATGTAGTGATACAATCATTATATTATTAAATTACAAATGTGTATCTATCATGATATAGAAAAGGAACTACTATAGAACTAGACATATCAAGAAGTCTAAGCCCTAATAGTTATGTGGAATCATGTGGGCATCTTGACAGAATGTCTGCCATCACATTATCTGATCCACGAATAGCTCGCACAGAGAAATGAAAAGGTTGAAGAGCAATTGCATATCGAGTAGACCTCGAGCTCTTTAAATTCTTACTCTGTATAGCAGTAAGAGCTTTTTGGTCGGTTTCTACTATGAAATGTGCGCCTAGAAGGAATCTCTGTAGTTTGAGGATCGACCAAACCATAGCTAATAGCTCACGGTCTAAAACCGAATAATTCCTTTCTGCCGCATTAAGTTTTCTGGAAATATACATTACAGGATGCAGAGTTCCAGAGTACTCTTGCATTAGTGCCGCTCCAATCCCAGTGGATGAAGCGTCACTACGAAGAACGAATGTCTTATCTTTAGTAGGTAGCACTAAAATAGGTGGTGTTGAAAACAATGTTTTAATCTTATCCAGAGAGCATTGGCATTCCTGAGACCAGTGGACCATATTAGGCGAACCTTTCTTTAGAAGTGTTGAAAGAGGTGCCATGATAGAGGATAGATTCTGAATGAATCTGCCATAAAATTGAATAAGACCTAACAGACTTCTTACCTGTTTTTTAGTCTTAGGGATCGAGATGTTAAGTATCTTACTAGTATTATGGTCCTCTGTCTTTAGGAAACCATGACCAACTCGGTGGCCTAGGAAATTTCGCTAAAACCAATATAGGCTTTAGAGGGTTTCGCTGTCAGGTTGTGCTCGCGCAAAGTAGACAGCAATTCATCTAACCCTGAATAGTGATCTTCCCAAGTATCGCTGAAAAGACAGATGTCGTCTAGATATGCAATGACATCTGACCGATAAGATAGGATTCGGCGCATCATGCGTACGAATGTAGCTGGTGCGTTCATAAGACCGAAAGGCATAAAATTCCATTGGAACAAACCTCTAGGTGTTGAAAAAGCCGTGAGAGGTTTGGCGCGTTCAGATAAAGGAACTTGCCAATATCCTTTAGACAAATCAAGTTTAGTGAAAAAATGAGATTTGGAGAGTCGAGTAAGTAGCTCTTCCAGTAAAGGCATAGGTTCGGCATCGAACTTCGTTACTTGATTCAATTTTCGATAGTCAACGCAAAGACGTATGTTATTGTCTTTTTTTTACGAACAATAACCATCGGCGAAGAATATGCAGAGGTGGATGGTTCGATTATTTTCAAATCTATCATCTCATCCAACTCTTTCTCAACCTGTGCTTGAAAATGTATAGGTATAGGATAAGGTCTAACCCTAATAGGAGTATGGTCAGTTAGAACAATGTCATGTTCAATGACATGCGTTTGTCCAGGGATGTCAGTGAGTACATCCTGAAATGTTTGCAACATAGTTGAAACTTGTCGCTGTTCTCCTAGAGACAAATCAGGAGAGACAGTAACGTTCTTCCATGATTCACTAGAATGAAGTGGGATCATTGGAAGAGGAAGATTTACATCTGAAAAACTTGTTTCCTCATCCTGTATCACGGACAGTGATGAGTAATGACCATGTTGTACTGGAGAATTGTCCGTTGCTTGGAAAATGGGTTGCAAATAATCCGGACGTTCATGGAATTCAGTAAGCATATTGATGTGGAAGGTTTTATGCTTCCCATCAATATTGACAATATAGTCGACATCGGAAATTTTCGATATTATATCGTACGGACCTTTCCAAGAAATAAGTAGTCTGTTTTCCCTACAAGGTAGTAATACAAATGCTTTGTCACCAGGACAAAGTTGTCGTAAGCATCTCTTCTTATTGGCAAATTGCCTTGCCTTCTGTTTCGCAAATTCAGAAGAAGAAGTTGCTAATTTGCATGCTTCGATAATCTTTTGTCTCAACGCGATGACATATTCGTAGGATGACTTTGTGTCATCGTCAATATTGTCAGCTGTTATGAGATCATGAAGCAACGACATAGGGCCACGCGGACGCGCGCCAAAGACGAGTTCAAAGGGAGAAAATCCTGTATGTTCATTGGGTACCTCTCTGTAAGCGAAGAGGGCCGCAGGTAAAACTCTGTCCCAGTCTTGAGGATGATCCTCAGTTATCTTCCCTAGTAAGTTTTTTAAGTGTTCTATTAAGGCGTTCGACCATACCATTAGACATTGGATGGTAGATACTACTTAAAGATCTATCTATCTGCAGAGTAGACATTACTTGAGACATGGTATCTGATATTAGTTGGGTGCCATGGTCTGACAATATCTCTCCGGGGAACCCAAGACGAGAAAATATAAGCCAAAGAGCATCTGCAATATCAGCAGTAGTAATGCTCTTCAGAGGAATAGCCTCTGGCCAACGTGTGCACATATCAACACACGTCAAGATAAACTGATGTCCTCTGGCAGACTTGATCTTAAATGGACCAATAATGTCTATGGCCATTTTTTGAAACGGCCGAATAGGAATGTCCGCCGCCTGAATGGGTGCAGCATGCCGTGGACCTTTGGATTTAACTTCCTGACATACTTTACAAGATCGACAATAAATCCGTATGTCCTTGTTTACCAATGGCCAAAAGAAAGCCGCAAGGACTCTTGACTTAGTACGGGAAAAACCCATGTGTCCAGCACACTGAGAGTCGTGAGCGTGCTGCAAAATTTTAACTCTCAAATTCTTGGGAACCAGGATTTGAGAATGACTTGACGTAATGGAGTCTTGAACCATACGTACAAGTACGCCATTCTTCTTTGTAATCCACGATTTACGACTTGTGTCTTTATTCGGATCACCTTTAGTTGCAAGAATGAAGAATTTCTTCAGAGTGGGATCATCTTCTTGCTGTTTTATAAACGAGTCACGAGAAATTACCAAGGGATTATCTTGGTTATGCACTTCATTATCTTCAGTAGATGAAGTTTGAGGCATATTAAGAGCCTGAGCTCTAGTGACTACAGCGTTAGCAATCTGCATGTTTTGCCTTTCCCACGCGGAAATTTGTTGCGGAGTGCATTCTTTGACTCCATGAATGCGACCGATGATGAGGTCAGCGATCGGATTCGGAAGAAGACATGCGTGTACATCTCCTGTAAAGAAAGGAGTAGCAATCCTAATGATAGCAGTAGAGTATTTCTCTAATGTGCCGCCAAATGTTACACATTTGACTACTTGTCCAGTGGCACGGGAAGGATCTACGAGTGACTGCCTAACACCAATTGTGGTGCTTCCAGAATCAAATAGCACAGAGACTGGATTGTTTTCATTAAAACCCTAAACCCTCTATCATCGCGACTGATAAGAGCAGGAAGATGATGGCCACAGCTTAGTAAAAACAAATACGTTTGCATTGGGGCTGTGTGCTAAATTTGAGCGTCACTGCCATTTACTACCATTATTATCAAACTGGTGATAGGCTGTTCATGGGACCCTCTTGTTGTGCAGAACCTTCAAACCGTGCCCCACTGGACAAGTAGTCAAAATTATGTGTATACATTTGGCGGAATTTTGCACTTTCCCCCCATGCAAAACGTTAGAAATACTGTCTACTACTGCTATCAGCTTTAGGATTGCTACTTCCTTGTCTTTACAGGAGATGTAACAATCGCATGTCTTTTGATTCTGACCGAATTGGTGTTAGGCGATCGCTGACCTCCCGTCATCGGTCAATAGTCATGTCATTTGGAGTCAATAGAATGCACTCCGCAACAAATTTCCGCGTGGGAAAGGCAAAACATGCAGATTGCTAACGCTGTAGTCACTAGAGCTCAGGCTCTTAATATGCCTAAAACTTCATCTACTGAAGATAATGAAGTGCATAACCAAGATGATCCCTTGGTAATTTCTCGTGACTCGTTTATAAAACAGCAAGAAGATGATCCCACTCTGAAGAAATTCTTCATTCTTGCAACTAAAGGTGATCCGAATAAAGACACAAGTCGTAAATCGTGGATTACAAAGAAGAATGGCGTACTTGTACGTATGGTTCAAGACTCCATTACGTCAAGTCATTCTCAAATCCTGGTTCCCAAGAATTTGAGAGTTAAAATTTTGCAGCACGCTCACGACTCTCAGTGTGCTGGACACATGGGTTTTTCCCGTACTAAGTCAAGAGTCCTTGCGGCTTTCTTTTGGCCATTGGTAAACAAGGACATACGGATTTATTGTCGATCTTGTAAAGTATGTCAGGAAGTTAAATCCAAAGGTCCACGGCATGCTGCACCCATTCAGGCGGCGGACATTCCTATTCGGCCGTTTCAAAAAAATGGCCATAGACATTATTGGTCCATTTAAGATCAAGTCTGCCAGAGGACATCAGTTTATCTTGACGTGTGTTGATATGTGCACACGTTGGCCAGAGGCTATTCCTCTGAAGAGCATTACTACTGCTGACATTGCAGATGCTCTTTGGCTTATATTTTCTCGTCTGGGGTTCCCCGGAGAGATATTGTCAGACCATGGCACCCAACTAATATCAGATACCATGTCTCAAGTAATGTCTACTCTGCAGATAGATAGATCTTTAAGTAGTATCTACCATCCAATGTCTAATGGTATGGTCGAACGCCTTAATAGAACACTTAAAAACTTACTAGGGAAGATAACTGAGGATCATCCTCAAGACTGGGACAGAGTTTTACCTGCGGCCCTCTTCGCTTACAGAGAGGTACCCAATGAACATACAGGATTTTCTCCCTTTGAACTCGTCTTTGGCGCGCGTCCGCGTGGCCCTATGTTGTTGCTTCATGATCTCATAACAGCTGACAATATTGACGATGACACAAAGTCATCCTACGAATATGTCATCGCGTTGAGACAAAAGATTATCGAAGCATGCAAATTAGCAACTTCTTCTTCTGAATTTGCGAAACAGAAGGCAAGGCAATTTGCCAATAAGAAGAGATGCTTACGACAACTTTGTCCTGGTGACAAAGCATTTGTATTACTACCTTGTAGGGAAAACAGACTACTTATTTCTTGGAAAGGTCCGTACGATATAATATCGAAAATTTCCGATGTCGACTATATTGTCAATATTGATGGGAAGCATAAAACCTTCCACATCAATATGCTTACTGAATTCCATGAACGTCCGGATTATTTGCAACCCATTTTCCAAGCAACGGACAATTCTCCAGTACAACATGGTCATTACTCATCACTGTCCGTGATACAGGATGAGGAAACAAGTTTTTTCAGATGTAAATCTTCCTCTTCCAATGATCCCACTTCATTCTAGTGAATCATGGAAGAACGTTACTGTCTCTCCTGATTTGTCTCTAGGAGAACAGCGACAAGTTTCAACTATGTTGCAAACATTTCAGGATGTACTCACTGACATCCCTGGACAAACGCATGTCATTGAACATGACATTGTTCTAACTGACCATACTCCTATTAGGGTTAGACCTTATCCTATACCTATACATTTTCAAGCACAGGTTGAGAAAGAGTTGGATGAGATGATAGATTTGAAAATAATCGAACCATCCACCTCTGCATATTCTTCGCCGATGGTTATTGTTCGTAAAAAAGACAATAACATACGTCTTTGCGTTGACTATCGAAAATTGAATCAAGTAACGAAGTTCGATGCCGAACCTATGCCTTTACTGGAAGAGCTACTTACTCGACTCTCCAAATCTCATTTTTTCACTAAACTTGATTTGTCTAAAGGATATTGGCAAGTTCCTTTATCTGAACGCGCCAAACCTCTCACGGCTTTTTCAACACCTAGAGGTTTGTTCCAATGGAATTTTATGCCTTTCGGTCTTATGAACGCACCAGCTACATTCGTACGCATGATGCGCCGAATCCTATCTTATCGGTCAGATGTCATTGCATATCTAGACGACATCTGTCTTTTCAGCGATACTTGGGAAGATCACTATTCAGGGTTAGATGAATTGCTGTCTACTTTGCGCGAGCACAACCTGACAGCGAAACCCTCTAAAGCCTATATTGGTTTTAGCGAAATTTCTTTCCTAGGCCACCGAGTTGGTCATGGTTTCCTAAAGACAGAGGACCATAATACTAGTAAGATACTTAACATCTCGATCCCTAAGACTAAAAAACAGGTAAGAAGTCTGTTAGGTCTTATTCAATTTTATGGCAGATTCATTCAGAATCTATCCTCTATCATGGCACCTCTTTCTACACTTCTAAAGAAAGGTTCGCCTAATATGGTCCACTGGTCTCAGGAATGCCAATGCTCTCTGGATAAGATTAAAACATTGTTTTCAACACCACCTATTTTAGTGCTACCTACTAAAGATAAGACATTCGTTCTTCGTAGTGACGCTTCATCCACTGGGATTGGAGCGGCACTAATGCAAGAGTACTCTGGAACTCTGCATCCTGTAATGTATATTTCCAGAAAACTTAATGCGGCAGAAAGGAATTATTCGGTTTTAGACCGTGAGCTATTAGCTATGGTTTGGTCGATCCTCAAACTACAGAGATTCCTTCTAGGCGCACATTTCATAGTAGAAACCGACCAAAAAGCTCTTACTGCTATACAGAGTAAGAATTTAAAGAGCTCGAGGTCTACTCGATATGCAATTGCTCTTCAACCTTTTCATTTCTCTGTGCGAGCTATTCGTGGATCAGATAATGTGATGGCAGACATTCTGTCAAGATGCCCACATGATTCCACATAACTATTAGGGCTTAGACTTCTTGATATGTCTAGTTCTATAGTAGTTCCTTTTCTATATCATGATAGATACACATTTGTAATTTAATAATATAATGATTGTATCACTACATAGCGGTTCATTGATGTTTATTCACCGCTGTGCTTTGATGATTTTTCTTCATAAATCATAAATGTAAGATATCTAATACGAAATTATGGTATGAATTTTTTTAGGCATCGTGTAATTGCCAGAATTGTATTATACTTTGATGACACCTTCCTGGAAAAATATACTTGTAGAGAAATAATTTCTCTCAGTTTATGAGACACATTCTCACCAGTCGCTCCATAAGTCGACTTAGCCTCATATTAGGCGTTATATTTATTCCTGATATTTTCATCTACGCATTATTCATGCGTTGTGAGCCTATTGTACGTTGCTCCTAGATGTATTTCAAAAAAAAAAAAAAGTTCCATTTTTTTTCCCGGGAGGTGTGGTAAGACTGTTACGTGCAGTCTTTGATATCTTACAATATTATACATTGGGATACTTGTTATGTTCGCAAATATTTTGTAAACAAAATAGATACTTTTTAGTGCTTAAGGAAAAGTCATTATTGAGTTACTTCCCTTGAAAGTTGTGTCGTCTCTTTCGATCGAACTCCGCGGATGAATCCAGTTTTACTGCGATTTATTCTTTGTTTGGGTAGTATAGATTGTTCTTGCTTCAGAATATCTATGGCCTGAATTTATGTGTATTGTTAAAATGTCTGCAAGGATACCGTTCATTGTGGAATGGACCATGACAACAAGAGAAATCCACGTGACTGGAAAAGAAGGTGCTGGCAGACGAAGCGCCTTGGCATGGATAGACGTCACATCAGGAAAAAGATTGATGATTCTTTGAGAAAGCCAAAACCCCCAACGGCATTAATTCAATGACTATCTCAGTGTATGAACATACGGCAGGAAAAGTCATTCTGTGCCTCATCATGAGGACAACAAGCTGAATACATTCGAGAACAAATGTATTACGAAAAACAAGATTGGAAATTCAGATGTGTTTGTTGATTACTATGGACAAATTAGAGACGACTCTAGGGTATGAAATATTGTCTCCGAATATTATAAGGAAAAGTTGAGGCTTGTACGGTTGCTCCTAGAATTTCAAAACAACAGAAAAAAGTTCTCATTTTTTTTCCTGGGGGTGAGGTAAAAAGGCAGTCTTTGATATTTTATACAAAATACATTGGTATACTTGAATTTTCAAGCAAAAATTTTGTAATAAGAAGAAGATACTTTTTAGTGCTTAAGGAAAAGTCATTATTGAGTTACTTCCCTTGAAAGTTGTGTCGTCACTTTCGATCGAACTCCGCGGATGAATCCAGTTTTACTGCGATTTATTCTTTGTTTGGGTAGTAATAGATTGTTCTTGCTTCAGAATATCTATGGCCTGAATTTATGTGTATTGTTTGTCTGAGTAGGACGAGTCTGTCTTATATCTGTATATCTTTACATATCTAAGTCGAACTATATGTTCTTTTGTGCGCATAGAAAGGTCAAAGGCTGTTCGGCGGATGTGTCACTAGAGAGATGTGTTTTGGCTTCGCCCTGATGATGGGGGCTGTGTTTTTCTATGTCGGCTTGTCGCCGGAAAAAGTGATCTCTATATTTATGGGGAAAGTGATAGTCGTCTAGACCTATCGTGTATGCTTTACCCCAGTGTTTATTCTTATTGCCAAGGAATGGCAGAATCATATTTCTGATACGCAGGTAATAAAAGATACTCTTTTGAACTCTCGTACGAAGCCACCGTTTTTCGATAGGTACGATTTGTACATCTGAGAGGATGCATTTAACTAGATGGAAAACGACTCTGATTCCTAGCAGCACTATATCCTGTAGAATGCAGTCAATTGTATCATGATAGAATCTACAGAGCAATGAAACATTTAATGAATGACTAACTTTAAGACAGATTCATTATCTGTATCCAAACGTGAGTGACAGCTCACGAGAGAAGCCATCTTGTAACCAAACATTTAGTGACTTTCAAGAAGAGAAAAGGGATGCCCGTATTATCGCTTGATTAGTCCAGAGATCACTGCTACACATGAGAACCCATTGCTAGCGGTTCAATTTGATTATATGGAAAAATCTGTGCTGGACATTATGTTAAGGAATCGTCGCTAGACGAGGTTAGGTCTAGAAGCCATCTTGGATATTGTTTATAATCTGACGTGCTTTGTCAGTAAACTCAGATGATATATATATGGGCAATACTGAGTGCTTGGCTACTGACAGTCCATTATACTATTATTCTACATGAGTGCCCATGTAACATTGCAAGACCATTTATCCACTGTACCATGATGTATTATGCCAACCTGTGATTTGTCACTATCTGTGCTGTCGAGTGTGTACGTCCAAATTAAACTGTAGTAAAGGTACACAGTCGTTGGTGTCGATGACTTCCAGCCATACATGAGTGTGAGAAAAGAACATTTGTCAACACCACGAACTCTTCTTATCATTCGCATATTATACACTCAATCTATGTCTACACACCACTGCGTAGGTCAAGTTGACATTCCATACTCAAACCACGAGCAACACAACAACACAGTATTTAACTCTGGTGATGTTCGAGTGAGCTTCAGATTTTTCAGCATGTCTCTTGCTCAGGGCAAGGGTCTTGTATTAAAAGAGTTTATCAACTGATGATGACGTCTGTCTTCCCAAAAAAAAGAGATCTTATCAATGTGCAAACTGCCAGGGTAACCACAGTGCCAGGTATCAGGGGTGCCCAATCTACCAAGAGACAAAGCACATATTAAAAGAATCACTAGAAACAAACAAACCATTCTGGCAAATAAAAGAAAGACAGAAAACCAACAACCATCTCCAAAACTCTCAAGAAAGTATCATTAAGAAACAAATACAACAAATAACCAGTGAAGTGAAAGACATAAAGGAAAAAATCCAGAAAGAAGATAAAATTAAAACACCCATAAACAGTAAAGAAGATGACAACACAGAAGAGACGGAACATATCCTCATCCAAGCCAGACAGGTACTAGAAGAAATAAAAAACAGCACAAAAGGAAATAGAGAGAGACCTCAAAAAAAAAATAGCAGAGATAAAAGAAGCTAATGAAGAAATCCTAAAAAAAATAGAGAGAGAAAGAGCTAGGCCTATAGAAAATATGGAAGACAAATTTAAGGAAACAGTGGAACTACATCTACCATACCTCGCAGAAAGAGTTCGGAGTAAAATGGTTACTTGGAATGATGAGTTTGTAGAGAACATAAGAGATAGTGAGCAAAACCAAAAAAAGTAGATCCCTTATCAAAGAACCTAATAAAAACAATAACATAACTAAGCTAACCATACTAAATGTGGACCACAGACTCTAGAGCTATCAAAGTAGTTCAGTGGAACTGTAGGGGTGCCAGGAAGAACCTGTTGTCTCTTATGGGACAGTATAAGGAGGCAAAACCCATCTTTGCAATACAAGAAACCCTCCTGAACCCCAAACAAAAACTGAACTACCAAGGGTATATAACACTTAGAAATGATAAAGACCCGAGGGAAGAGGAGGGGGCGTGGCCTTTTCAATACATGAAGACTACAAAATAGTAAATTGGGATCAATTCAACACAGAAAATATTGAAGGAATAAGTGTAACAGTAGACAGTGAGCCAGATAACTTAAAAATAATAAACATCTATAGCCCCAAGGGTAATATAACCGATAGGGATATTGCCACTATTAACACACAAATAAACCAAAGAACATTATTGGTAGGTGACTTTAATGCACACCATGAGGCATGGGGTAACAACAGTAATGATCCAGCAGGAAAAATACTGTTGGACTACATTGAAAGTGCTGAGCTAATCATACTAAATGATGGCTCAGTGACAAGGGTTAACCCATGCAACAGTGGAGGAGATACAGCAATAGACATAAGTATTATAACACCAAACCTAGCCTCTGCTAAATGGGAAGTACTGAATGACTCCAGCTCAGACCACTTACCCATAGAAATAAACCTAAACGACAAATATAGAACTAGTCCAAGAAGCTCGAAACCTACATTCAACATAAAAAAGGCAAATTGGTAGTAACATTGTTGTTGTTGTTGTTGATTTCGTCTACTATAATGCTGTAATACCCTGTTCAACCTGAAAGTTGGTTATAATTTTGGTATATTGTGTGTTTATTTTCTTCGGTGCTAGCCTGTTGTTAGTCCTGAAAAGGACTGGTCCTAAAAAGGACCACTAGCTGCCTGTCCGGATACCTCTTTGCTCTTGTCCATTCGGGGTGTCGTGGCGTGTTCATGGTGTACATTTGCTGTTTTCCTATCTGGCTTGTTAGGTTTTGTGAGTGTGATGGGGCCGAAAAGGAGACGCCCGCCCCCTACCTGTTTCTAGGCAGATTATTTTCGATGTGCGCGAAGCATTCTGGGTTGTGAAAAGTCTGAAGTAGAAGATATGTAATGAGGCCATAATAAAGCCTGGGAATTAATTGTGGTGTATAGTTGTGAGTCATATTTGATATTCGTGGGTTATATTAAATAGCTGTAAGTTTTATTTGTGTTTTCGCTATTCCTAAAGCGATAATCGCGTGTGATATTTAAGTAGCCAAGATTAATACGCCCAGCGCGCAGTAAGTGAGTGATGCGCCGTAGGGCCTATAAAAGAGATAGCGGCCGGAAAGCGGGCCTATTTTGCCACAGCCGCCAGAGAGAACAGACGACAGAGCCAAGCTGTAAATGCCTTGAGCACATTAGCATCGGGCACTGTTGGGTATTTTGTTTTGTTTTGTTTAGTTTTGCTTTATGTTCGCTAGTTTATTTGTTTAATGTTTGCTTTGTCACTGAATGGGTTATAAAAATAAATATAGCCCCTGCCTCTAGAATCAAGAGTTTTATTGTTGTTCGGGTCGGTGCGAGTGTGACAAGAGAGTGATCACACATCGCAATATAATCATCATCACCATCTCGCCCACCCCACCACATGAGTTTTTGCCCTCCTCGTTTCTGCTTCTTGTGTCTTCTTTTTCTCCTGTATCTGGGAAAGCGCTTTTTCTATGACTGTTGGGAGTAGCTCTTCTAGCGTTTTCTCGATGACTTTAGTAACATTGTGACAGGTAGCTTGGGACTTTAAGAATGAAAGAGAGTACAGAAAAATGGTTTAAGAAAGTTAAATAGAGTTGTTAATAGACTATATGTCTTTGTTAAGGGGAAGTGAAATGAGCAGAAGAGTGTTTTGAGGAAAGGGAGGTAACTACATAAATCCCCTTTTGGGAGATGTGGCGTGGTGTTGTGGTTTAGTATTTTATGAGTTCTCAATTATGGTGTAACTGATTTGCATAGTAATCTTTCAGTAATTAGATTAAAGAAGATTGTATGGGTCTTGAGCTTAATCAGCAAAGGGAGATGACTTTAAATTACGTCCCCTGGAAAGATTTTGATGAGTGATCAAAATAAACACGCACGAGAAAGTGTTGCGAAGGTGAACACATTTTTGGAGAGAACGGGAGAATGTTAAATCGGGAATCAGTTTAAGTCAGTCTGATTTTGGGAATGCGATGTAGCGAAGTAAGATAGGCCCAGCAAACCCAGACCTAAGGGTCATTTATATTTGGACATGCGCCCTAATATCCGGCTTTGGCTAAGATCAATGTGTCTTGGCCAGGGCCGGGGTCAGGCGTGCTCCACCGCGACTCATGCGAATTAAAAAAATGCGATCTCATGCGAGGGGTAAAAAAAGAAAGAAAGTTATCCTTGTATTAAACCTTTTGTATAGTGGTGAACGCTAGCTTGGATGGTGCACTAGAGCGAATAGGCCACTGGAGGTGGTTGTCTTCTGTATTGTGCAGAAAACTATGTTGTCCAGCCATCAAGCCGTTCCATGTAGCCCCTTTGATAGATGTAGGTGCAGGTTTCTGCTATGGTGTTTAGTTATTCATGGAGCAAGAAGGGCAGTGTTGCCTGTCAAGTATTTTTGATGGTCAGCCCAAGGCAAGAATTTACAGGTATGTCAAAACTAGCAAATAATTATACAATCGTGTAGAATAAGGTGAACTTTTATACAGCACAGAAAATAAGAGACTGGAGAGAATATTAGGAGTCAGAGACTTGGTATAAACTGTCAGCCCTAGTATTAGACCAGTCTAAATATAGATACCCCAAGATACTCGAACAGAGTCTAACCACTGACATAACATCGGTAAAGCAAGAAGTAGTGACCGACGACATAAAGGAGAGAAAGGAAAAATGACAGTGTCATTTTGTACAGCAGTTATTTTAGTAAAAAGGTGCCACCAAGTGAAAGTCGGCCATCCAATGTTTGGTTGAATTTGACTTTATGTAAATAAAGCTTTGATTTGGTTCAGCTGTTGTTAGCGTGAAGTCGATACATCTGAATGTAATTCATCATCATCATCCTATGTATTCGTCAACACAGTGGAGAATCATTAACTGGTAAAAAAAAAAAAAAATTAAACTCTACATGATCTAACTGACTCCCTACTGTCGGGTAGTAAAACGAACTATACGAGAATACAACTATCTCTCAATTATAACAACAGCCGGTACGTCGGGTGCTTCTGGTGCCGAGGTGACCAGCCAGCACTCGGCAGAGAAGTAAACATACAGAAATATTCAAGTCAGCACGAAGAACATCGTATGTCAAGATTCAAGTCAGCACGAAGAACATCGTATGTCAAGATTCAAGTCCACACAAAGAACATCGTATGTCAGTAGTCAAGTCAACATGAAGTGGACCCTGTCATAACAAATACTACGACCAGCGCCAGTCTGCGTCGGAAAAATACGAGATTACTCAAATTTTCTTTTCACCTTGAACCAACTAGAATTGTTCCTACAACGTGCACCAACAATCCAATTAAGGCATGACGATCGCGCGCAAATAGATTAAAACTTTACAACCGCGGTAGATTACAAGATCGCGGGCAAGGCAGTAATACTATGTTAACAAGATACAAGTATTCCATGCAAACAATATCTTGTTATTTTACATCTATTCATATTTTGAGTACATTTAAAGTGTTACCATTACATTTTTGGGCGGTACACATTTGTGTACATTGTATGTTTAGTGTGGCTAGACGTTCTCATTCAGGTTATTAATACAATAATTCTTACAGGTATTTCACTAACAATAACACTTACAGGTCCAGTAACATGCAGCAGCAGCAGCCAAATCTGGGCGTTGACCCGAACGTCGCTGTCATGCAGCAAGTAGTCAGAACCCTGGCAACCATGGAACGTAATGCCAGGTTTCAAAACATCAGAGGCATAATAATGCCTTACTCTGGTGACCCTAAGTTATGCAGGCAATGGCTCCTAGATATACAGAAGTATTGTTCGCTTATAATCTGAGGCTTTGTAAGGCTTTTTTCACCGACTTCCAATTTCGTCAAGGAGAAATCATAGACAGACAGGAACACATAATATAAGGATCCCAATATAGGACAGGCCGAAAGACTGGAAGGGAATTCTAATAATAGATGGGAGTAACTCCAGAGTCATCAATTTACGCCTTAAGTTCTAGGATCCTACTTCAAGTGCACCTGTTGTTCGTCCATCACGGGTGATGAAGACCACTCTGTTCATCCAATTATTTAGGAATATGTTAGGTTAGTCTATGGGTACGAAGGTGACTGATGAGCCCGATGCGGGCCTGGAAAGATCTCGGACAGTGTGGGCAGGGAATGTTTGCTTCATGTGAAGGTTTTATTTCACGGTCCTTTCTAGCTTGTCTCCGCTGTTCCGCTGCTGCTCTTCTGGATGATTCGCATGCCACTGCACCTTTACGAAGAGATGTGCGCCAAGCAGTTCTGTCTTGCGCAGCAGTTTCCCATGTGTCTGGGTTTATGTCAAAGGTTTTCAATGACGTCTTTAACGTGTCTTTGAAGCGCTTTTTTTGGCCACCATGGGAGCGTTTACCCTTCTGCATCTCACCATAAAAGAGTATCTTTGGCAGTCGATGGTCTGGCATGCGGACTACATGACCTGCCCAGCGAATCTGTGACTGCATCAGAATAGTATCAATACTAGGGATACCAGCTCTGTCAAGAACGGCGGTATCCGGGATCTTGTCTTGCCATTTGATGTTCATTATCTTCCTGAGACAGACTGTATGGAAGTGGTTTAGCTTCTTTACGTGGCGCCTGTATACAGTCCATGTTTCACATGCATATAGCAGCACTGGAAGCACCGCAGCTCTGTACACCTTAAGCTTTGTCTGTAGACTAATGCCACTTCGATGCCAGACGTTGGTGTATAGTCTGCCAAATGTGCTGCTGGCTTTGGAGATCCTGGTGTTCACCTCATCATCAATGACAATGTTCTGGGATAGTGTGCTACCAAGGTATGTGAATCTGTTCACAACATTCAGTTTCTCACCATTAACCTTGATGACTGGCTCAGTATAAACTGTGCCAGGAGCTGGTTGGTACATGATTTCTGTTTTCTTCGTGTTGATGGTAAGCCCAAAGTTGGCGCAGGCTTCGGAGAATCTATCCACACTATGCTGCAGATCAGCCTCTGAGCCAGCATTGAGGGCACAATCATCAGCAAACAGAAGATCTCTGATGGTGTGTGATTTAACCTTGGTTTTTGCTTGAAGCCTCCTAAGGTTAAACAATTTTCCATCAATACGATAACTAATGTCGATTCCTGTGTCCCCGTCTCTAAAAGCATCAGTCAGCATAGCAGAAAACATGATACTGAACAGAGTCGGTGCAAGTACGCACCCTTGTTTAACTCCATTTGAGACAGGGAAAGGCTCTGATAGCTCACCGTTTTCCTGAACTCTAGCCTGCATTCCATCATGCATTTGCTGCACTATTGTGATAAATTTCTTTGGGCAGCCGTATTTTGCCATGATCTTCCATAGACCCTCTCTACTGACCGTGTCGAACGCCTTTGTCAAGTCGATGAGAGCTGTGTACAGGTCACAGTGCTGTTCTTGGCATTTTTCTTGTAGCTGTCTTGCAGCGAACACCATATCTGTGGTTCCACGTTCTTTCCGGAATCCACACTGACTTTCAGGTAAAAGACCTTTGTCAAGATGAGCCGTAAGGCAATTCAAAAGGATTCTGGCGAATATCTTCCCAGCGATTGATAAAAGAGAGATGCCTCGATGATTGTTACAGTCTTGGCGATTACCTTTACGTTTATATAGATGTATAATTGACGCATCTTTGAGATCGTGTGGGATGGTTTCACTCTGCCACATTTGCTGGAAGATCATATGAAGTTTCTCTATCAGAACTGCACCGCCATCTTTATAAACCTCAACAGGAATTGAATCGGAGCCAGGGGCCTTTCCACTAGACAGTTGACGAATCGCTTTTTTAGTTTCCTCCAGAGTTGGTACATCATCTAGTGCTTCATTTATAGGAATTTGGGGCAGGCGGATGATGGCTTCGTCGTTAATAGATGATGGCTGGTTCAAAAGATTATTAAAATGTTCAGCCCAGCGTTGGAGCATTTTTTCCTTGTCTGTAATTAGTGTTTTTCCATCTGCATTAAGGAGGGGAAATGATCCTGATGATGTTGGACCATAGACCGCTTTGAGTGCAAGGTAAAAATTTTTCAAGTCATGGCTGTCAGCAAAGCCTTGGAGCTCATCTGCTTTATTACTCAGCCATGAATCCCGCATCTGGCGTAGTTTATGTTGGACGATTCTACGCATGTTGTTGAAAGCGTCTTTCTTGGATGTAGATTTTGGATCATTTAAATATGCTTTATGGAGATGGTGTTTCTCAGCCAACATCTGCTTTATATCACCTGAGTTCTCATCAAACCAGTCATTTTGTTTCTTGATGGAAGGACCCAGGACCTCTGTAGCAGTGTTGTAGATCTGCTCACTTAGGGCTGCCCAATTTGTTTCCACACTTTGGCCGTCTAGCGAGATAGATTTGAGACGGTCTTCTAAGGTGTCAGTAAATGACTGTTTGATTTTTGTCTTCTTTAGTTTGGTGACATCCAGCCTCTTTTGAGTTTTCTTCCCCTGAGGGCGCCTGGCTGGTTGGATACGAATTTTAAGTTTAGATACAATAATAATAGATGGGAGTAACTCCAGAGTCATCAATTTACGCCTTAAGTTCTAGGATCCTACTTCAAGTGCACCTAATTGGACACCTTACCCACCTTAAATATTAAGTTAATAATTGCCGAATCACCTTCAGCCGGGGGCTCAGAAATACTAGTCAATATATTTCCTCATAGAAGGGCTGGCAGAATAATAAGTTCATGACAGCTTAGATGATCTCAGTTTTTATGCTTGCTTTTCTTTAAAATCCTGTGAGGCTCCCATAAATAGAGGTAGAGGATCGATATCCGTGGCCGTTGTTAACTTCAAACAAACCAAAGCATCATTCTTCTTTTTATATCACTGCCAAAAATAATGTTGAACAAAGTTTAATACCTCTGTAAAACGCGAGCCAACAAAAAGAAATTCCTCGACGATCTTGCAAGACAGGTAGAAAAGGCAGCACTGAGAAATGAACTGAACAAAGTATAGTATAGAAAAACAAATGAAACGAAAACGAAAAATGAACAAATCCAAGTTTAAAAGAAAATACAGCGAACAGTACTCTGTAGAACGTAAAACGCGAGCCAACAAAAAGAAATTCCTCGACGATCTTGCAAGACAGGCAGAAAAGGCAGCACTGAGAAATGAACTGAACAAAGTATAGTATATATAAACAAAACTAAAATCATCCGCAGAAAACGGGGTGCAAACAATATTACGTTAGTAAGAGACAAGCAAGGAAATATCATCACCACAGCAGAGGGGCACGAAACAAGATGGGCAGAGCACTTCAGAGAAACACTGAATAAGGAACCACTAGAGACACAGCTGAATGTTCATGAGGCTGAAAATGATCGAGACGTAAATACAGACATTTCGCGAAGGGAAGAAGTCATCACAGCTATCAAAGGGTTAAATAATGGAAAAGCTCCTGATCACGACAATTTAAATTCTGGTTTATTTAAAACAGACCCTGAACTAGCAGCAGAACTATAAGAACCACCATTTGCACAAGTCTGGAAAACAGAGACAACACCAATGGAGTGGAATAAAGGAATAATGGTCAAATTGCTCTAGAAGGGCAACCTTATATACTGCAACAACTGGAGAGTTTTACTCTCCTCTCAGTTCCAAGTAAAATAATAGGATGGATAATTATCCAGAGAATTTCAAAAACAGTAGACCATAAACTGAGGAAAGAACAAGCGGGATTCAGAAAGAACAGAAGATGTGCAGATCGCCCTCCGGATCATTATAGAGCAGTGCTCAGAATGGAAGAGACAGCTATACATTAACTTCGTTGATTTTGAAAAGGCTTTTGACAGCATACACAGGGACAGCCTATGAAAAATACTGAGGGCTTATGCAATTCCCAGCTGCATTGTTTCCATCATAAAAAGCTTCTATGCTAACTTTACATGTAGTGTTAGAAAGAGCAACCTAACTTTTGAGGTGAAGACAGGAGTACGACAGGGATGCCTCTTATCAACTACTTTATTTTTGATAGTTACAGACCGGGTGATACGATAAATAACAGAGGGCAAGCCAAGAAAAATAAGATGACAACGTTTTCAAAACTGGAAGATCTGGAATGTGCAGATACCATTGTACTACTCTGTCGTAGATTTTTGATAGGAGAATTAAGACTTGGGTTGGTCCCTTCTGAATAGATTTGAATAAGTGATAGTCACAGTGAGAAGTAGCAATAGCAATAGATTTCCACGAGTGAGATGGTAGAATGTGATTAAGAGGCTGTCTCTGAGATCGAGAAATCTTCTCTCTCTCACCTATCTTCTACGACAGCTTTCGAGAAGTCAGACAGTCTAAACACACACACACACACACACACACACACACACACATATATATATATATATATATATATATATATATATATATATATATATATATATATATATATATATATATATCTCTAACCACTCACGTGCACGCACATATATGATGACAGTTAGACGTACAGACGTGGGAAAACTATAACAAATGATTATATAAATATTCTAGAACGAGCTGACCAACACGCTGATTAATTTCAAGAGAAATTTTAATTATCATCTAAAATTTCTTCACAACACATAGAAATTACATCAAAGCATATACACATAGTCATAAAAAAAACAAGGAATTGCTACAAGAAATGATAGACCCACCGTTAGATCTTATCCCTCTAGGTATGCCCACAGTCCTGTTGGAAGAAAGTGATAGCCCCCAAGGAAACAAGGATACATAGGATTAGGTCTAATATTTCCCCCTCTTAAGGTATCGACAGACTTGATATCTCTGCTCTATTTTAAGGGAAATATGATTAGCAATACTTGCATACAGAAAGTTAAGATAGCAAAATGGGTGCCCAATTACAACAATAAAAAAATCACTTCGTCCTGCATTCACTTTATTCATTCAGCCGAGCACACGTGCACATGTTCATACTCACAGCTTAGATAGCCACTTCTGGTAATACAATTTTTAGGACATTCACCGACAGACTCGTCAAGGGCAGTCTTTGACCAAGAAATCCCCAGTTCCAAAAAGACAGGATGAATTCTCTGCTTCCGGGAACGACTTCTTGGGTGTTCTTATTTTTCGGATGTCTGTTTAGGTCACATTAAAATTGTCCAGGCACGAAACATTAACAACGAGCACAGTGTCAATAGCTTAGGTTTCTAGAATTGAGGAATGTCAGATCGGGGTCTACTTTCAGGAAAAGACTATATTTGGTCACCACACCACTAGTCGAAACTCCGTCGGAATGTTACTGGCGTTAATATGTTACTTGCCACAACGGCTAAATTTGTACATAGAGTTTGTGCAGAAAAACCGATCTGGCTCAAAGGCCCAGTATAAAACATTTAGTCTTTAATAAAACCCGTTAGTGAGAGTTGTACTCTGTCTATTAGTGAAGACACACGCACTGTCAGTCAGGTGTTAACTTGTAAACCCACGTGGTTAAAAGATAAAAATGTTTATGTTTCTCACAGGTATGTCTCTGTACTAAACGCCGGCAAAATTTGGGGCACCCCAGTATTCACTGAATAAAGAAAAACCACATCTGAAATATGTTACATATTACGTACTCAATATAACTTACGTTTTTTTTAAACTGCAAGCGTACCGCTTGACTTATCATTTAAACCTTCCTGTCAAATACGTTATATACATAAAATCAATCATCACGAATTAGGAATACCTACGTGTTCCGTCACCACTCATGAAGCATCTAGCATTTATAAGTTAGTTTAGAAAAATTGTTCTCGTCTGATTATTTAGCAGTAAAATTAAATTCATTATAGCTACATTGTTGTTTACGCTAGAAATTATAATTTATTCTGCTTTCCACTGAAACACGTCACTAGAAAATAATACAGACTATATAAATTAAGCACTCTGCACCAAATCTAACTAGTGAAATATGAAATAAGCGATTATCACTTTAAACACTTCACAAAATACTAGATATTTAATATAATATATTTACCTCCATACAGAACTACAGACTAAACCATGAAGTAGAATACTGCAATCTAATGGTAGTCTAGAGCTCGGCAAAATGGCCAAGAGACTCAGACTTCGCCAAAACACAGATATATGATCTAGCACAGCGATCTGTCTACTGCAAAATTTAGGAGCAAGAATGAAAATCTAGTTTCAAACTCTGGTTATATCTATTACCAGACAAAGAGGGAAACGTTTAATTTCGCAAAACGAAGTACTCTCCCCTTTCCGTCTTTAACGCTTACGTTTAACACCTAAACGCAACCGTAACTGCCACCTACTGACCGAGAGGGCGCGTGTCAGTTGCGAATCTCAGACAACCCGTCTCCAGTGCAAAAGCAGTTTTTCACACCTCCCCGAGAAACTCAACCTGAGAACCATAACTGACATTTTGCTGTCTCGCACCTTACGCCAAAACTGGCCGTGGAGCGTGAGTGTCATATCACCTGACTCCTGAGAATCTACCTTGGAAACTACATGTCAGATGCAAACTACCAGACAAATGTCTCCTCATCCTTCTGACGGAGTGAATTCTCACACTTCAGGCCCAGAAACTTAGCCGAAGAAACACTGTCCCAGGGGAAACTGTAAACAGCTGTCTGCTCCCCTGTCTGACGGAATGCATTCTAACACTCTGCGTCTCGTGTAGGGGCTGACACGTTACGTCATAACTGCGTTCTCAGTTAATCAGCAATGAAATGCGTTTCTAAATGAGAAACGAAACTGGCGAAAGTGAGAATGGGAAGATATTATTTCTCGCAAGCGAATGGCTGCGAAAAATACAGGAAAAAATAAAAAGAGTGATAATAAAATAGAGGATACGGGTTGAAAGAAAAAGAAGAGGAAATAGGCAATTCAATGATCATAAAACCTCTGTGACAGAACGCCCCCCCCTTTAAGATATGGAATCACTCCATGTCTACGTTATGGAATCAAATTTCCTACATCCGTAGCTTCAGGGTGTCTGTCTTCTTCCCTCTCATCTCCCCCCTCCATCTCTCTCCAATTCCTACTCAAGTCTACTCCCAAAGTTTCCTTTCTCTTGAATGTCTCCCACGCGCGCTTGAAAGAGCGTCGCCGCTTCTGACATTTTTGAAAGATTTCAGTGTGTGTGCAGCAGAATTTCCCTGCCACTATCGTCATCTTCGTCAGTTTTGGCGTTCGTCAGGAGATGGTCGGAGGTTGGCGCTGGTCTTTCCAAGTATCTCTTTAACAGATTTAAATGGAAAACCTTTTCCTTTCCTTGAATAGAGATCTGGTAGTTAGCCTTAGAAATCTTTTTCAGGACGGTCAACGGCCCTTGCCATCCGATCCTCAGTTGGTTGTTTCCGGTAGGGAGTAACACCAAAACTTTCTCTCCTGCTTCCAGTTCTCTCTCTTTCGCGACTTTCCTGTATCGGTTAGCGTGCTTTGTGCGTGCTCGCTTAAAGTTGGTCGTTGCTAGGTCCCATCCTAGTTTCAACCTTTCCTTTAAATCCGACACATATTTACTTGCTGAGACAACTGTCTCATCAGCCTTCTGGTCTGTCAGCGACCAAAGTAAAGCTTCAAGCGGGCCATTAATGGGTCTGCCGAATAAAAGCGTAGCTGGCGGAAATCCTGTGGAAGTATGAGGAGATTCTCTGTAGCCAAATAAAGCTGCAGGAATACAAAGATCCCAATCTTCAGGTTTCACTAGTGCCAGTTTACTTAACATCATGTTGAGGTTTCCATTAACACGTTCCACGACCCCATTTCCGTCCGGAGTATAAGGCTTTGTGTAGATGTGTTGGGTCCTCAAGATCTTCACGATCTCATCCATCAACTGGTTTCGGTATGGGGATCCGTTATCCGTCAACACTTGTCGAGGGAATCCCAACCAAGTGAAAATCTGCACGAGGGCTTCTGCGACATGCTTTGCATCTGCGCATGTTAGCGGGATAGCTTCTGCCCATAAAGTGCATGTATCGACTAAGGTCAGGATAACCTGTTCCTTCTTTTAGTCCTTTCTTCTTCTTCTTCTTTGATCCATAGCCGCCAACCGTCAAAGCAGTCAGCGGCCATCACGCCTGGTGGCGTCTTGTAGGGCAGCAACAAATTGATTCCACTTTGCTCGGTCGGCGGCCATCCTTCGTACAGTGCCCCAACTGTGGTTCATTTTTTGCATCTCAGCTTCCACAGTTCTCCGCCAAGTTGTTTTTGGTCGGCGTCTCTTTCGCTTTCCCTCGGGAGTCCATAGCATAGCTGTTCTTGTGATGGTATCAGGGTCCCTTCTGAGGACATGGCCAACCCAACTCCAGCGTCTGCCAGCTATGATGGTGTGCATGTCCTCCTGGTTACTCCGAATAAGTAGTTCTTGGTTGCTGATGGTGTTTGGCCAAAAGATTCGGAGAATTTTCCTTAGGCAGATTGTGTGGAAAGAGGACAGTTTAGACATTTCTTTCTCTGTTACTCTCCAACATTCCGCACCATAGAGAAGCACAGAAAGTACACAGCTCTCATACAGTCTTAATTTGGTGTTTGTGCTGTACTGGGAAGACTTCCAAATGTTGTTGAGAACAGCAAAGGCTGTTCTCGCTTTATTCATTCTGTCGTTAATGTCCTTGCTTGTTCCGCCGTCAGGTGTTACTGTGCTTTCCTAGGTAAGTAAATGTGTCTGTCTGTTCTAACTTCTGGTTCCTTACTGTTACTGGCTCAGGATTGCCCACAATTTAGTGTCATGACCTCTGTCTTCTTCAAATTGATGTTCAGGCCAACCTGCTGGCCATACTTATTCAGTCTATAGGTTTTGTCTTGAATGTGTTGGTGTGAATGCGCGAGTAGTGCAATGTCATCTGCATATTCCAAATCTTCCAGTGTAGAAAACGTTGTCCATCTAATTCCTCTGTAGTCTGGCGCATCACCCAATCTATGACTGTCAGAAATAATGTTGTTGATAAGGGGCATCCCTGTCGTACTCCTGTTTTCACTTCGAAAGTTACATTACTCGATCCAACACTGCACGTAAAGTTAGAATAGAGGCTTTTTATAATGGAAACAATGCGGATGGGAATTCCATAAGCCCTCAGAATTTTCCATAGGCTGTCCCTGTGTATGCCGTCGAAAGCCTTTTCAAAATCAACAAAGTTAATGTACAGTTTGTCTCTGCCATTCTGAGCACTGCTCTATAATGTTCCTTGAGGGTAAATATATGATCTGCACATCTTCTGCTCTTTCTGAAGCCCGCTTGTTCTTTCCTCAGTTTATGGTCAACTGCTGTTGAAATTCTCTGGATGATTATCCTGCCCTAGTATTTTTGCTGGGGAACTGAGAGGAGGAAAGTAATTCCTTCCAGTTGTTGCAGTCTGCAAGATCGCCCCTTCTTGGGCAATTTGACAATTATTCCTTTACTCCACTCTGTTGGTGTTTGTCTACTGTTTCCCAGACTTGTGAAAATAGTGGTTCTAATAGTTCTGCTGCTAGTTCAGGGTCTGTCTTGAATAGCTCAGCATTCAGATTGTCGTGACCAGGCGCTTTTCCATTTTAGCCCTTTGATAGCTGTGATAATTTCTTCTTTTCGTGGAATGTCTGTATTTACGTCTAAGTCACTTTCAGCCTCAGGAACATTCAGCTGAGTCTCTGGTGGTTCCTTATTCAGGAGTTTCTCTGAAGGTGCTCTTGCCCATCTTGTTTTCCTGCCCCTGTGTTGTGGTGATGAGATTTCCTTGCTTGTCTCTTACTAAAGTTATGTTGTTTGCACCTCGTTTTCCACTGATAGCTTTAGTTATTTTATAAACTGTGCTTTGTTCATTTCTCAGTGCTGCCTCTTCTGCCTGTCTTGCAAGGTCATCCAGAAATTACTTACTTACTTAGTCCTTTCTAAGGGTCCTAAAATGTCGATCACAACCCGTTCGAATGGTGTTCCCACTATTGGCATTTCACCCAAAGAGACTGGGGGTGCCCGTTGCTTGGGTGGCACACGTTGGCACTGGGCACAGGATTTGACATACCTGATATTCTCAGTATTTACTCCTGGCCACCAATAATGAGTGGTTATCCGTTAGTTTGTGGCGTTCTGTCCCATATGTCCGCTGAAGGGAAGAGAGTGCCCCAGTTCTAGGATTTGGCTTCTGTACTGTTTCGGTACTAGGAGCTGGTTGTAACCTTGGTCAGGCTTGCCCGTTCTGCGATAAAGTAAGCCATCCTTAGAAAAAATGTCCCCGTGCTGTCTGGGTTCCTTAGCCATGGGCAGTTTCCTAAAGCAGGGTGCCAAAGTAGGGTCCTTTTATTGCGCTTCTTTAAGTTCCATGGGTAACAAATTAGGTGCAGGCTCCCGTTCCTTCTTGGTTTGCCCTCTTGTAGTTACTGCAGCCACAATCGGCTCTTCCGGTTTCCCAATACACACGTATCTCCCGCCAAGTATGACTGGGTAGATGGGGTCATCCATAACAGCCGCTTTGATCACACCTCTGACAAAATCGGAGTGGATCTCCACCAATGCAATGGGAAGCGCTGTAGGTGCATCACTCTTACAAACTCCACAAATTTGGACGGTCTCTCCTGTCTCTTGACCGGGTTTAACCAGGTTTCTGGCAACAATGCAATCATACGAAAGCCCCGTGTCAAATAAACAAGAAGTTTGAGAACCGTTCATAATAACAGTACCTCGCGTTGAGGGTGTATCCCCAACAGGTTCGGAATCACTGTCAATAATTCCGCCTTGCGAGACTGTTAGCAAGCATCCGATGCGTTTAGGCTCGGTGTGCTCACTCTGATCATATGTCCCTTGCTCAGGGGTTCTCCCTTTGCCACCTTGTCCTTTCTGGCTGCGCTGCCATGTAGGGCGGTCGGGTTGATCAGACTGCTTACTGTGGTTGGGTACTTGTTTTTGTAGAACTTTGATTTTTCAGGAGCGGTGTTTTGAGGTCCAATTTCTCTGTGGTGATTTTGGTTAGAAACATGAGGAATATGAGAAGATTGGTCTAGATTATTTTTCCGAAAATGCTCTTCTGTCGGTTTACGTTTTGTGGCCGGTAGTTCAGCCAGCGCATTGTGATATCGCTCAGACTTTTCTAAGATGTCTTCAAGCCTTTCTGCACCCGTCTCAGCTAGAAATCTCCGGGTATCAGCAGACAAAGTGTTCTTTATTTGTTCGGTTAAAACAAATTCCTCAAGACCTTCATAGGTAGAGGGGAGCTGAGAAAGCTCAAGGCACTTTGTCAAGTATCCCTTTAACCGAGATGAAAACTGCTGGAAAGTTTCAGAGCTCTCCTTCCTGCTGTCGCGAAACAGTTGCAGAAACGTTCGCGCATTCATTTCAAAGCGCTCAAGCAAAGATTTCTTCAACAAGTCATAGTTATCTTGTTGGCCACTTTCCAGTTTAGAATAAACATCATAAGCAGAACCTTTAAGGGCCTGGGAAAGTTTCATACACCAACGCGACCTCTCTAAACCGTACAGGGTTGCAATTTTCTCAAATTTTTCTAGCCATGTGCCAATCTTCTCATTAGGACAAGGGAAAGATTCAAGAGCAGAGGACATAGCGTTGAGTTGAAGAGATTGAGGGTTAGTTTGATCAGTTAAGGAAGAATGAGGAGAAGACTCTCCACTGCTGGAGGTAGAGGCAGCACCACGACTTTGGAACTCTAGAGTTTTAAGCGCCAACTCGTGCTGTCTCTGTTCCCTCTCCTTCTCATGCTGTCTCTCCTTCTCTCTTTCCTCATGCTGTCTCTCCTCCCTCTCCTTCTCATGCTGTCTCTCCTCCCTCTCCTTCTCATGCTGTCTCTCCTTCTCTCTTTCTCTCTCCCTGCGGATTTCCATTTCCTCGTCCATCTTCTTCTGCTATTTAGCTTCCGCTGCTTTCCTCTCCGCATCATATCTTTCCAGTTCGTCTCTGACAAACGCTTTCGCTTCCTCTCCTTCCAAACCTTTTTCTCTTGCCTCGTCCCTGAGGATCTGTCTAAGCTTTGCCCTCTCTGCCATTGTAAATAGGTGACTGAGACTTAGTCGAGAAAGAAGTCAGAAAAAGGATACACTGCTTCCTTGCCACTTACGAGAAAATACCAAACTAAAAGAAGATGATATTCTTTAACCTGGGATACCTCCTCCAAAATATAGTATCTAACTATCGCTGCTATTAATCGGCAATAAAGCACCTAATGCAGACAATTACGCCAAATAAATGGTAGTTAAGATTACTCACTGAAAAATAAGTTGCTACAGTGGAAAGAAAATAATTATTGCAAAAAAATTTTAAGGAGAAAAGGAAATCCTTTAATTTTTAAAATCCACTATAAGTTCACACCTGAAGATAGTTAGGGTAAGGGAGGCAATTTCAGGACGTATAGTCTGATCGCGCTCCTTAGCTTAGCTCAAACACCTGCTTCTTCCGAACCCTGTGAATGTTATACACTCACACAACTTTACCAGCGTTTAGTATTACAAAATCAGTAATTAACATATATTCCGACAAATTCAACCTGTAAACCAAATGTATAATGCTCAATAAGGCTGTTGAAAAACAATTATTAGCCGTGTGGTCAGCACGCCCATAAAACAGATCGATATGTCTAGGGGATAGTTATTTTTTTTAAAGATACCAAACTCACAAGACATCACACTCTTACTCTATATCAGAATAAAGAAAATTAATCCTTCAAAAAGATGATATTCGTATTTGATCAGGACTAGAGTTCAATTCCCGGAAAAACGAGCCACCATTCTGTCGTAGATTTTTGATAGGAGAATTAAGACTTGGGTTGGTCCCTTCTGAATAGATTTGAATAAGTGATAGTCACAGTGAGAAGTAGTAATAGCAATAGATTTCCACGAGTGAGATGGTAGAATGTGATTAAGAGGCTGTCTCTGAGATCGAGAAATCTTCTCTCTCTCTCTCCTATCTTCTACGACAGCTTTCAAGAAGTCAGACAGTCTAAACACACACACACACACACACACATATATATATATATATATATATATATATATATATATATATATATATATATATATATATATATATCTAAAACCACTCACGTGCACGCACATATATGATGACAGTTAGACGTACAGACGTGGGAAAACTATAACAAATGATTATATAAATATTCTAGAACGAGCTGACCAACACGCTGATTAATTTCAAGAGAAGAGAACTGGGGACATAAATGAAGACCGTGAGAATGACATGGAAAGTACTTGAGCTGAAGACACGTGAAGGAGGATTTAGCACATGTTGTTATAATGGCCTTTGCTTATTGTTTAAAATGTTTATACACCAAACCTACTCTCTTGTCCTGTACTGTTCTCGTTCTTCTATCATTTGCTAGACACAGTATTAAGGTCATTGTCTTGTGTAATCTGATGTCACGGATTGCCTCCCCTTAGCTCTGCAGTAGTGGTCCACCAGTGGCCAACACTCAAGAGTATCTAATCTGGGTCTTCAAAGGTGTCTACCTTCGCACAAGATTACTCTTGGCAGAGTTGTTGATAGAAGGATAATGACGCTTCTATCTCAAGGTAGTTTCACAAGATGTTTTCAGAAGTCAAGAACAATGCTGCAGAGGGCACAGCACTATTAACTTATATCTGATCCGTCGCCTTTTGTGCAGAACTAAGCAACGGTTTTAGCCCGTTCAAGCCCCAAGCTGGTGTAAGTCCAGCGAAATTCTGTTATAAGTATTTGCTCTATAGATGTAAATATATGTTCTAAATATATGTCTATATATATATATATATATATATATATATATATATATATATATATATATATATATATATATATATATATATATATATATATATATATATATATAAAAAGTATATTGCTCATACGTTTATATATTTCATATATATATGTAATTGCTTTCATATCTATAATAACTGAATCTACTATGATTGTTTTGTTTTAAAATAACATGTAACAAATTTAATAATCAATTAGTCTTAACAGGTTAAAATAGCGATGATAGTGAATTTTAGATGTAAATAAAATTTCTTCACTGAGACTTGGTTTGACGATTGATAAAAACAATTGTCCTTTTACAAGAACTTAGCTGGTATAAGTGAGTCCTGCAGCCGTGGTTTCGTCAATTCTTCTGTGATGAGGGCCCTTCTCCACACAACTCGTCCAATGTAGGCGGTTAGTGTTGATTCCCTGCTTTTAACTCACAACTAGTGACGTCGAAACTTTAGTCTTGCAGCTTCGTACCATGAACAGTCTGATAGCTTCGTTCCACGAACTTTAGACAAAATAAAAAGAACAAATGCCTCTGCTAAGTACATTTGTGGGCTGCAAATTAACAGGCGCATTGTCTCGCTGTCCACCAATATTAGCCTCTCTGAATAATTAAATTCTTGAGTAAACACAGCGTAACTCAGGGAAGATGATAAGAAATCACCGATATTCTAATGGGTATTAAACTGGAAAAATATGTGCTTGGACAGCGCGAATGCACAAATGGGATTTACAATCTCTTGGCACAGTTAGAATGGACACAGCAACTTATTTCGAATCACTTGGTCTGGGAAATTTTAGTATTCCTCTTATGACGGGTGATCTGATTCCTTAGGTCTCCAGTCTTTGTATTTAAAAATGCGGGTTTACTTTTAAGTTTCAAAGTTGCCCAAATACTTCGATCTGTCACTTATAATTTTGGAATTCTTAGTCCGATGTCTCTCTGGCTCCTGGGAGTTGCTAATTTGACGTTGCGATGCAGTCTGATTTGTGACTCCGATTTCGCTAGATTATATTGCCATTTCTCAGGTCAAGTCCCAGATTGTACTTTTAGACCAACTTGCCAATGAAAGTTAAAGTCTATTCCGGCTCTCAAATCAAGCCAATGGTAAGCTCTTTAGAACTATATGGGTCGGGGTGTTAAATCATAATATCCCCCGCGTGTTTTAAAATATCAAATTTTAAAATTCCAACGCGTGACCTCTTTCTAATAAGGCAGTAATACTTCCGATTGCATCTTTATGCAAACTCACAAACAAATCTGTGAACTTATTTCCTGTCTAGATGCTTTTCCCATCATATTGTTTCCTCTGAAAGGTTATCGGTAATATTGATACAAAGATGAGCCAGCGGAAACGATTACGTTTTATCACCTGTGTTTTCGTGCATCCGCCAGACGGACAGATACGGATCGCCGGCAGCTCAGACAAACAATATGGCTTTCTTTCCGTACTCTGCAGGGTCGTATTGTTATGAGGAGTGGTCGGGACCACCTTGGATCAACACAAATCGTCTCTATCATAGGTGGTTAGACGACTTAGGTGATAAACGTATTATCCGGTGACCTGTCTAATTAGCTTACAACGATTCACAGGGCGAAACGTAAACAAGTCTCAGAGCAAAAAATGTAAGGGCATAAAATATACTAAATAATAGGACGATGAAGGAGAGAGAGAAGGGCGCAAAAGTTCATGCACAAAACGTTTTGTGTCATCTGACCTATACAGTGTAACGGGGGAACCACAGAAGTTTTTGCGTCATTAATTGAGCTGAATCGCCCTGGGTACATATCCGGTGTTGCGTGTGGAAAATCGTGCTAATGACCCCTGTCGACGAAGCACTATTTTTGTAGTGCTAGTTGGCATTGAGGATAGTGTGATTCGCTTCCGTAGCTAGGCGGTGTTGCCTTTCGGATAGTCCTGAGTTCAATTCTCTGGTGAGCCAATCACTTATATTATTTTTCTGTTGTCTAGTTTTCTACTTCTTTATTTCTCACGAGTGCCTAAAACATTCCTTTATGTGTGCAATATTTATTTATTTAACTGATTCCGTACGCAAGATCTAATAATAGACGCAAAGGCCGAACGCTGTAGACGTAAGATCTTTTAAAAGACGCTGATTTATTTCATTGTTTCTTTCTATTCTGATATTTTATACTGCCCGCAATTTATCTCGAACGGAAGTAAACACAAAACTGGGCAAATTTCAACAAGCTTCAACGTCTTTTATTTGCGTTTGAAGGGATTTTTTCACATTTATCTTCATCTTTAATCGTGTTTTGTCGTATCGCCATAATGGCCGAAAAACACACAGGATATGTTACTAATATGTGAACAGTGAACAAACTGTGTGATCAACCATAACTTTCTTACTTTTTCTGTGTTTCTAAATGGATAACCTGCACAAAGAGAGCAGTGAAACTGTATTGTGATAACAATTTATTTTACAAGCCTTACGTAAGTCGAAAATTTTTGTTCAAAATTTCAAGTTATCTTTTTTCCATGTACATGTTATCTGTTATAACATAAACATAACATAAAATTAGCTAGAAAGGCATATGGATTTATATTGTTCATCCAATGTACTTTAATTTGATATATAATATGTTATACTTAACTCATGATTAGACACACATTGTCAGTAAACGTAAATTATGTATATGTAAATTTTTGGGGCTTAAAAATAATTCCGTCCAGAGCTGAAAATAATTACGTACGGAATCAGTTAAAGGCCTTTGCTCCTTTCAATCAAATGATTGATGGAAACCATTGCATTAGGGAAAAAAAGAATCACCCCTGGCTTAATTATGAAACTGAATCCATAGCCGCCTTGAACTTCATATTTGTGCAATCTAAAAAATGAAAGTACAAGTGAACTGTTAGATCATCATTATCATCATCATCATCATCCTTATCAACATCATCATCATTTCAATTGTTTCCCCTATATGACCCACGGAGTCATTATGGCAGCGCAGCTAGTCCCCTTGCACTAAGCCTTCACCAAAGTTTTCATTTGCTCTTGCTGCGGTGCTTTATTTAGTAGTTGGTTTGACATGATGAGGCTGAAAGCTCCAAACACAACTTCACATTATCCGCATCATACGACATGCATGAGGGAGCAGTGGACATATTCATTCTTCGTGTCCCCCCATAGACCCACGGGAACTAACGGGGCAAACTGTGAGCTAATGACCTTTAAATATATTTTCATGTTGTAGTCCCCAGTGAAAATACGGTAACGAGATTTCACAATCTCAGTGAACTCCAAGTTTCTGACTTGTTTGTTAACCCATTTTCTCTGGATGACGACGAAGACGTAAGAGATATTATTTGATATTTAGCACGAAATGTAGCGGAGGCAGAAAAATAAGTGAACTGTTTTGATTCTACGAAAATTTCGTTCACCCTAATCTGTGACAAACGTAAAGTTACTGGTTCTAGAGTTCCTGATCTGTGACAAAAGTAAAGTTACTGGTTCTAGAGTTTCTAATCTATGACAAAAGTAAAGTTACTGGTTCAAAATGTTTCTAATCTGTGACAAAAGTAAAGTTACTGGTTCAAGATGTTTCTAATCTGTGACAAAAGTAAAGTTACTGGTTCTAAAGTTCCTGATCTGTGACAAAATAAAGTTAAAGTATATTTACTGGTTCTAGGAGTTTCCAGATCTCTGTGACAAAAGTTAATGGTTTTTCTAGAGTTCTTTAATCTATGACTAAAGTAATGTTAATGGTTCTAGAGAATTCCTAAACTATGGACATAAAGTAAAGTTACTGGTTCAAGGATGTTTCATAATCTGTGACAAATGTAAAGTTACTGGTTCTTGAGTTTTTTATTCTATGACAAAAGTTAAGTTACTGGCTGGCTCGAGAAGTTCTTAATCTATGAACAAAAGTTAAGTAGTTACTTGTTCTAGAGTTACCTAATCTTATGGACAGAAGTAAAAGTTATCTGGTTCTAGAGGTTCCTAATCTAGACAAAAGTAAAGTTACTGGTTCAAGGATGTTTTCTAATCTGTGACACTGAGTTCAAAGTTGTTTCATGAGGATCCCGTTTACACAGACCTGTAGATCGCATATTGGGAATCATGGGTGGTTGGCCCATATTTTCTCGACATTCGGCCAACACTTGGGGTGATGTGGTCAGCATCATGATGGCCGCCTTAACCTTCCCAGAGTCTGGCACTAATTGGGGATGAGTTTTCGACCCAGGAGCCGTTTGTGGCCTAAACAAAATCCCCCCCACCCCCTTTTTAAATGGGGATGAGTACCATGGTCCACTTAGCTAGGAAGCGCAGTGTAACTAAACAAATATGCTTACCGCCGCTCCCCTAGGATGTTTCTTATCTGTGGACCTCAAGTATAAGTTACTGGCTCTAGAGTTCTTTAATCTCTGATACGACAAAGTTAAAGTTTACTGGTTATAGAATTCCTTATCTATGATCAAAAGTTTAAAGTTATTGGTTCTTGGAGTTTCCTAAATCTATGAACAAAAGTTTTAAAAGTTTACTGGTTATAGGTAATTCCTAATCTGTGACACAATATAAGATATTTGTTATTTATTTTCTAAACAAAAGGTCTGTAAATTAGACAGATTACACTCCTGGACATTAGTATCTAGACAAATAGATACAACATTTAGACATTGGTCTGTAGACAGACAGCTACACTACATAGTCACTAATCTGTAGTCAGATATTATACACTCTTAGTCATTAGTATTGTCTATAACAGTTAAACTTCAAGATTTAGTCGGTTAGTCAGAAAGGACTCACTCTTACATATTAGTTTGAGAAAGCTACACTCATAGCTTTTGCATGTAAACAGATGATTCACTCTTAAAATTTAGTCTGTTAGTCTGACAGATAAACTCTTAAACATAGTATGTTGACATTAAGATTCACTCTTAATCATTAGTCCTGTAGACCCAAACATATACACTTCCTAGGACATTAGTTTGTAGAAAGATACACTCTAGAATTATTATGTAAATAGAAAGATTCACTCTTAAACATTTGTCTGTAAACAACATATACACTCCTAGTCATTAGTATGTAGACAGATAAACTCCTAGACATTATTATGTAAAAACCGAAAGATTCACTCTTAAACTTTAGTTTGTAGACAGTCAGATACACTCCTAGACATTAGTATGTTTAAAGATACTCTTGTTAGACTTTAGTATGTAAAAAGAATGATT
>JAMPIV010016526.1:0-169014 GCA_024509875.1 Oreohelix idahoensis | reverse complement strand
AATCTCTAAGAGGACATGCGTATGAGGTCTATAGCAAGATGCTGGTAGATGACCAAGGTAACTTTGAGGCTCTGCGGAACGCCCTGTTACATCGATTCCAATGGACTCCCCGGAAGTGCCAAACAATGTTTAGGGAAAGTCGACTGGATAAAGGAGAAAGTTTTCCCCAGTTCGCAGAGAGGCTGAGGAATTACCTCACTCGCTGGAGAGAGTTGTCGGGTTTGGCTAAATCTTTTGAAGGATTGGAAGAATTAGTCATGTGCGAACAGATAAAGGCCACCATGTCTCCGGACTTAAGGAAGTACCTGGCGGAGCAGGGCGCCCAGCAACTGGACCAGATTATTCTATTTGCTGAAAGGTTCCAGTCGGCACAGGCCGAAGTACTGGGCCAGAAAAGAAAACACCCTGACCTGCCAGCCCCGGACAAAGGAATATCTTCCTCGCATTCGCCTTCCTCTTCAGCTCACCAACCGCAAGGGCCGTCTCACAAGGAGCCCCCTCCCAGTCATAATCTGCGCTCCCAGCTGCCTAACAGAACACAGGGGCCGACTTCTCATGAACCCGTCAGGAACCGGGGAGATAATGAGAGATATTGTAGGTTCTGTCGGACTACTTCTCATTGGACAACACGGTGCCCAAACAAACAACCCGCTCATCAGATGGTTTGTTTAAGGCCTGTGAGGGTGAAACAAGGGAAGAAGTGGAAACCCTTCCAGTCAGAGAAGTTGTTTTCCAACAGCGGGCCAGCAGAAGTGAACGGGACTGAGACTACATGCTTATTTGACAGCGGGCTTACCTACCCCAGCATAGTCGCCCGACATCTGGTGAAGCCCTGGCAGATGACGAAAGAAAAAGTGAATATTGGTGGAGTTTTAAGGAAAGGGACTTCACAGTGCTTTCCCGTAGCCAATATTAAAGTGAAATGTAAGTTCGTGTCTGACACCATCAAGGCAGCTGTAACGGCTCAGCCAGCCTATGACTTCATTCTTGGCAACCCATATTTGGTTTTGGGGAACCCGACCACACCGATCCTTGCTGATGCAAGGGGGCCTACTGCAGGCCAGAAACGTGAAAAAAGGAGAACCCCTAATTCACGAAGCCCCGAGAGAGCTCGAACATAACTGTCGTGCTAAGGAGAGGTTCAATGCCTCCGACGACAGCGGTATGTTATTTGCAGAGGCAAATTCGCCCGCCAGCCCTGTTCAGCCAACCGGCCAAACAGTGGTGAAGACGCCTCTGATTCCGGAAGTACACTCTTTGTTGTCGGGAATTAGGCCCCCGATGGTATTAGCTTCCTCAAGTGAGGAACATACTGACAAGAGCAGTATTACATATGTCAACGACCAGCGCCATCTTCATAGGGCACAAGATAGCGGTCTGAGCGAGCATATAGTTCCAACCAGCCCTGGAGCCCCATCCGACCAGCACTTTACTCAAACGGAGGAGGACAGTGATCTGAATATCCGTTTGCCTATAAACGGAGATGGGCCCCACAACTCTCGTATCTTGTTTACAGGAAACGACTCTTGTAACGAGGAGCCTGAAAAATTGGCTATCTTTTCCAATTTGTTTCAAGGAACATTGGAACAAGTCACCGAGAGCTTTAACTCAGATTCTCCGCGATCTAACGGGATCTTAAACCGTAAAGTGTCACTGCAGGACACATCCCAACTGATGCCAGTAACTCTTACAGGGGAGGGCAAGGTTGAAGGTAGAACCAGGGTGTTAGACGGAGAGCTCCCGTGGTCTACAGTTTTCATCTCACCAACTTTTTCAGGCCAGAAAAGAGTGAGAAAAAGCGCCCTTACGCATTTGCAAGGAGCTATTTTGGAGAGCTCTGTCCCGCTTCAGATTGGTAGGGGAAGAGCGAGTCCAGAACCGCTGCCAGGGGCAGATCTTACCTACCTTTCTTCAAAGGTAGAAGCTATTGAGGTCGATCGTGATCCAATAGACACCCAGCATGAAATCGGAGGCTCTACACCAGAGGAACCCGAGACGTTGCATCAGTTTCGTACGGTACCAGCAGTCACAACCCTGCTGACGCGCAGCGAGGAAGTCGCCATCGCCAGGTCGCCACAGCGCCCGCCGGTCACATCAGCTGACCAGAACAGCCTTTTGACGGTCATAGCAAGGGAAAGTTCAGACCCGCCATTAGACGGCACAGGTCTGAAGAGAGATCAACTCTCCCAACGGAGCATAGGAGCTCATTCTAGGAGAGGAGGAAGGAGGAAACGCAAAAGAGGAAGGTCGAAGAACACTGAATAGGAGGGGTAAGGACAGACAGCCTTGTAGACAGAGTTAAGGGCCAGTGTGAAACACAGAGATTTCAGTAATGAGATCGATGCTCAATCTTCGAAGGTGGGAGTGATGTGACGAAAGTACTGAGATTCTGTCTTTCAAATGGCCCATGTCTTTTTCTCCTTGCAATGTGTTCACTATATTTTGGAGGGATTACAGAAAAATCCTTCTCCATGTTTCTTCTCCTTCTATTATTTACGTTTTTTTTCAAGATGAGATCACGAGGGAGTTTGATCTCATCTGCTTTATGGTTCTTCTTTATGTGTTTAGAATGGGGGTGTAGGGAATTAGACAGTATTTTTCTAGAAGAAAGATTATAGATGCTAGATCAGGATTGGCACCAGATTGTCTTTTTTTAAAGATATTGCGTGGCCATATACGCATTTTTCGGGAGTTAAATTATTTGCGGCCATTTTTGCTTCATTTCCGCAGTATAGGGCTAGGCTTAATCTCGTTTCTTTGTCTAAAACCCATGCACGGTACATCAGAACGATCTAAGGTTCTGATTGGCTGAGAGATAACTGCAGTTGAAATGCAGAGCTCTCATTGGCTTTACAACCACGCCGCGCATATGACGTCACGAAGTCGGCGCGTGGGGGTCTTGATTATAAAAGGCCTATATTTCATAGTTTCTTTCTCTTTTAATGAAAAAAAAAAATTGCCAAAGCCGGTTGCCAGTCAAGTCGATTGCCTTCAGTAGGACATTCGAGATTTGGTAAGCATCATTTTTGCGTGAGGACTTTATTTAATTTTTCTAGTCCTAGCCGATCATTTAAGTTTCTTGGGAAGTTTTAGTTTAATTTAATTCTTAACTCCAGAGCCATCAATACGATCTTAGTGATAGACTTGAAAATTTATAGGTCCATTTCATTCCTTGTTGAAAGAATAGCGGCATGGTTTAAAAGTTGAGATATCACCGCTTTGTATTATTGCAAAGTCGGTCGGGAGAGAAACTCGCATCTGCGAATCATATGTATTTACAGAATAGTCGGGAGCGTGTGTAATGTGTATTTTTATTTGTGATTTTAGTGAGAGTATTGATGCTCGCTATTTATATAGTTACGCATATATCTGTGGACGGGAGTGAAAGAGGCATAATTTGGAAGCGCGTGGGCGCGTTGGTTACGGAATTGTTATTGATACGACGTTCAGAGGGACGAGGGGGAGATAAGCACGTGGTCATAAAATTACAAACACGTGGTTGAACTACGGGGTTTTCAATTTGATAACCAGGGGTTATGTATAACTTTTGACGGCATGTAGATGCTAGCGTAAACAGGGTTATAGGTTATTGATTGTGCTTTGTTATTCTGTGTATTCAGAAGATGGAGAGGACATTTATTTATGTTAAGGGAATTATTTTGTATTTCATTTTGAATGTGATTACTATTATTGACGGGAATTTTAGGAATTCCTTGAGAAGGCTAGTTTTAGTTGTGTTAAACATTACGGCATTAGTGTCAGCGTAAGAAGTAGGCCACAGTACGTCTGCCCAGACGGGCCATTGAAAATATGGTTGTTGCTCGGAGTTAGTCAGGCAGAACAGGCGATCTGGGTTAGCCAATGTTTACCTTGTGGGCTCAGGTAGAGAAGGGAGCTCAATGGGGGGAGCGGACTTTGTTTGCATGATTTTGTATGGTGGTGCATAACGGGAGAGAGTAGGGGAGCTGTATTGATTATAGACGGGGGAGACTTAAGTGTTAAAGACTTAAGGGTTTGTCAGGAAGTTAATTGTTAATTGTAATAGAGTATTAACGTTTTGTTTAGCTGTTGTTTTTGCTTTTGTCTAAACAGCAGGTGCCGGCTTTTTGTGGGAATGAGAGCGGAATTTTGAGACCACAAAATTTCTCCCACGGCAAAGTTGGGGCATTCGCAGAACCGCAAGGGTTTTACGTTAGTTGCCAGTAGTGGACGGAGAGGAAGAAAATACGTTTTCCCAACCAGGGGAAGACATTTTCCAGCGAATAGGATTTTTGTGGATAAATCCTGAGCTCTGACGCTCGTTACACACGCAGATTTGGCAGGCTGCCAGCGGTGTGGTAATTTTGTGTTCGTTTCTTCACGGCCATAATAAAGCCGACAGCCCAGTTATAGGTACTCGGGCAGGTAATTTCCGAGTGGTAGAAGTCCGCTACAGTTCCAGTCCAGAATCCAGTGGGGTTCTGTTGGACCTCGGTCATCAATTCCAGAGTTGGTGGAGAGAGATAGGGTAAACATTCTCTCTACTGAAGTCAGCACAGATAGGCAGAACTGTTAGCTTTGGTGAATCATAGCAGAGGACAGCTGCTGAAGTTTAGAGGTGCAGTTAGTTGTGTTCAGGAGATTCCAGGATAGGCTGTGTAGAACCGAAGTCTGTGCAGAGATTGTGTAGTCACTTCGCCATCGTTCCAGCTGTCAGTGGACTTAGAGTTAGAGTTAGAATTTAGAACAGCTAGTTTGGAGGGTAGGCGACATCAAGTGCAGTGTAGTTCATTTCAGTTAACCTTACCTTCTGTCTCCATACAGGTTGCAATTGTGGGAGAAGGGTTGGGGTGGATGCATTTTTTAACTGTGCTTGATTTTGTTTCAGGAGTGCATCCTCGCACTTGATGTATGGGACATGCATATGTTTGTTGTTTATAGGTGTATAATAAACTTGTATAAATTGTAGCTGGCATCAGTCATTTCCTTTAGTACAGTAGCTATATGTTGTCTGTACCTTGGTGTTTGTGAATCTTAATTGAACCTTATCCCCATAGGGTAGTTAGAGGTGGTTCGAGGCCATAGCAATTTACACGTCCGAAGTGGCGAGGAAAGAATCAACCTCGGTTCTCAACCTCGGAGCCAATGGTCTCAACTTTCACTTTTTGCACTATATTTCTATCTGAATCTAATTTTCCAGTCTTCCTTCTCACTAGTGTCTTGTCACTATAGGTAGACAGTCTCTAGTCCTAAATCCATTTCGTGACAATATACTGTAATAGCTTTGGATTGCTATTTACTGGACGACCAGCAACACGTCATTAAAATATAACAGAAATCCCTAGTTTAATTCATAAGAACTGTATTTGTTATTGAATAGGCACAACTCGCCATGGAAAATAATAACATATCTACAACTCTCAGTCGACCGGAGAAAAAGGATTAGAAAAGAAAAGCAGAATAATAGTAGTAGTTGCAAATATAGCTCAAAGCATTTCCATAAGGTTACATCCCCATGTCACGAAGTGGTTTTAAGTTTATAGAGTTTGCCTGAATGAAAACAAGACCCTAGTATGAGAAAGTCTGAGAAGATAGAATTTAGATGGAAAATGACATGCCTGCGGACAGGTGGGACTATTGGCTCAAGGGATAGAACTAGGATTTGACTCGCCCTTGCCGCTTCGTGACGTCAAACTGGCTATAATCTCACCCTCCTCTGACTTCCTTTAAATACAAGGAGATAAGGTGTATAAACGACCACAGACACCACTATACAGACGACATAAAGTAAGTATAGTATAGAATAGAAGCTGATCCAGTAAATCATATATTTATATATTTATTTACATACAAGAAAAACATAAAAATGGCATATTACGTCATCAAGTCAGTCGATAGCGTGCACTGTTGCATGGCCTGAAAACAAGTAACGATTAAATAGCAAGACCCTCAAAAAAAACCTCAATCACATTCACTCTTCCTGTCACCCTGCTGAGGAACAATAGAAATGGTTAGTGCTTTAAAGTACTTTGATCTTGTGGGGCTGTCAACTTTAGCCTCCACTCTCTAATACCACTAAGATTGCTACTGCCTCAGTCCTGTTGACTCTTCCTCAACGAACCGTCTACACCGCTCTCCTCTTGTTAGGCGATATGCGCCGCTAACTAACACCACTGGAAATGCTACAAATAATAGACTTGGAGTAACCCAATGGCTCAGTATCTATCCTTCGAGTGGACACTGAACAGACCCTACTGGTCCTGTCTATTTTCTCCTTCCTTCTCTCTCTATCTCTCTCTCTTGGTCTCAGTGTCTCTCTAACACTCGACGACTGATGATGCGGCGTCTCCGTTACGCTCTTCTCTCGTTACTTTCAGGACCTAGGTATGGTAACCCTGTCACCTGTTCCTGAATTTGGTGATGACGATGCTGTTCAGGTATCAAGCCTGAGGTGCTTGATAAACTGTCGACAAAACTTCTCTGCTGCTGAATAGCTTCCCTCTTTTAACCCGCTCCGGAGTTAGAGGAAAAAACACAGCCTTGATTTCCGGCTGTACGAAATTGAAACCAGTCTCCCGGCCACCTGCCGTTGCTGGAGACTATAATAGCGATGCTCTCGGCTGTATGATGAATAAACCACGGTCCCGCTGAAGCATAGGGACTTCACTGCCAGAGACCATAGGTCTGACCCTTAAGATAGGTCCTGTTGCCGTGGGTAATTTTGCACATGGGCAAATTTACGCTCCCCCACTATTCTTGCCGCGACTCGCTGAAATTAAAAGAAGATGCGTCTATTGTATAACAATTCCAACCTAACGCATCTCTAACCTAACTCCCCTTCACTCGTCATTTACAACAATACATAAAATAATATTGCCCACGTGGCTCACTCGTCATGTACAACAATACAAAAATTAATATTACCCACGTGGCACTTAAATCTCTCTCCTCCCTCTCCCCTTCTCTCGTTCTGAAAACAACACATAAAATATTTCTATTCCACGTGGCACTTAAATCTCTCTCCTCCCTCTCCCCTTCTCTCGTTCTGAAAACGATACATAAAATATTTCTATTCCACGTGGCACTTAAATCTCCCTCCTCCTCTCTCTCTCTCCTAAAATCCGCCAGCCAAGTAAACAAAACCTGTCTGACGGCCACTTGGCCGTCACACATGGCTACCCACGTGTCAACATTTTCAACTCGGGAACTTCTTTTGTCCGAAATTCCGGGGTCTCCTTTTTAACATTTACACATGAGGTTTCCTACTTAAGCCCCAATTTAAATGAAATCTCGCTGTAGGAATAGTTTACTCCTCTAAGCAGTAAAATTCACTTACAACGTAAATCTGAACCCTCCGACAATATTTCTCACATTTAAGGCTCAGTAAAAATTAACGAACACACCAGGGATTTCCCCATAAAATTACATTAATAAATGGTGGTTTTACATAACATTCTACAAATATGGGCACGCGTGTTTCTCACAACTTCCCACACTCCTAACTACTGCCAAAATCATAGAAAGAATAAGCACACTGTTGCATTTACGTTGTTCTTCAAAAAATGATAATGGATGGCACTATCGTTTATCTAAAAACTGAAAAGTTAATGTCCCCCGAAGAAATTAACTACAGACGAAATTCTCAAAGAACCCTCTAATGAATAAAACGATAATAAGATAAAATCCTACATACCAATTATCGCTGGTTTTTCCCACAGTGGAGAACGATAAATCACGTAGTCTGACGGCAGGCAATTATTTCTTCAGAGACAATTGCCCGCAGTTTCCTCTCTCATTATATACAAGAGAAACCGCCCACGCGGATTCCCTTCCTACGCAAATCGATTTGAAAAACAACGCGAATACCGCGTGTCTAAAAATTGCGTCACATTACACGTTGGCTGCGTGTTTCCGGACCCGTCATAACGCGTGCCGGAAATGGCGATTATTTCGTAAACAATGAAATCTACGGGAATCGCGAAAAATCATAAGAAAGTAAAACTGGCCGAGTGAAAAATAAATCTACCGTTGTAAAACGACCCCATTTAATTTATCTCCTCAAAATTACCAAACACGATATATATTCAAATGAGAAGAAATAAAAATGGTGAAAATTCAAAGTAGAACCACAGAATCGGGCCGGAAATACAAAATAGACGACAGAATCGGGCCGGTTGAATGTCAGAATTACAGTGTAGCATCACATAAGTCCCCCCTTTCAAGTACGGGAATCTGTGCTAAATCACTGAAATCTCTGGAATTCATACTGGTCCGTATCTAGATCTACATCCTGATCTAATCACTATCGTAATTAGCATTATCATACAGGCCCATCTCCATATCCTTGAGAATCTTTGCAAGCCCTGGATCGTGAGGGTCACGCCAGGGGATTTCCTCCTGGCGACTGCAACATGACTGGTCGCCTTTCCTCCTCCCTCTCACGTGTTTCCTTCGCCCACGAAATTTCCTGGCGGCGCGTGGTAAATAATGATTACCAAATGGTGCGACTTCCCGGTGTTTTGAAACAGTCTGACTGGCTTGGCCAGACATCGCCGTAACATGGCGGTTGACTGAAGAACCGTACACATGTTCCTTCTTGTCAGTATTTCCCTCCCTTGAGGGATTTAATACCATCGGGGGCCTAATTCCCGACAACAAAGAAGATACTTCCGAAATCAGAGGGGTCACCACGGTTTGACCTTTAGGCTGAACAGGGCTGACAGGCGAATACACCTCTGTAAATAACATTCCACGGTCTTTAGAGGCTTCCCTCCTCTTCATCGCAAAACAAGGATGTTTGAGCTCCAGTGGGGCTCCGTGAATGTGGGGTTTTCCCCTTTCACTTCTCTGGCCTGCAGTAGGCCCCCTTGCATTAGCAAGGATCGGTGTGGTGGGGTTTCCCAAAACTAAGTATGGGTTTACCAGGATGAAATCATGTGCTGGCTGTGCCATTACAGCTGCCTTGATGGTGCCAGACACAAACTTGCATTTCACCTCAATATTGGCTACAGGCAGACGCTGTGAGATCCCTCTTCTCAAAATTCCACCAATCTCAACTATTTCTCCTGTCCATTGCCCTGGTTTCCCCAAATGTTGAGCGATGATACTGGGGTAAGTAAGCCCGCTGTCAAACAAACACGTATTGGCTGTCCCATTCACTACGGCTGGTCCACTGTTAGAGAACAACTTCTCTGCCTGGACTGGTTCCCATTTATTCCCTTTAGTCCATCTCACCGGTCTTAAACAAGCTGCATGGTGAGCTGGGGGTTTGTTCATGCACCGGGATGTCCAGTGGGAAGTGGTTCTACAATTCTGACAATACCTCTCATTATCTCCTCTGTTCCTAGCGGGTTCCTGAGAGGTTGTTGTCGGTGCTCTGTTATGCTGCTGGGGGCGCAAGTTATAACCAGAATGAGGCTCCTTGCGGGAAGACCCTGGTTGCTGATGAGCTGAAGTAGCCGGCTGCGATGATGAAGCTCCTTTGTCTGGGGCTGGCAGGTCTGGATTTTTCCGTTTCTGTCCCAGTACTTCGGCCTGTGCTGTCTGGTACCTTTCGGCGAACACAATAATCTGATCGAGTAGCTGGGCACCCTGCTCTGCCAGATACCGCCTCAAGTCGGGGGGACATGTTTGCCTTTACCTGTTCACACAGAACTAACTCCTCCAATCCTTCGAAAGTTTTCGCCAGTCCTGACAGTTCCCTCCACCGGGTTAAGTAATTTCTCACCCGCTCTGCAAACTGTGCGAAACTCTCTCCCTTCTCCGGCCTGCTCTCCCTGAACATGGTTTGGCATTTACGGGGAGTCCACTGAAACCTTTGCAACAAAGCGTTTCGCAGTGCCTCGAAGTTGTTCTGGTCATCTATGAGCAGCTTGTTGTAAACTTCATATGCATGACCTTTGAGCGATTGTGATAATTTCAGACACCAAAGACTCATCCAACCCGTATGCCTTTGCCATTCTTTGAAATTTCTCCAGGAACACGTCAATCTTTTCATTCCCATTAGGGAATGAGTCAAATGGGAAGCTCATGGCTGCCATCCGGGGCCCTCCGTTTCCTGAGGTGTCTCTCGCTCCTGCTCCGGGTGAATCTCCGTTAGCTGAACTGCCTTCTGAAGATCGGTACTGCAGTTCCAGAGAACGCAGGGCAAGTTCATGCTGTCTCTCTGCTGCCTTCTCCCTCTCTTGTGCTTCCCTTTCTTCTTTCGCGGCTTCCAATTTCCGAAGTTCCATCTCGGCCTGCCTCTCCGCTGCTTTTGCGGCGGCTATCCTTTCCTCTTTTGCTGCTTCTGCGGCGGCTATCCTTTCCTCTTTTGCTGCTTCTGCGGCGGCTATCCTTTCCTCTTTTGCTGCTTCTGTGGCGGCTGACCTTTGCCTTTCCTCAATTTCTGCGGCGGCTGCCCTGTCCTCCTTCTCTTTCTCTCGCTGAATATGCCTATCAGTTTCCCTTATCAGGTAGGCCTTAGTCTCCTCCTTATCCATTCCCATATCCTGAGCAGATTCACGCCAGGCAGCTCGTAACTTGGCCATATCCGCCATCTTACCTGTAAACTGCTGTAAGTTCCCAAATACAGAGAAATGACAGAAAAGGAAAAGAGAAGGAACAACCTGTTACGTAATATAAAATACTCCCTCTTTAACTGCTGTTCCAAAAACCCGACCTCAGACTAGCACTAAGTCTGAATAATAACCTGAAAAAATTTAGTTAGGAAGCTACCAAAAACTAAATTACCTTCCTGTTAAAGAAAAATATGTCGGTATGCCATCAATTACCGCTAAGTAATATACATCAAAAATACCACAAAATCTACTAGACTGTAACCTGTGGAAAAACTTACAACTGGATCAGTTCTAGTATAGCTCAAGTCTAGGGGATATTTAAAGAACTCTATTCTCAGAAGACTTTCTATAGAGACAATCTATGAATCTAGATATGATCACAGAATTGATCTCAACAGAATGATCCACCGGACGATTGCCGCCCACTTGTCACGAAGTGGTTTTAAGTTTATAGAGTTTGCCTGAATGAAAACAAGACCCTAGTATGAGAAAGTCTGAGAAGATAGAATTTAGATGGAAAAATGACATGCCTGTGGACAGGTGGGACTATTGGCTCAAGGGATAGAACCAGGATTTGACTCGCCCTTGCCGCTTCGTGATGTCAAACTGGCTATAATCTCACCCTCCTCTGACTTCCTTTAAATACAAGGAGATAAGGTGTATAAACGACCACAGACACCACTATACAGACGACATAAAGTAAGTATAGTATAGAATAGAAGCTGATCCAGTAAATCATATATTTATATATTTATTTACATACAAGAAAAACATAAAAATGGCATATTACGTCATCAAGTCAGTCGATAGCGTGCACTGTTGCACGGCCTGAAAACAAGTAACGATTAAATAGCAAGACCCTCAAAAAAAACCTCAATCACATTCACTCTTCCTGTCACCCTGCTGAGGAACAATAGAAATGGTTAGTGCTTTAAAGTACTTTGATCTTGTGGGGCTGTCAACTTTAGCCTCCACTCTCTAATACCACTAAGATTGCTACTGTCTCAGTCCTGTTGACTCTTCCTCAACGAACCGTCTACACCGCTCTCCTCTTGTTAGGCGATATGCGCCGCTAACTAACACCACTGGAAATGCTACAAATAATAGACTTGGAGTAACCCAATGGCTCAGTATCTATCCTTCGAGTGGACACTGAACAGACCCTACTGGTCCTGTCTATTTTCTCCTTCCTTCTCTCTATCTCTCTCTCTTGGTCTCAGTGTCTCTCTAACACTCGACGACTGATGATGCGGCGTCTCCGTTACGCTCTTCTCTCGTTACTTTCAGGACCTAGGTATGGTAACCCTGTCACCTGTTCCTGAATTTGGTGATGACGATGCTGTTCAGGTATCAAGCCTGAGGTGCTTGATAAACTGTCGACAAAAACTTCTCTGCTGCTGAATAGCTTCCCTCTTTTAACCCGCTCCGGAGTTAGAGGAAAAACACAGCCTTGATTTCCGGCTGTACGAAATTGAAACCAGTCTCCCGGCCACCTGCCGTTGCTGGAGACTACAATAGCGATGCTCTTGGCTGTATGATGAATAAACCACGGTCCCGCTGAAGCATAGGGACTTCACTGCCAGAGACCATAGGTCTGACCCTTAAGATAGGTCCTGTTGCCGTGGGTAATTTTGCACATGGGCAAATTTACGCTCCCCCACTATTCTTGCCGCGACTCGCTGAAATTAAAAGAAGATGTGTCTATTGTATAACAATTCCAACCTAACGCATCTCTAACCTAACTCCCCTTCACTCGTCATTTACAACAATACATAAAATAATATTGCCCACGTGGCTCACTCGTCATGTACAACAATACAAAAATTAATATTACCCACGTGGCACTTAAATCTCTCTCCTCCCTCTCCCCTTCTCTCGTTCTGAAAACGACACATAAAATATTTCTATTCCACGTGGCACTTAAATCTCTCTCCTCCCTCTCCCCTTCTCTCGTTCTGAAAACGATACATAAAATATTTCTATTCCACGTGGCACTTAAATCTCCCTCCTCCTCTCTCTCTCTCCTAAAATCCGCCAGCCAAGTAAACAAAACCTGTCTGACGGCCACTTGGCCGTCACACATGGCTACCCACGTGTCAACATTTTCAACTCGGGAACTTCTTTTGTCCGAAATTCCGGGGTCTCCTTTTTAACATTTACACATGAGGTTTCCTACTTAAGCCCCAATTTAAATGAAATCTCGCTATAGGAATAGTTTACTCCTCTAAGCAGTAAAATTCACTTACAACGTAAATCTGAACCCTCCGACAATATTTCTCCCATTTAAGGCTCAGTAAAAATTAACGAACACACCAGGGATTTCCCCATAAAATTACATTAATAAATGGTGGTTTTACATAACATTCTACAAATATGGGCACGCGTGTTTCTCACAACTTCCCACACTCCTAACTACTGCCAAAATCATAGAAAGAATAAGCACACTGCTGCATTTACGTCGTTCTTCAAAAAATGATAATGGATGGCACTATCGTTTATCTAAAAACTGAAAAGTTAATGTCCCCCGAAGAAATTAACTACGGACGAAATTCTCAAAGAACCCTCTAATGAATAAAACGATAATAAGATAAAATCCTACATACCAATTATCGCTGGTTTTTCCCACAGTGGAGAACGATAAATCACGTAGTCTGACGGCAGGCAATTATTTCTTCAGAGACAATTGCCCGCAGTTTCCTCTCTCATTATATACAAGAGAAACCGCCCACGCGGATTCCCTTCCTACGCAAATCGATTTGAAAAACAACGCGAATACCGCGTGTCTAAAAATTGCGTCACATTACACGTTGGCCGCGTGTTTCCGGACCCGTCATAACGCGTGCCGGAAATGGCGATTATTTCGTAAACAATGAAATCTACGGGAATCGCGAAAAATCATAAGAAAGTAAAACTGGCCGAGTGAAAAATAAATCTACCGTTGTAAAACGACCCCATTTAATTTATCTCCTCAAAATTACCAAACACGATATATATTCAAATGAGAAGAAATAAAAATGGTGAAAATTCAAAGTAGAACCACAGAATCGGGCCGGAAATACAAAATAGACGACAGAATCGGGCCGGTTGAATGTCAGAATTACAGTGTAGCATCACACCCCACCAAAAATTAAGCCACGTACCTTGGATTAAATATTGGGGACTGTGCTCCTAGTCGGGAGTCGAGATCATAACTGACGTTTTTAAGGACTACCCAAAATGGCATCTTTTGTCACAAAATTAACCGTGATACAACGTCAAAATATCTCCAATGATACAACGTAGGGATAAAAACTATGCGTAAGCTGCTAGAATACATGATCGCCCACGCCGCGGGTCATCACCCGCCATGGAAATGAAATTGTTAGACTTGAAGGCAAAACGGAACGAAGATCAAAAGACAAAAATCTGACTGAACGCGTGCTTGAAATTAGCGAGGCTAAATGGACGCAAATTGGTGGGGCAAGGAGGAAAAAGTCAGAGGGGACGGCTAGGTTGGTTCAAAAACCAAGTATGTTTTTTGTGAAAACGCAAGTAGAGACGGACGGACTGACAAAAATCCATACTTGACTGAAGCATGACTGAAAGGACTTTAGTGGTAGGATATTTAAATTTGAAAAACGTAAGGCAGTGATTGGCCCTAGATAAAAATATTATCCGCGCTCAGACGCGCATTTTGGGTCATTCAGAATAAGTTGTCCTGGTAGACACAGTGAATTATTAATTGGTGTATCCCCAGAAGCTATTGAAGATTTTAGAGGGACGCCATCATAAGGCCAGCAGCTCAGCTGAGTTTTGCTAGCATTTCTTTAACTGTGTACCATATTCATATTTCTGGTAAGACTAAACTTATTTCTTTGTACATTTAATATTTGTTTAAGGTTCGAGTGATTTGATACTGCAATAGCATAATCTGTTCCTTACAACAAGTAAGGGTTCGCTCTAGACCCCCCGCCCCAGTTCAGGGTCTAGAGACAAATAAAATACATAAACTCCAGCAAGGATTAGGAAGGACAGATCAAATGTTGAGATCAGTGAAACATATTACCTATCCTATTTTAGGGCAGGAAACTAATGAACATATTTCAGAATCTGTAGTCTGGGAGAACTTATCCGATGTGAAACCAACATGGTAAAATGTGCTGTAGGTCCAGAGAGATCTGACCCATCTATATGGTGTTGTTGTTGTGTAGTGTTGTGTCCAGACATGGTTAGAGAATGGAATTTTGACACATAACTAATACTTTGATTGCAGAGCTGTGAGTTTCAGTTGGCACCAATGCGGTGTCAAATGAGTGGTTGAATTTTACCAGAGTGGATCCGTGCAGTAACATTTGGTCAGAGCAGCCTATTATAGCCCCCAAGCACGGAGAGGTGGGGCCATCATACTTCTTATATTGCCCCCAAGCACGGAGAGGTGGGGCCATCATACTTCTTATATTGCCCCCAAGCACGGAGAGGTGGGGCCATCAGATCTCAGCACCAGAGCTACATCTTCAAAGTTATGTGAGCTTCTGGTCTGCTGAGAATTCACCAACTCAACTTATTTGCTAACACACCCATAAAAATTCCATTAATTAACTGGACAATGTGTAGTCTCTATAGATAGGGAGTGATGAGGCCACCCCAACAGCACAACCATTAAATTTCTCCCAAAATAGATTACTACTATAAACATTAATAATACTAACTAGTCTAGTAACGTACATATGTATATGTTGAGGATTGCTTCATGTCTGCAGCATGGCGCATTCCTCAAATGATTATATCTACGCGACTGATGTCGATGATTGTTTCATGCTTACAGACATTTGGATTTGAGCTCGATCCGAATGGCTGTATCATGGAACACCTCAAACGAATAGAGATATATCTCATCGACCGATGTCGATGATTGTTGCATGTGTGCATGCATTTGAGTTTTGATCACACTCGGATCTGCACCATGGAACATCGCAATTGAATATATATTAACGACGTAGTGTGCATATCACTATGCATGACGCGTATGTCTTTATAACGTCATTCGACGTGTGGGCTTCGGCCCTAACGGCAGTGTTTGAAATGTGTGGCATCGCCACTATGGATTGTGTGGCATAGCCACCATATATTCGACTTGTGGGTTTTGACCCGAACGGCAGTGTGTTTCAGAAGTGTGGCCATTGCCACTTATATTGTGTGGTATAACCACTTATTAATTGTGTGGCTGGGAAGCCAATTGGACAGTGTATTTCTTGAACCAAACGTAAGTCGTCTTATGAATAACGCAGTTTGCATAATTATGGCAGATTAGCCTGGCGTGGTATGCCAAAGGAACATTATGTTACTAGCAATAGTGCAAGACTAGTATAGATGGATATTGTACAGCTAGCGGCAAGCGTAAGCCTAGTGTAACGGATTTAGACGACTAGCAGTAGACGTAAGCCTAGCATAACAAGTGTATTGCAGAACTAGCAGGATAGTTAAGTCTAGTGCAAAAGGCTATTGTATAAACTAGCGACGGGAGTAAGTCTAGTTAGCCTCTGAATTTACGCCAAAGGACATTGGCCGTTAAAAGGAACTGACCTTGAACCAGAACTCTAGATAGAGATTGTGAACATGTGTTTATGAAATAATGAGAACTCTTACAGAACGTACATGAATGTGATGTGACTTTTGTTCCCATGTAGTTGGTGTCTGCTCATGGTATGAAATTACTAATTAAATATTTTGAGTCGTCAAAATCACGGTCTTATCAACTGTCGTATTCGGAGTTGAGTTAAATGCTATTTATCTTCAACTGATCATGACCAGTGATGATTAATGTCTTAACACACTGCATCTCACACTGCCAATATAATCAATAAGACAAGAGACTAATACAGGTCAGTCAAGGGTCGAATATTTAATATGAAACATGTTCAGCACATAATGTATCACAAGGGTTAAGCAGACATTATCGATACCAACGAACAGTATTACGGAATCCTACAAAAGTGATAAGAACCCGAGGGACTTTGACTCTATAAACTGAATACGCATATAATAACTTGGTCATCCACAAATACTAGAAGTCATCGAAGCACTCAGAATATACTGGGGTCCCGGAAGCTCATAACAGTATACACCTTGCATTTATTATGTAATATCCATGCATTTCTTTCATAATTTCTAAACCTTTCATATGTTCTGGCCCAAAATAAAACTTGGTCCAGAACAAATAAATGTAAGAAAATTACTATCAAAATTTTTACACACTTGAGTTAGTTCAGTGTATTATTACATTTGTTAATATTATTAGACTTAGTAAATATCTGTGTGTGTGTCTGTAAACTACCACACCACAGTACATATCATTACCCTAGACATTTAACGTAGCCACATTCATTAGAAAAAAAAAGATAAGTGTGAGGTCGTAGTGGTAGCAAGAAGGGCCTTCTGACAATTCACAGCTACATTTTATCTCAGGAGCCTTCACAGCTGACCTCATGCATCACACTTAGTACCATCACCATCATACAATACCATCAAACCCACTACATCTTTGATAAGGTTATGTGACTTAATTATTAAAGGGAGTTAATTTTATAAAAGTAGGAATTTATTGTTGATCTATTAAAACTGAGGGGGGGTGGCGCAAGCAAAACAATTAATAAGCGAATGAGTTCGATGACCTTAAAATACTTTTATTTGTATTCTTGTGAGCCTTCATTACCCCCAACATTTTCATTTTTAACCCATTTTGGGGTAATTTACCCCTGTTCCTAAACCCCTGTTCTAGAATGTCCGATTGACACAGTGGTTAGAATGCTGGTCCCTTAGCACAGGTACCGAGTTCTAAATATAGTGGCATCACGCTTCCATTTACCCAAATGTAAATGGGTACCTGACTCTGTTCATGAGTTAGGGAAGGGAAAGGCAGTGAGGAAAGAAACTAGTCAGCCCACCTCTCAAAGCTGGACCTAGTAATATGAAGGCTCTAACACTTCACTCCCCTATAGCAGTATCTGCTATGGGACTACCTTTATATTTTTATTTATTATTCTACCAAAAAAATTATGCAACTCCCGTGAAGCTCAGAGATGAAAAATTAAGGGACTTCTAAGACCTACTTGTTTATGTACCACCACACCACAAGACGTTCTTGGAAAATGGTCTAGCCATACCCCTGCCTGGAAAAACGGGTTTTTCTCTTTTCTTCGTCCTTCTCTGGCAAGATCTCAAACCCTGCGTCTGAGATGCCAATCTTTTTGCCGGGAGGAAGTTATTGCAACTTCCGCTCTGCCCCTCAAAAAAAGCCGCGCTACCTGCTGTTAGAAAAAAAAAACACAACAGCTAAACAACACGTAAATAATACATTTCTAATAACATATAACTCCCTGACTATCCCTCAAGTCTTTAACACTTAAGTCTCCCCCGTCTATAATCAATACAGCTCCCCTACTCTCTTTCCGTTATACGCCACCATACAAATAAATCATGCCAACAAAGTCCGCTCATCCACTGTTCCCTTCTCTACCTGAGCCTACAAGGTAAACATAGGCTAACCCAGATCGCCTGTTCTGCCTGACTAACTCCGAGCAACAACAATATTTTCACTGGCCCGGTCTGGGCAGTCGTACTGTGGCCTACTTCTTACGCTGACCCTACATGCAGCAAATTATTAACACAAAAATACTCTATCCCTAGGAATTCCTAAACTTCCCGTCAATAATAGTAATCCCATTCAAAATGTAATACAAAATAATTCCCTTTTAAAATGACTTCTCCCATCTTCTGAATTCACAGAACAATAATGCACAATCAATAACATATAACCCTGTTAGATGCTAGCATATACATACTGCTTAAAAGTTATACATAAACCCAGGTTATCAAATAAATCTCAGTAGTTACAAACACGTGGTTACCATTTTTATGACCACGTGCTTCTCTCCCCCTCGTCCCTCTGAACATCGTATCAAATAAATATACAGTAATGAACGCACCCACGTGCTCCAATTAATACCTCTATCACTCCCGTGCTTACAGATAGATGGGTAACTATATAATATGAATAACTTGTAGCATTACATTCTCAATGAAATCACAAATACACAGACTCCCGCTATTCTGTACATAAATAAAATTCGCAGATGCGGGTTTCTCTGCAGACCTGTTTTTGAAATAAATCCAAGCATGGCCGTAACCTCGCAACATCTAAACCATCTAGACAACGCTATTTCTTCAATAAGGAAATAACTGGACCTATTAGGTCTCTCAAGTCTTATCACCAGGATAGTATTGATGGCTCTGGAGTTAAGAATTAAATTAAACTAAAACTTCCCAAGAAACTTTACTGATCGGCCTAGGCTTAGACAAAAATTAAATAAAGTTACCACGAAAATTCTGCTTACCAAATTTCGAATTTTCCCCCTGAAAGGCAATCGATAATTTGAATCAGGAACGCGGCTTGGCAATTAATTTTTAGAGACCGAACTTATGAAATTCGGCCGTATTTATTATCAAGACCCCACGCGCCGACTTCAAAACGTCATATGCGCGGCGTGGTTCTAAGCCAATGGGAGCTCTGCATTTCAACTGCAGTTAGCTCTCAGCCAATCAGAACTGTAAACAATACTGATGCAACCAGTACTGCTAGACAAAGAAATGGGAATTAGTCCCAGCCCTATACTGCTAAATTGAAGCAAAAATGGCCGCAAATAATTTAATTCCCGAAAAATGCGTCTAGGGCCACCTGCCCTATCTTTAAAAAGACTAAAACTGGTGCCAATCTGATCTAGGCTCTAAAGTCCTTCATCTAGAATAATAATGCAACAGTTCCCTACACACCAACACTAAACAAGACTACTAGTCATAGAGAAGGAACATAGATGTAGATGAGATGAAACTCCACCGTAATCTCTCTGAAAAACGTAAATAAATAGAAGGAGAAGAAACATGGGGAAGGATTTTTCTGTAATCCCTCCAAATATAGTGAACAAAATGCAAGGAGAAAAAGACATGGGCCATTTGAAAGACAGAATTTCAGTACTTTCGTCACAAGCAACAATACTATACCAGAAGATTCCAGCGACGATGAGCTGAAGTATTTGAACCAGCAGCCCCAACCACTCCCTGATATTGTTACACGCGCAATGAAGAAACAATCAGAGAAAGGGCAGTACCCTTAAACTGTGCTGTGCTATGTATGCATTTTTTTACATTCATCATAGATATTACTGATATACATTTCACCTTTAAAATAAAAGTTACGACAATTATTTTAAAAAAAAATAAAAAATGGCAGGCTTGCCCTTGTCATATCGAAGGCCTCATGTGTGGTTTGTTCAAAGGCACTGCACCTCAACTTAGACTAGTGGTTTCAAACTTTTTTCATGTACCTTTATTAAAAACAAGACACTTTCATTTATCAATAAATAGTTACTGAATATGCTAATAATATGCAGAAACCAGGAGTTCCCAACCTGTGGTATGCGTACCCCAGGTGATGTGAGAAGCTTGTCAAGGAGGTGTGGAGAATATTTGGCAAAATACTATCCTACTGAACTATTTCAAAAGTAGTTGCTGCTAGTGGAAAAAAACAGTCAGACTAGAAAGAGAACGGCAAGTCATGTTCTCAATCAATTCCAAAGAAACAAACTGGAGGCTGAACATGATATGCTGGTGTGACAGGGCGCCCCAATCTTGCCCTCTCTCATGTGACGGGAGCACGAGGTTTGCCCTCTAAGTATGTACCCGTTTTACATACTGGGTAAAATTTATTTTATATTTTTATCTTTTCTCTTTTTCCTTTTAATAAGTATTTCTGAAGAGTCATAAAACGAGAGTACTGGTTTGGTTCACCAGAGGTAGAAATTCTCTTCGATATTTTACGGGACCCAGGTTTTTATTTGATTCGGTTTCCTTGGACTTTGTGTGACATATAATGTAGTACTCTTTCATCAGAGATCATCCAAACTGAATGCAGAACTAATCCATGATAGAAGTTCCAACAATAACTTTATTTTACAAGTCTTCCAATTTTCACAAACGATTTGAACATATAATTATAGTGTCGGTTGCAGATTAAAATGTCCTACTCTATTATATTACGTTGGAAACTGGTACCAAAGAGTATTTGGTATTATTCCAGTTTCGTATGTAGCTGTTGTGTAATGCAGAATGTCATCGTCAAAACCAACTAAGAAGCTGGTGTATTTTGAACGATGGGAGAGTGGAAGACAATTAGGGAGCTAATCTCCAAAATAAATATGTTCCAAAAAACTATTCTAACAATGTTCGATCTTAAACACAAATGACTGTTTGTCATTGACATATATCAAATCGAGCGAATTCATAATATATCAAATCGAGCGAATTCATAATATATCACATCGAGCGAATTCATACCATTTCTGCATCAAAGCAAGAAATACACTGTCCAATGTCAGGGGATAAAATAGCTTGAGTCTATCTGAGTCTACTTCAACATCGGTCTGTCTCAATATCACGACCATCTCGTTGCAAGGTCAGTAGCTAAAGACTTCTAAACATTAGTCTTCATAACGGATGTCTTTTATTTCAATCAATCTATTGGCTAAAACCACTGGTTACAATTATTTGTGCACCATTTATGTATATGTCATCGATACTGCACTAGTAACGTTAACGTCATCTTGTCGTCATTTCCTATAACTGTCTTTTGTGTCTATGTTAAGTTTCTTTTGTTTTATAGGTTAATTATGAATTACGTCATCAGTCTCTGTTGTCTCTTATGTTAGATAGAATTGAGGGTATCTTTTATATAATGACGTCATCAATCCGTTCACATATGTTCCCATGCCATAAAAATGTATCTCAAGAGACATTTTCCGGTACTATCAGTCGGTCTATCTATGTAGCATCTTAATTTTAGAGTAATAATAATAATAAAACACTTCATATCGTGCATGTATGGGGAAAACTTAAGAGCGAATGTCTGAAAACTCGGCATTGGTTGAAGTATCACATAGAACAGGTCGTAAATGTGGCAAGGACCTCTTCATTTGGTTTAAATCCTGATGAAGGACTTGTAGAAAGACACAATAGGCATCAACTGTTCGGCTTCACAACACGATGAAGAGCCCAAGGTCTCTTAAAGCTGGATCAGTTTCAGTAAGGTCTTTGAGTGATGAGTAATAACGTAGTCGTGGAGTCAGATATCTCCCTTACAAACTAGAATCTAGTTGAATCACGATGTATGAAATTTGTCGTAGCTCCGCAAAGGTTTATGTAAAGGGGAAACGTTTCTGCCAAAATGCAAGTTACAGTTTGTCAGCTAATAATGACATGAGCTGAGATAAAAGCATGCCCTTATCCACGTGGGGTGAAACATTGCGAGGAACTTGAACCATAGGTGTGAGATGTGAAGAATCATCAATAATCATGTCTACATCACACGAGAGGCGTGAGGATTTCGGTTTTCTTCTACGTTTTTTAGGTTTGACATATATTTGATCTTGCGAAAATTTCGGAAGCTTGGCTACAGGGATGGAATCGGAAAATGAAGAATCGTATCTCCGTTTATCTGCTAATTTTCGCGTTTCGTTCATGTCCATCAAGGTAGTATTCGAAGCTGTAGTCATTGAATCATTTTCTGAAACTACGGGTTTGGAGCAATCGATATCGGATGGTGTTGATAGTGTAGATTGAGGAAAATCAAGATTCATACTTGTTTCATTATGTTCGATTCTTTCATCAGCAGCAATACGTTCTTGTCTTGAAATGAGACGCTGTCTAAGTTCTTGTAGGGGAACGTTATCTTCACTTGATGACGAACTTCTACAATCTTTAGCTCTTTGAATCGCATGATCCAAACGATGTGGTACAATTTCTGACTCTGAGGAAGAATGTTCTGATGTGTCCACTGCATCCGAAGAAGATGAAGAAGAAGATGGAGGTTGGGCTAACGTAGATAAACGAGTTGGTCTCTGGAACTTCGTCTCTGGTATATCAAGCGGTCGGTGATCATCAAGTCGCATCTGATTGACGTGAGCTTTTGTAGTGGAATTGCGTTCTTCGTTCCACAAGATATAATTAGTTGGAGAAGTTTGTTCCAATATTTTGTATCCGGGTAACCATCGGTTGTCAAATTTATCCGTCCTAACATGCTTCTTATAGTATACTTGGTCACCAGGCTTGAATTCTTGCAGTGTAGAGGTTTTGTTACGGATCCTGGCTCGTTTAGCAAAAGCTTTTCGGACGTTTCTGTGAGCAATAACATGTGCCCTATGTTTTTGCTGCAAAATAATCTGTATCGGACATTCACCTGTATATTTCCTCTGGGGAAGCAAGATGTTATCCAAAGGAAAATTTGGTTCTCGGCCATAAAGTAAGTAAAAAGGCGAAAATCCTGTTGAGTCATTGATGTTCATTCTGATGGCTTCTAAGGCTTGATTTATGTATATATCCCAATATTGACTGTTACCTTCCGTAAGTTTTGCTAATATGTCATGTAGGGTAGAGTGCATCCTTTCGTTTCTTCCATTTGATTCTGGATGATAAAATGAGGTTTTCGTGTGTTTTATATTCATTTTTCTTACTGTTGAGGCAAAAGGATCTCCTATGAACTGTTTGCCATTGTCGGTTATTATTCTCTGAGGACAGCCATGTCGCGGAATGAATTGTTGTAAGAAGATGTCTGTAATGAGAGCTGAAGTAGCATTTTCTAAAGGAAAGCTCTCTGGCCACACAGAATATTGATCCACCAGGTGTAATATGTATTTGTGTCCGGACAAGGTAACTGGATACGGTCCCGATATGTCTAGACTAACGACTTCCATGGGATAATGTTGATATGACATTTCCTGAATCGGTGCTCTAATCATTCTCATATTTCTGAGTTTACAAATTTTACACGTTCCTACATATTCTATGATATCTTTTATCATAGTTGGCCAATAGTATCTCTTTGTAATGACGTCGAGGGTTTTATCGCGTCCGAAGTGACCATTGTCATCGTGAAATTGTTTCAATACAGTTGGTACCAATGATGTGGGGATACATTTCTGCAGTAATCCATTTTCTCTAGGACTGACATGATATAAAATATTGTCTTCAGGTAATATCACATAGTCTCTCTTTTCTTTCGGATTGGTACGTACTTGTACTATAATCTTGGTTAATGCTTCGTCTTTCAGTTGTTCCTTCTTGAAGATTAGACTCTGTTCAAAATCTCTAGATTCATCGCCATCATCAGTTCTCGAGTTCTCCGTAGGTTGTGTTTTCTGTTCTTGACTATCAGGAGGCCCAGTGTCTTGACTATGTTGGATGAAGTCAATGGCGGAGATTTCTTTCGCATTATCATCTATTTCAGTTAAGTCTTGTTGTTTCAGATCGTCCACGTCTGTAGGTTCAGGATATGGTATTCTCGATAATAAATCTGCACATGTGTTTAGTCTACCAGGTAAATACTCGATCTTGGTATCGTAATTTTGCAAATTGATAGCCCATGTCTGAAGCTTTTTTGGTTGTTCTTGGGGTTTAGTAAGCCAATTTACTAGAGGTTGGTGATCCGTTTTTATGATAACCGACGTTCCTCTGATATAAAAGTCAAACTTCTGCAAAGCATAATGAATTGCATAAGCTTCCTTCTCCGTTGTCGTCCATTTTCGTTGAGTTCTGCTTAAAGCATGTGAAAGAAAGGCTATCGGTTTTTCTTGAAGAATATTGGCAATCACTGGTGGTTCATTTGGTGATATTTCTTGTACCAAACAAGCTCCAATTGCAGTGTCGGAAGCATCACTATAGATGATCATGGGTTTTGTGATGTCTGGATGTGCCAGAAAAGGTATTGTGATTAGTGCTGACTTTAGGTAGTCAAATGCTTTCTGACATTTTTCTTCCCACCTGAATTTTGCATATTTCCTGGTTAAATTCAGCAAAGGTTCGGCTACTTTTGAGAAATTGATTATGTGTTTTCGATAGTAAGCACAACATCCTATGAATCCTCTCACTTGCCTTACATTCGTTGGTGGAGGTATCTTCTGTATTGCTGCAATTTTATCGTCATCTGGTCTGATTCCATTCTGATTTACTATGAAACCTAAATATTTGATCTCTTTTTGTAGAAAGCTGCATTTACTCAATTTTAACTTCACTTTGTGTAAACGTAATCTGTCGAAGACAGTCTCTACATGTTTAAGGTGATCCTCAATGGTTCCATTGGTGTGTATTAAAATATCGTCTATGTAAGCTGATGCAAATTTGTGTAACCCTTGTAAAACTTCATCCATCAAACTCATGTATGTGGCTGGACTTGTTTTTAACCCAAAAGGCATCACAGACCATGAAAAAGATCCCATGTGAGTACAGAACGTGCTTTTCTGTTTTGCATCCGCGGACATAGGAATAGCCCAAAATCCTGATCGAGCGTCTAATGAGGTGAACCAATTGGATTTCCCAAGCATCGCCAAAATGTCGTCTATGCGGGGTAGAGGATACGATATTGTTTTAGTAATTTTGTTTCAATGCCCTATAGTCACAGCAAAATCGGTGAGTTCCGTCTTTCTTGGTGACTATTACTATAGGGGATGACCATGGTGAGCGGGATCTTTCAATAATACCAGCCGCTAACATTTCCTGGATAGCTTTCTCTACGATTTCTCTATTTTTTAGAGGAGTATGATATGGCCTCAGACTTATTGGTTCTTCCGATGTAGTATGTATTTCCATTGTGACGGTATTTGTTCTCTCCAACTCCATATCAGAGATTGCAAATACATCTTTATGTTTCTTTATGAAATTCTCCAGTCTATTCTGAAATTCTTCAGTAGTATGTAATTGTTCTAGTAAAACTTTCATCCTGTCTGGATTTTCATCATTGTTGTTTTTGAGAAGACTGTATTGATTTCTCGTCATTTGGTTCTGACAAGCTGGTTTTGAGGGATAATATGATTTGTTATAAAATTTGCCACTTCTTCTATTCGGCCAAGCAGAAACTGACTCCACAGTATAATATCTGCTTTTAGAGGAGCAATAGTTACTCTTCCTTCCATATGTCTCGTTTAATATGTCTCTATCTCTTTCATCAAGGTATGGATCGAAATTCGTGCATTTCTCTCTGGTGTCTGTTTCTGAAATCTCATTCGAAATACATTTTCTGTGATACTCTCTTCTCTGGGACTGGAGGGAGGAGATGGGATAGGGACGCTTCTTATTCCCCGAAGGAAATGTGTTTGGAAAGGTTTTGGATGACGTTTGAGTAGAGAGGTTCACATAATCGTCCTTGTAACTTGATAGTTTGTGGGAGATCTCATCCTTTGGTATTTGAACTTGTCCTACAATCTTTCCTCTTGGGATAGTAAGAGTGGTTCCTGAAGAGTTAACAATCATTATAGGAAAGTCTCTGTTCTTACTCACTATTACAATGCCATCTTGTATTTCCACATGTGGATCATCCGTTTCTTCATTCTCCATCTGAGATACATAGATTGTCTGTCCTATATTTACATAAGGTGAGTTTTTTATTCGAGCCTTTGTTACAGTGATAGAACTCGGCTTCAAAGTTACTGGAGCGGCAGTTCTTATCAACGTTGCGATATGTACGTCATCTTGTAGAGGTATATAACTGCCATTTATTCTGAGCTGTTTCAAATCAAAGTATATTCTGGCATTATTCTTTCTAAGGAAGTCTCTCCCGATTATAAAATTTCTAGACAGTCCTCTCGTTATAATAAATGAGTGTTCTAGCATTTCTTCTCCCATCTTGAAATGTATATAGGCAGTTCCTAATGCTTTCAGATCCTGTCCCGTTACTGATTTCATTCTTACTGTATGTCTTGAGAACTTCGTCATGTGTTTTATCTGATGGTACAACTTCTCTCTAATCAGACTAACCGTCGCGCCAGTGTCTACGAGAGCTCTGAAGTTTTGTTTTCCTATTTTTAAAATGCAAGAACAAGGGTCTGGGATAATATTTATGTAGGCTTGATCTTCTTTTAATGTCGCTGGTTTATCAGATAGAGATCGATTCTGCAGACCATCACATCCGATCTCTGTTAATGTGACGTCCTTCCGTTTCCCATTCTCCTTGAGGTTGGTTGGGAGTCATTTCTGTTTTGATGATGTCTTCTATTATTATTTGTCTGATAGTGATTTTGATACTGATAATTTCTATGATGTATTTCTGGTCTTGAATTGTTGTCCCCAAAATGATTTCTGGGCTGTGAATTTCTGTAATTCCCTGCTACATGTTCTTGACCTGCACAGTTAAAACAGACGGTGGTTGGTTGTTGGGGTTCTACATTGTGTATTCTGTAGTCTCTTCTGTGGTTACTCTGTAGTGCTGGACTTCTCTGATTCTGGTATGAGTTATTGAATGATCTTCTGTGATGTTCTTGATTTCTGTCCCATCGATGTCTCGAATGATCAATTTCCATAGGTTGGTGCATTTGTTGATCATGTTGGGTATGTTGGTATTCATACTCTGGTAGCGGACACCTTCCAATCCGTTGTTGGAATCTTTTCTTCACATTCTCCTCATAAACAGCTAATTGTATTGAGGTAGTTATTGACTGAGGATCTTTTCTGAGTAGATGAATTTTCAGTGAATCAGAATACAGTCCGTCCACAAAAATTCCGACTAGATGTTTTTCCAGATCAGTTGATGGAATGTTACCTCCAACAAAAGCATCTTCGGCGAGGTTTAATAGCCTATCTCCGTACATTTGAACACTTTCCTGTCGATCTTGCTTTATTCTTCTTAACATCGTCCACGCGTGCTCAGCGTCGGTAATCTCTGAGTATCTTGATACCAATATTTTCTTGAGTTCTTCAAAGGTCTCCATCGGAAATTCCTTTGCCCGCCGTCGGACAAAATCTGTGACCAGGCCCTCTGATGACAAAAAAATTATTTTCTTCTTGTCAATGTCTGTAGTTGCATCTATCAAGTAGGCGAATTTATCCACGTCAACCATCCATTGTCGAAATCTTTTCGAATCCCCATTGAACGGTGTGATAAAGTTTTTTATATTGTTAAATTTCGCATGTTGGTCAACACGTTGAAGAGTGTCAGTCATGTTTCGTAATGCCATTAGGTTTGTTTCATTTGGATCCACTGGAAGTGGTATTTGATGTGCATTCATTTCTGGTTGATTTTGCTGTAGGTTCTGCATCATTAATGCCTGTTGTTGGTTATGCTGCATTTGCAAAACATCCATGTAATTATCCACGTGTGGGTTCGGTTGCGTCATTTTCTAGCAGTCCACCGAATCCTGGTTTTCGCGGCTCCAATTTACCCTCTCCTATGTGACAGGGCGCACCAATTTACCCTATCTCATGTGACGGGAGCACGAGGTTTGCCCTCTAAGTATGTACCCGTTTTACATACTGGGTAAAGTTTATTTTATATTTTTATCTTTTCTCTTTTTCCTTTTAATAAGTATTTCTGAAGAGTCATAAAACGAGAGTACTGGTTTGGTTCACCAGAGGTAGAAATTCTCTTCGATATTTTACGGGACCCAGGTTTTTATTTGATTCGGTTTCCTTGGACTTTGTGTGACATATAATGTAGTACTCTTTCATCAGAGATCATCCAAACTGAATGCAGAACTAATCCATGATAGAAGTTCCAACAATAACTTTATTTTACAAGTCTTCCAATTTTCACAGACGATTTGAACATATAATTATAGTGTCGGTTGCAGATTAAAATGTCCTACTCTATTATATTACGTTGGAAACTGGTACCAAAGAGTATTTGGTATTATTCCAGTTTCGTATGTAGCTGTTGTGTAATGCAGAATGTCATCGTCAAAACCAACTAAGAAGCTGGTGTATTTTGAACGATGGGAGAGTGGAAGACAATTAGGGAGCTAATCTCCAAAATAAATATGTTCCAAAAAAACTATTCTAACAATGTTCGATCTTAAACACAAATGGCTGTTTGTCATTGACATATATCAAATCGAGCGAATTCATAATATATCAAATCGAGCGAATTCATAATATATCACATCGAGCGAATTCATACCATTTCTGCATCAAAGCAAGAAATACACTGTCCATTGTCAGGGGATAAAATAGCTTGAGTCTATCTGAGTCTACTTCAACATCGGTCTGTCTCAATATCACGACCATCTCGTTGCAAGGTCAGTAGCTAAAGACTTCTAAACATTAGTCTTCATAACGGATGTCTTTTATCCCAATCAATCTATTGGCTAAAACCACTGGTTACAATTATGTGTGCACCATTTATGTATATCCCATCGTTACTGCACAAGTAACGTTAACGTCATCTTGTCGTCATTTCCTATAACTGTCTTTTGTGTCTATGTTAAGTTTCTTTTGTTTTATAGGTTAATTATGAATTACGTCATCAGTCTCTGTTGTCTCTTATGTTAGATAGAATTGAGGGTATCTTTTATATAATGACGTCATCAATCCGTTCACACTGGTATCTCTTTCAAAAACTGTACCAAGATTGGTTGACAAGAAACTGAGTCAAGGATCTCCCAAATTTATTTAGCTGTGTTGTGATAAACATTCAACAACTTTATGGCACTAAAAATGTTGCTATATACTCAATAAAGTTTTCTTTATGGAAAGTTAATCTCTGTTTTTCCTTATGAGCATGTGCATGGTAAAATGTAGAATTTATTTCCTCCCATATCGAATAGGGGGTATGGGAAGATTTACTAAACGCCAAGGGGAAAGAGGATTGCCCTAGTCCAGAAGGGAAAAACAACACTTTAGAGGACCCAAATACTGACAAAAATGAAAAGACCAGCAAAATTAACTGACTACATACTGAGAACACATTATCTGGTAAACTTGGTGACAATGGGAAGGACTGAAGGCAAAAGTGGTAGAGGAAGACAGAAAAAGAAAATATGAAATAGCATTACAAGACAGAATCCTGAGTAGATCCTGGTGGTCTGTGGGGAGGTAAAGACAGATTAGGACTATTGCTCACTCAGGCACATAGTAGAGGCGACCAACAAACTGTCTATCAGACAGCAACCTCATCATGTAAAACACTACTGCAAGAGCACATCAATAATTTTATCAGTGGTGGCTCTATGCCCCATGAAGAGCCAAAGGAAAATGATGATGATGACAGGACAGCAGGTCACAATTAGAGTATCAAAAGTACAGAAATACCCAAAGGTTTAGTTGCAGAAATAATGACCCTAAGTTTGGTGTCTGCTAATAGTTCCAACCTTTTTTCTTGGAAATTTTTGTGTTAATTTCAATGGTAATTTCTGTATCATTTTCATTAACCCTTCACCTTCCCGCCCAGTTTACATCTTTATCTTAACGTCTGAGTTTAAATTATGTTGATTAATTTTAAATACACACAATTGAATCATGTACCATCTGCGGTATTTTTAATAATGGTATATATTAATATTATGCAATGAACATTCCATTAATGTGGCGAGAAAATATTTTTAACTCTTTAAGTCCCAATCGACTTTATAAAGGCTCAGGGGTTAGACGCACTTGGCCCAATCGACTTTAAAAAGCCTTTAGTATATGTGCCTCTGTTTGAGACTGTTTCTAATTATAACTACCCACAAACCACCCAAAACGTCATTTCCGACTGCAAGTACATTCTTTTAAATACCGCACGTGTTTAAGAGTGAACGTGTTTCTGTTTTGAGATATTTATTTTAGATTTTTAAAGCGATTTTTTAAAGCGCATATCCTCCATTTTACCTTGAATAACTAATCATTTTTTTTTAAGCGCATATCCTCCATTTTACCTTGAATAACTAATCATTTTTCAATGAAAGCTTTTATACTTGTAGCACAAGAGTAAAGTACATCCAATTACCTTCAGTTTCATATACAACAGCAAAGTTATTTATGCATATGAACATTTTAAAAAATTATTTCCAAACAACAACAATAAAAACGCACTGGGGTGGCCATTTTTGCTTGGGCCAAACCCACTTTTTTGCTTGGGACTGAAAGAGTTAAAACACTTTTGAACGTTTGTTGTACTATTTCATTTCCCCAACAAGATATAAACATTCATTTTTATTAATGTAACATAACTATTCATAACGGGATGATCAGATCAGTTCATTGCAATGAATTCTGCACACTGGGAAGCCATAAATAGACTCTGTAGAACTCCCAGAAGAGGTGTTTGGTTTGTTCTTTAAGAAAACAAAACATCGTTTTTTTTCCGAATATGCTTCCCATAAGTTGTTTACTGCAGTTTTTTTCCTTGTTTGTATTGAGCCCGTTTGATAACATTCTTCGCTCATAAACAAACTTAAGTAATCATAAGATGCAGCATCTAGATCTAGAGTGTATTTAGGTCCAAGGTTTCCTAATAAGACACAAAATTCAACTGAAGTGTGCTTTGTTGACAAGTCTATTTCGTTCGATCTGTTGTCAGTATCATTACTACTTTCACTAGATTTAATTTCATCAGTGCTGCTGCCACGAATCTAAATCGGGTTCATATTCAATATCCACATCTGATTCAGCGGCAGCCTGATCATTTAGATTAAAAAAAACGTCATCTCTTGGTTTCCGAAGCAAAAATTCCACCGCCCGGAAAGCTATGGCTTTAAAAAATCACAAAAAATCCAAATATCGATATTTCGAAAATAATCAGAAAACAGAAGCTGCACTTGTTACTGAAAATCTCCGTATAACTCAGGTCTCGTTTATAGCGAGATCCCGTTGCACTATGGCAACGAATGACAACAACGTTTCGCGGGCGGAATTGGCCGTTTTGGGCATTTTAAATGGTAACGGCTCGAGGAGCTTTCAATGCACTGGGAAATATATGGCAATAAAAAGAAACCAAGTTCAAACAACAAAAAATAAGAATCTGCACTCAAATGTCAAGGCATTCCTGTTGTGTGGCTCTGAAACAGGGAGAACAACAAAAACAACATTCATAAAGTTACACCAACTCATAATGGGCGTTTGTGCTGAACAGAAGGATTGTTGTGATCTGACATCATCACAAATGTGGAACTGATGGAAAGGACCAAACAAATAAATACCAGTGGAACCACTTTGTGAGGACAAGACATTAGGACACACTCTGAGAGAACCAGCTGATAGCATTACACATCAGTCCCTGTTCTGGAACCCCCAAGGTAAGTGTAACAGAGGGAGACCAAAAAATAAAAAATAAATAGACAAGGACATCAGACACAAATATGAAGCAGATGGCGAAGACAAGAAGTGACCGTGAACGGTAGGCAAGAACAAGACAAGTAGTTGTTGAAGGCCTATGCACCACTGGGAGCTAAAAGGTCATGAATGCATTAATCAAACATCAAGCAAGCAACTAAACACTACATGCATCTTAATAAGAAAACTGAGCTTCCTATGACAACAGCAGACCAAGGTGACAACTAACAGAGTATTGACCGTAAATATCATGTCTACACAAAGGAAATTTTCCTGGGACAAGTGCCCCTTCTGTATTATCTACACAGAGATATTGTGCTGGGCTGTAAGTCAAACCTTTGCCATATGACCTATGACTGTCAGCAAGATACTCTACCTCACTTGCATTGTTACAGAAGGCATCTTTTCTTTTTCCTAAAAAAGACATGTTTTTCTAAATTCTATGGAAGCCCAACTTTTGTTGTATTATGTTGTTTTTTAAAAAATACATATTCCTGCTTGTAAAGAGATAAGCAGAACAAAGTACCCCAAAAGCTACAATTAATACATGTGCTCAAAATGAAGAGAAAATGATTTCCAACAATAAATATAAACTCACCGGAATATTCTCCCTCTGATCTTCTGTCCCGAGGTCTTCCACGTCTGTTCTGTTGTCCACGGTTTCCTGGGCGTGTCTTAAACTGTTCCCTCCTAGTCTGCTCTGGGGGGAGCTGGTTCATGCTATACTGGTCAGACACGCGTTCGTTTGAATATTCTGACAGAAAGAAAAATTTTTAAATCTGAGTTTTCATTCCAAATACCCACATAACAGAATGATTATATAATCTCCACACAAAATTCATGACAGCGTGCGCAAACGTACACACAATCATAACTATATTCAAAATATTTATATTAAAGGCAAGTGACAAAAAGAAGTACAGACACCATCACCAATAAATGTATAGCCAATTAACCAATCTACTTCCAATATTATATTTTCTGTCACAGTAACTTCAGTTATTATTGCAAAATCCCAACTCTACAGTCAAGCCTTCATACCTGCAGGCTAATGATCTCAGAATTTACAATTCAACAGGCAGTCAACAAACCAGCCTGTCTGAATCAACTATAAATATTTATGTCTTCACTATAATTGTTATGAGAACTAAAAATCATTCCTCTTCTGTCTGTGGCCTCTATGTTGAAAGTACTTGTACTGACTACATAGCCCTCTCTCTCTCTTTGTAATACTTACTGTCTAACTAATAAGTTCTCTACTTTTGATTACTTTCTGCATAAGTCATCTCTCTCTGCGTTTCTGGGTAAATGCTCTATCAAGGAGGTTAATAATATGACCCAGAGAAACCCAAAAGGAGTCTGAGCTGCTGAATCACCTTTATTCTACTAGGGAAATCTCCAAACTTGGCATGCAGCATTTACACTAAATGAAAAAGGGAAGACTGCATAGGTAGCCCCAGAAATGGGAGTATAAAACAGACAATCTGCAAAACAAGCTGGAAGGACATAGGTATGTTATCAGGCACTCACAGGAAATAAAGAAGTAGAACACCAGACAACAGAAAAACAACAGACATGAGTGGCTTACCCAGGATTTGAACACTGGACCTTCCGTGCGACAACCCCGCCTAGCCATGCAAGCGAATCGCACTATCCGCTCTGCCATCTACGCATCATCAAAAAATGATGTTTCAATGGCAGGTCAATAGTGCGAACCACAATACACGACACCAGAAGTCCTCCATGGGCAGTTCAGCCTATTAATGACGCAATCACTTCTGTTGTATTTCTATCAAGCAGTATAGGCCGAATCCAACAAGACCCTTAGGACCTTAATACTGTGTCCAGTAAATGATAGTAGACTAGAACAGTGAGAACAGGATAGTGGGTAGGTTTGGTATTGTACAAACATTTATTACAAATAAGGGAGGGAAACCTGAGGCCTGTAAACAGTAAATTAATATGAAACAAATATAAAGGTATGTTATCAGGCACTCACAGGAAATAAAGAAGTAGAACACCAGACAACAGAAAAACAACAGACATGAGTGGCTTACCCAGGATTTGAACACTGGACCTTCCGTGCGACAACCCCGCCTAGCCATGCAAGCGAATCGCACTATCCGCTCTGCCATCTACGCATCATCAAAAAAATGATGTTTCAATGGCAGGTCAATAGTGCGAACCACAATACACGACACCAGAAGTCCTCCATGGGCAGTTCAGCCTATTAATGACGCAATCACTTCTGTTGTATTTCTATCAAACAGTATAGGCCGAATCCAACAAGACCCTTAGGACCTTAATACTGTGTCCAGTAAATGATAGTAGACTAGAACAGTGAGAACAGGATAGTGGGTAGGTTTGGTATTGTACAAACATTTATTACAAATAAGGGAGGGAAACCTGAGGCCTGTAAACAGTAAATTAATATGAAACAAATATAAAGGTATGTTATCAGGCACTCACAGGAAATAAAGAAGTAGAACACCAGACAACAGAAAAACAACAGACATGAGTGGCTTACCCAGGATTTGAACACTGGACCTTCCGTGCGACAACCCCGCCTAGCCATGCAAGCGAATCGCACTATCCGCTCTGCCATCTACGCATCATCAAAAAATGATGTTTCAATGGCAGGTCAATAGTGCGAACCACAATACAAGACACCAGAAGTCCTCCATGGGCAGTTCAGCCTATTAATGACGCAATCACTTCTGTTGTATTTCTATCAAGCAGTATAGGCCGAATCCAACAAGACCCTTAGGACCTTAATACTGTGTCCAGTAAATGATAGTAGACTAGAACAGTGAGAACAGGATAGTGGGTAGGTTTGGTATTGTACAAACATTTATTACAAATAAGGGAGGGAAACCTGAGGCCTGTAAACAGTAAATTAATATGAAACAAATTTCTTTATTTCCTGTGAGTGCCTGATAACATACCTTTATATTTGTTTCATATTAATTTACTGTTTACAGGCCTCAGGTTTCCCTCCCTTATTTGTAATAAATGTTTGTACAATACCAAACCTACCCACTATCCTGTTCTCACTGTTCTAGTCTACTATCATTTACTGGACACAGTATTAAGGTCCTAAGGGTCTTGTTGGATGCGGCCTATACTGCTTGATAGAAATACAACAGAAGTGATTGCGTCATTAATAGGCTGAACTGCCCATGGAGGACTTCTGGTGTCGTGTATTGTGGTTCGCACTATTGACCTGCCATTGAAACATCATTTTTTGATGATGCGTAGATGGCAGAGCGGATAGTGCGATTCGCTTGCATGGCTAGGCGGGGTTGTCGCACGGAAGGTCCAGTGTTCAAATCCTGGGTAAGCCACTCATGTCTGTTGTTTTTCTGTTGTCTGGTGTTCTACTTCTTTATTTCCTGTGAGTGCCTGATAACATACCTTTATATTTGTTTCATATTAATTTACTGTTTACAGGCCTCAGGTTTCCCTCCCTTATTTGTAATAAATGTTTGTACAATGGCTAGGCGGGGTTGTCGCACGGAAGGTCCAGTGTTCAAATCCTGGGTAAGCCACTCATGTCTGTTGTTTTTCTGTTGTCTGGTGTTCTACTTCTTTATTTCCTGTGAGTGCCTGATAACATACCTTTATATTTGTTTCATATTAATTTACTGTTTACAGGCCTCAGGTTTCCCTCCCTTATTTGTAATAAATGTTTGTACAATACCAAACCTACCCACTATCCTGTTCTCACTGTTCTAGTCTACTATCATTTACTGGACACAGTATTAAGGTCCTACATGGGGACTCTGTTGGATTAATTTGACTGGAATTGCTTGCATGGCTAATAGGCTGAACTGCCCACATTTGTTTTTCTGGTGTCGTTCTAGTGAGTTCGCACATGAAGAAATTTAACATAGGAGAGAGCTGGAAGGACATAGACATGAAGAAATTTAACATAGCTGGAAGGACATAGACATGAAGAAATTTAACATAGGAGAGAGCTGAAAGGACATAGACATGAAGAAATTTAACATAGGAGAGAGCTGGAAGGACATAGACATGAAGAAATTTAACATAGAAGAGAGCTGGAAGGACATATACATGAAGAAATTTAACATAGAAGTGAGCTGGAAGGACATAAGACATAAAAAAATTTAACATAGGAGAGAGCTGGAAGGACATAGACATGAATGAAGAAATTTAACATGGGAGAGAGCTGGAAGGACATAGACATGAAGAAATTTAACATAGAAGTGAGCTGGAAGGACATAGACATAAAGAAATTTAACATAGGAGAGAGCTTGAAGGACATAGACATGAATGAAGAAATTTAACATGGGAGAGAGCTGGAAGGACATAGACATGAAGAAATTTAACATAAAAGTGAGCTGGAAGGACAAAGACATAAAGAAATTTAACATAGGAGAGAGCTGGAAGGACATAGACATGAATGAAGAAATTTAACATAGGAGAGAGCTGGAAGGACATAGACATGAATGAAGAAATTTAACATAGGAGAGACAAGGCAGCCCCTGTTTTGGAATCCCAGGGGTAAGCGAGGCAGAGGAAGAAAATAAAAACAAATGGAGAAGAGAACTGGAGATATATATGAAAGTATTCCTTTCATGGCAGGGAAAGACTTTGAGCAAAGAGCAGGAGGACCTGGAAAAAATTTACTGAATGCCTATGCTCCTTACGTTCGCTGAAAGATGATGAAATAAATGACTCTACAGTACCTTCTTTGTAAAACACAAAATTGTCTGGTTTCATAGTACTGCTGGGTCCATTAACTGTCCTTAGTTCTGTCCTTAGAAATGGTATGTGTATGTTCGGTACATTTCAAAGTTGCAGAAAATACTTTAAAAACATTTTTTAAAAATTAATATCATTAATTTATAATTGTCCAGGAATGTGCTGGTGGTGGCCTTATGTGCTTTCTCTGTTCCTCCATTGTTAGGCATCTTTGAAGCAGGTGTTCAGCAGTCATTTCATCAGTGCCACAGTTACACTCATCAGTAGTTCCTATCTCTAGCTTGTTGAATAGATGGTATCCCAATTTGTTGTGACCTGTGCGACTTCTGAATATTCCACTTATTCACTTCTGCTGAGCTGGTTGTCGTTGTTGTTTAACTAGAGTTGCTGAGCTTCTCGCTCTTTTGCAGCCAATACCAAGTTGAAGACTCCTTGATATTAACTACTCTGTAGATCTAGGCTTTTCCTGTAGCTTTTCTGACATTCCAAAATGGCTGAGTTGAAGTCATAAGCTCCAGTTTCTCCAGCTTGGCATGCATTTAAAGGATCGACTTATTTCGTCCCAAGCTAGGAGTAAGAAGCATGTGGAACACTGTGCATTCCATGCCATCCAAGGGGGCTCTCCAGCTATGCAGAGCTAAGATACTGTGCTCTGGTTCTGGGCTCTCCACAGGAATTGTCACGTCCTGCACAGAGCCACTTCTCAACTCCTCCTGCCTATCACTGGGTCCATAGCGAGATCCTTCTGCATGCAGTCAATCAGGTCAAAGCCAAAGAATTACGTCTGGGGCTCAAGTGACTTCTCCAAGCTTACTGTGCAATGCTGGGTTCTCAACAAGTTTCACCACATGGGGAATTCCTGGAAGTGTGTGGATGATTTCTTCTTCTTCTTCTTCTTCTTGCGATCGCATCTTTGATGTTTACACCGTCAGACGAGTTCTCATGATGAATTCGACTGTTGTTTGAAGTTCCTCTTTAGCTCTATATAGCTTTGAGTTTAGTGTTGAGTCATTGGGCCAGTATATCTTTCTTAACTGGTCATACAGAGGACAATCCTGTAGAACATGCTCAGCAGTTTGTTCGTTTAATCCACATGTGCACAGTGGTGAAGCAGACAATCGTAGCTTGTGCATGTGTTTATTCAGTTTGTTATGCCCTGTCCTGAGGCGAAAAATAGTTATCTGTCCCTGCCGGTCGAGAGTGTGATAGTCGTCTTTGGGTTGGTTCTGTTCTCTTCTGATAGTCTGGATAGCTCTCTTTTTCTCAAATATATGTGACTTCATTATCTTTTTGTTCACATTCTCCTCCCTTTTTTGCAAGTTTATCTGCCTTTTCATTTCCGGGTACACCACAATGAGATGGTACCCACTGAAGTATGGTTCTCTTTTTGGCAGCTACCTTGTTTAGTTCATTTCTCAGATGCGGGAGTTTACCACCCTTAAGAGCTTGCAGGACAGACAGTGCATCTGTGAGGATGACTACCTGGTGGCAGTCAGAGTTGGTGTTATAAATCATATTTGCAGCTTGCTCTAGAGCTTGAACCTCAGATGTATAGTTGGAATAGAATTTACCAGTGGGAATGTGCCTAGTCTCATAGTGGTTGTCAGGATATGAGATAAAGATACCGGCACCTCCATTCCTAACAGCATTAGTTGCTGATCCATCTGTATAGGCATGTATCCATGATTGATCGGGATAGCTTTCTTGGATCATACTCAATGTAGCAGTTCGTTTTTGCAGATCATTATACTCACATCCACTTGTGAGACCACTGACTGATGTATTAATTTGGAGGGCATTGCTGGCCTGCTCCCATGGTACAGGGTGGGCTTCAGTGGTGTTGTCTTCATGGATAGGTCTTCTTGATGCTGTCTTTTAAGTCTTTTTGCCCCATTGCACAAAGCTGCTACGCTTTAGTCGTCCCAATGCCAGATCATCTAGTCTTGCCTTCATTGGGTGCGTTGGCATACTGTTGTACTTTTCCATCTGGATCATGGTTTTGGGACCTCAAGACGCAGCAATAAAGACCGCAGTCAGCGACTCATAGCTTGACTGCCTGCGTCAGGACCAGCGAACTAGAGCTGGTCAAGACCGTGCTCCACCTCCACGTGGTGGTCCTGGAAACAGTCTGCAGCAGTGCAGGCTGGCTGAGCGAGTACGGATCGCAATGGGAAGGCAAACCCGGTCCTAAAAAATGCCGTGCAGAAGTCGGATGTGTCGACCGAAAGGTGCAGATATCACAGCTACGTTGGAAACAGACACAGCGCAACCACCGTCCTTTTCAGGGCGAACGAAGAAGAAGAAGAAGAAGAAGAAGGATCATGGTTTTTGTGTCTCTTCTATGGGACAATGTCTGTAATCCAGCAACCTTCTGCATCTCACTTCCACATATGTATATTATAGCTCTGTACTCTCCGAAAATGACAAGTATCTGCCTGAATGGCGAGAGGACACCTGTCAGCGTACAGGGAAAATATGATACTCATGTAAAATCAGTCTCAGGTTAGACATACTAACATGAGATTTTGCTGAGTAATAGCGGGCGTACGTTAAAAAAATATAAAAAACTGTGCATAGCTGGTGGTCATATGAGGAGGACTCCAGACATGCCTCAATGCATAATCCCGGAATAAATACATTACCCCATTATTGTCATTTTCCAGCATATAAAATAGAATATCAAATGAAGCATTTTTTTCTTTTTTTCCCCCTAAATTTTATGGAAGCCTGTCTTTGTTATATTAAGTTTTTTTTTTAATGCATATTCTTCTTTGTAAAGAGATAAGCAAAACAAATAATTACCCCAAAAGCTACTATTAATACATGTGCTCAGAATGAAGAGAAAATGATTTCCAATAATAAATATAAACTCACCTAAATGTTGTCCCTCTGGTCTTCTGTCACGAAGTCTTCCACGTCTGTTCTGTTGTCCGCGGATTCCTGCACGTGTCTTAAAGTGTTCCCTCCTAGCCTGCTGTGGAGGGAGCTGATTCATGCTATGTTGGTCAGAGACACGTTTGTCTGATGGAAAGAAAAATTATAAAATCTGGACTTTCATTCCAAACAGGGTTCATAGCAAATTTCTTCAAGCATTTTCCAGGCTTTTTCCAGGTCCAGCACGTGATTTTCAAGGACAGGAAACTAATATTTTCCTCATCTAATTTTCTCAGATATAATTATCACTTTGCTGACCAGCAATCCGGAGCATTACCGTCTTCCATTACCAAGGGCGTTTGCAGATTTCTTTAAAAAGAACTGTTTTTTTTTTAAATTCATAAAAGATTGAAAAACAGACATCTTTTCCCAGTTTTTAGTGAATTTTTTCAACGTCAGCGCAATAAAATGTTAGTGATATGGATGGTAATGAATAAAATAAGCTTGACTGACGTATTGATTTAACGATTAACCACGTATATCAACATAAAAGGCTAATAAAATTGTGAATAAAATGCCAAAAAAAAAAAACAACTGATTTTCGTGTTTGTCTTTTTTTAATGTATTCTGCGCCTGTGGCATCTGACAATGAGCATTTGTAAATGTTTGAGTAGTTAAGTACCTCTAGTTGGAGTCTGAGCTGCTTTTTTCATTAACTGGGGTTGAAGTTGTAGCTGTAGGTCTCTGCAAGAGTCTTTGGATCGTTGATAATCCTTGACTGTGTGGTATAACTTGAAGCAGGGTATCAGGCATAGAGGTACATTGCAATCTGGGCAGTACATGCAAGTCTGGCTTCTGTTCCCTGCAGCCTTACACACTTTACAGTCTGGTTTGTACCTTGCCCTTTCATATTTATCAATGAAGTGGCGCTCAGTAAGTCGTGTTGTTGTCACTTGTGGTTTTGAAGGTGTCACATTGCGTCGAAGAATAGCAGGTTCAATAAGAGCGAGACTGACATCCTGCCTGAACTTCTTTGCTGTGATTTTTTTGTAGAGTTGGCAGTTTTGTAGGTTATGTGCCCATTGACCAGGGCAGTTTCAACTAAGAAATGATATAAAAATAGGATCTGTGTGGGTAGGGGTAGCTTGCACCTAGTTGGCTGAAGTGGTCGACACCTCCCAAACTTTTGCTGTATTTTTCTGCAAGCACTGGCTTCTGAATTGTTCTGCCCTAAAGAATTTGTCTTTCTAACTGTCTTGTTTATATTATCATTGGAGTGAACAGTAGATATAAGGTTAAATCTTTTTGTATCATGGCAGGTGATGTCGGCATGCCTTATCTTCTGTCGCACAAAACACAGGATGATTTGTCTTTTTCAGTTTGAGTTGTTTTTTCTTCAGTGCTACAGGAAAATGCTTCCTATTTTCAGCTACTGTTCCAAATGCACCAATTTGAATTTCAGGTCTTGAAATAAAGCTGAAGGCTGAATAAAAACTACCACAGAAGAGAATATGTCCCTTGTTGCATATGAAATTTGAATTAAAACTATGGTGACTTGTCACTGAAAAAAGAGTCCAAATAATCTCAGCTCTGAGAGTTTCTTCCTTGGTCACAAATGATGTCACATCTGTAGGTCTCCTAGTAGTGTTAGACGTTTTTGACGTGTCCGAGGGAGTAGTGTTAGATGGTTTTGATGTTTCTGAGGGAAAAAGTGCTCCTTGGGGTTGTGTTCTTTTCTGTTTAAAAAAAAAAAAAAAAAAAAAACGGAACACACAAATAACTTATAAGTAGGCCTAAGCTATGTATATTTACCAAGTCAAAGTTCTAAACGCATGAATAATATAGTCAAACAATATTTAACTAGAACAAAAGTTAATATATAGTGACGGTGTACTCTCCATAGAAAAAAAAAAAAAAAGCGAGTTGCGTGATACTGTGGTTTCCGGTGCGCCTTCTGGCCCAGTATCTATGACTTTAGCACCTGTTCAATGGGAGAGTGGGCTCATCCCTAAATCTGTTTATGTTCCCAGTAGTAGACTATTCGCAAGCAGCCTGGGGGTGTCACTGCTCTGCGCGGACCTTGTTTACCGAGGCGGCGTCCGAGCTCGTATGGTGAAAATATGGTTGCGTTATCTTCAAAATAGCCCTGTCTTTCCCATGGCTTTTCTGCCATCCTGCAACTTTGAGTTAGGGAGTTCTGAGCTCCAGTCTCTTTCCCAGGCATTTTATCCTGGCCTGGCACGCATACAGAGGACCCCACTTCTGGTTCTAAGTTAGCAGTTGGGGATAGGTGGGGTAGCACACTGTGCATTCCCCGTCATCCAGGGGGCTCTCCAACTATGCAGAGCTTGCACAATGCTGTGCTCTGGTTCTGGGCTCTCCCAAGGAATCCTCACGTCCTGCACAGAGCCACTTCCAGATACCCACCACCTGCCAACCCTCCATTGTAGAAATCTCCTGCATGCGGCCATCCAGTCAAGAGCCAGTATTAAGTCTGGTGCCCAAGTGATCCCCCCAAGCTCAGTGTGCAATGCTGGGTTCTCATCATGCTGCAACACAGGGGGGATTGTGATGCTCAGCCATCTCTCTCAACTCTGCACCGATAAGTGGCATCGGGGACTTAACTGTGCCTCAGTACTGGGAGGCCCCGTTTCCGGGTACACCACACACAGCCAATTGAGGCAACGGTCGCCGTGGGCGTGTCTTCAGTGGGGAAGTTGTGGAGTCTTCCTGTCCATGTTCTTGCACATCCTAACACTGCCCGCAAGACATTGGAGGTTTGGAGAGTGGCCTTCTCTGCTTTTTTGAGCCGGGGTGGGCTCCCCGGGCAAGTCTCGATGGGGATCGGGACGTGTCCACGCGCCAGTGGGCCCAGCATCGGCCGCATCTGATGGAGGACTTGCTCTGCCAGGTTTGATATGGATTTCCTACTGCCCCGGGTAGAAGCCAGAAGTGTACTGTGCCAGCTCTGGGGGAGATAAAGGGGGTGTTTCTGCGTCTCCTTGTGATACGTAGCCATGGTAGGGCTCACAGTGCTCTTTCCCCGCCACCAAATTGCCTGCTGGTTACGCCGAGTTCTCCGAGGCTCTAGGCATGTGACCAAGAGTTGAAGGCAATAGGATCGTCAAGTCCTGAGTCTCTGTGCCTGTACGATGGGTTCCGATCTTCAGGGAGCAGTCCACGCTCGTTCCCACTTCCAAGACTTGTTCAGTATCCATCTGGCTCCTTCCCACCCACAGAGGGCGTGTACGGTGTAGTGCACCGGTTTTATTATCGAGGTTTGCTCCTCTAGATCCGTTGTGTTTAGCCTGAGGATTCGCACCCTCAGTTACCAGGACTACCTCAAGGAGGGTGTGGCTCTTCACCACGCACAACGATCTTGGGGTATGAGAGGTTTTGCTAGGCCAAGAGACTAACACCGCAATGGTCGCTCCTTTCATGAACAAGAATTCACTAGGCCTAGGGTGAAGCAAGGGGGGAAACCCACTACCCACAACACCAGCACATCATACCCCCTGTCTGTAAAGACTTTGCCCCAATATATAGTAATTGGGAGGGTGAAGGTATGATGATATCCTTATAACACTTATGATAAGTGAAAATCTATTAAATGGAAACATCAGGCCTTTACACACACACCCCCTCCCCATCTTTACTATTCTTGTTTGATTTTTTTTGTTGGGGTTCGTTTTGTTTTATCGTTTCTGTTTGTTTCGATTAAAAAAAATTTTTTTTAATTATTTTAAAAATTTTTTAATAACATAGGCATATGCACAAAATTGGTCATTTTCATTTATCCTAATTACAGTGATTTGACAGATGTGATGCCACTTTCATGTATCGGCGGTTATTCATGTTATCTGGAATTGAAAACATGTAGGCCTAGGCATATCCTAATTATAACCCTACAGAGCAGAACAGGATATTTCTCTTCGTCATAAATATAATAAAATAAGCATTCAAAATATATTTATTTCCAAAAAATGGTCTGATAACAGGGTATGCTATGGAATCGCCATCAATTTCTATTCCTGACCATCTTAAACTGTGTAAAACATATTCCTGTAAGCAGTTGTAAACCAAGAAATTTCATTCAAACACTAATTTTGGCCATGGTTAAAAATAAAACTGTAAATAGGCCTACATTGTAAATTACAGACGCAAGTACAGCAGGCCTATCTATAAACTGCACTTATGTAAATATGTTTTATAAATGAGATAAATGAATTGATTACTTACCTCAGTTGAAATGAACGATTTAATACAACTTGAATGCGTAGAGACAAGTTCTTGGTGTTTTTTTTTTAGTTTTGCCTCGTTTTGGCGAGGCGCGTCCCGTTCAACCCAGTCGGTTATATTAGGGCGCATGTCCAAACATAAAAGACCCTTAGATCTGAGGTTATAAATCAATTTTTTCCCAGTAGCTTTCGAGCGCTAAAAATAAATCTGCGTTCACATCATTAAACCCTTTCGCAATGGCGGGTTTTTCATTCCAAATGACAACCCATTTTCAGCTTAGTTCGTTCCCCTGAACGACAGGATAATTGTAATTTTAGGGGTCATATTTTTAATTTGACTGTAAACAGTTTATCGTAAAAGGAAACCCATTAAAAGTATATTCTGAACCAGAGTACACAAACTCTGACCCTGAATCTGGTAATCTTTACATTTAGTGCCGTTGAGTATGTATAATATGTGTATTGAGTCAGCATTAGAATTAGGGTACCGTAACCCTAAACCTAACCTCAACCTTAACTCTAAATGGTACGAAAATACACATATTAAACATACTCGACGGCACTAAAGGTAGAGCTTTCCAGAATCTCAGTAAAAAGAGTTATCAGAATCATTCAAGTTGAATAAATTCAACTCAAACAAGAATTTTCATGCTCTTTTTCCACAAGATGTTTATGGTTCGGCGGTACGGCAGCGTCCATGTTTGTGAACTTTCGCTTTTGTAATATCACTTATCAGTTCTACTGTATTTGCTAGCAGTAAAATATTTTGTTCGTTTCAAGCTTAGTGGCCAGATTTTTCCATGCTGAATCCGATTATGCCCAGCAATTGCCGATACGGTTGTAAACAGAAGAGTTCTGGTGCTTTTAAAATAGGACGTATGTCGTAGCCGTACGTCATATAGGTGAATGGGAACGAGGTATTGCGCTACTTCCGTGACGTACGCGGTACGGCACAGCGACAAAAATTGTGAAGATTTATGCCGTACGGCGTACAGGTGCTGAAAGGGTTAACACAAATCGTCGAAAATGCAAATCGCCGAAAACACAAACCGCTGAAAACGTCTGGAAATGGATTTAGTGCACAAAGGGAAGTAAAAATTCTTCGGTAACTGAAGTTTAACGAAAAATACCACTGAAAAATGGACAACTTTTGATTTGTAAATTTTTTCCAGGTCTGATGCAGGAAATTCAAGGCTTTTAGCCATTTTTCCAGGCTTTTCATGGCCTGGAATTTTTTTCTCCGTTTTTCAAGGTCGCTACGAACCCTGTCCAAAATACCAACTAACAGAATGATTATATAATCTCCATACAAAATTCATGACAGCGTGCCCAAACATACACACAATCATAACTAGATTCAAAATATTTATATTAAAGGCAAGTGACAAAAAGAAGTACAGACACTTTCACCAATAAATGTATAGCCAATTAACCAAACTACTACAAATATTATATTTTCTGTCACAGTAACTTCAATTTGTTGTTTTTTTCCCCTGAAAAATCAATTCTCATGCTTGCCAGTTTTACAGATTTGGCAACCACAGCTGAACAAGCTACATGGACCACTATTGACATTAAATTACCTATTGTTATTGTTATTGTTAATCAGAATCGACGTCATTGCATTGCACTCTGGGCAAACCCATAGGTGCTCAGTCTCCCGCAGCAAATGTCGAAGGGTAGGAATGTCGAAGGGTAGGAATGCTAATTGTTCCTATTGCGCACTGGTTGTATACATGGCGGATGCGTCCTCTCATACGTCCATCCCTGCTGGTCTTACGTTTGATGCCGAATTCCAGCAATCTTAGCCTTGATGATTCATCGATTGCAGTGTCATTCTCTAATAGACGAACATGAATCGCCCTCAGTATTTCTTCCTTATCCATGGCCAATGCACCATTTATGGGTGATTTTGAAGCTAGACTGTCAGCTCTTTCATTGCCACGTACCCCGGCATGACCATAACAGTAGATACATTTCAGTTCTTGAAGATTTGATGCTTCTATGGAGGTTTTCCATTCATGTCGAAGCCAACCATTTTGGACCTTTTGAAGCATGGATTGTGAGTCTGCTACAATATAATTGCCTTTGTTAATAAAGTCTCAGACAACCATCTTAAGGCAGCAGTAACTGCCTCTACCTCCATTCTCATACTGGAGGTTGTTATCACGTAAGCCCTGCTATGTTCTGTGACGGTTCTGCCCTTTACTCTAGCAGAGAAGCCCAACCCTGGTTTATTACCACAGATTACAGACCCATCAGTGTAGATAATGGCATCATCATCCCCAGCATTATCATTTATAAGCTGATCAACTTCCAGCTCTGCTCTGCTCTCCCATTGGACCAAGTTCTGCATTCTCTACCAAGGCTGATGATAACTTGCTGGTAGTTCATCCAGCTCTCATCTGATTTACTCCACTCTTCTCCCTTGAATATACTTTCAACTGGGGTCACCTGTCTGTCTCTTCCGCCTACGCCATCCATGACATCCCCCTCTTTATTCTCGCTCCTTTGATATCAGCTATGATCTCATGCAGGGGATGCCTTTCTCTGTGGTTACACGCTTATACGCTTTTACCTGGGCCATCGTATATCTGGATCTAATTGACAGCAATACAAGCATTTTTTAAATTAGGAGGACCTGGAATAAATTTACTGAATGCCTATGCTCCTTAGGCTAGCTAAAAGATGATGAGTAAATGACTCTACAGTAACTTCTGTGTAAAACACAAAGTCTTCTATCTTCATAGTATTTCTAGGTTCATTAACTATAGTCATTTCTGACCTTAGAAATTGTATGTGTATGTTCAATACATTTCAAAGTCGCAGAAAGTACTTTTAAAACACCTTTTTAAAATTAAGATAATTAATTTATAATAAAATACCACACACAATTTAAATAAAAGACATAAAATTTTCTTTTAAAAAAAAGTTTTATAAGAAAATACTAAACGCTGAAATTACAACTGAGCACAAAAAACACTCAGCCATTTTGAATTTTTCAATAAAGTTGGATATGACTCACGAAGAAACAATGAAAAAATGAATTTTAGGAGCCGTGCTGGTGTAAAGGTTACCACACAGCGCTGGCGATCGGGTGATCCAGGTTCAAGCCTGGGCGGGGACATTTGAATAAGTGTCGTCGACCGTGACGTGGACTGGATTAATTCAAGCCCTGGCGAAGACATCTGAAGAAATGTCGTCGACCAGGGATTGGCGGCTCCTGAGCCGACCCAGCTCTAAGGGGTACCCTCAGTGTACAGGGAAAAAAGGGATACTCACGTAAAAATCAGTCTCATGTTAGATATACTAACCGGAGATTCTCGCCTCGAGTAATAGCGGGTGTACGTTAAAAAAAAAAAAAAAAGAATTTCAGTGATGAAAAAGTTGAAAACTCATTGGTATTATCTACACTACAGATCTAGACTTTTACTATGGCTTTTCTGCCATTCTGAAACGTGCTGAGTTGAAATGAGCATCAGTTTCTCCAGCTTGGCTTGAATTTAAAGGATCATCATATCTGGTCCCAAGCTAGGAGTAAGAAGCGTGTGGCATACTGAGCATTCCCCACGATCCAAGAGGGCTCTCCAACTATGCAGAGCTAAAATACTGTGCTCTGGTTCTGGGGTCTGCCAAGGAATTGTTACATCATGCACAGAGCCACTTCTTACTCCCCTTCTCTATCACTGGGTCCAAAGTGAGATCCTCCTACATGCAGTCAACCAGGTCAAAGCCAAAGAATCGCATCTGGGGCTCAAGCGACTTCTCCAAGCTGGGTTCTCAACAAGTTTCACCATAGGGGGAATCCCTGGAAGTGTGTGGATGAGTTCAAGAGTCAATGAGGATGTAATCAGCCTCACAGACAGAGGTTCACTTCCATGTATGTATACTGTAGCACTGTGCATAGCTGGTGGTCACATAAAGATGACTTCAGATATGCTTCCATGTACGAAGGGATAATAAAACAGTTTCTCTAATGTCTAATTTTATGACAGCTAATGGATATTCAGAAGCCACTAGAAGAACAAAAGTCAATGGGAAATTTAGAGAGTTAAAAGTAAAGCAGCCTAATGTAGTGAAACAATATAATACTTATATGGGTGGGGTAGATAAAAGTGACCAGTTAATTAATAAATATAATGTTCTTAGGAAAACAAAAAAATATTGGAAAACCTTATTCTACCATTTTCTTGATATTGCTAGGGTTAACAACTATATTATCTTTCAAGAGTGGAGAAAGGATCATCCTGATGTTGAAGAACTAAAAAGACCTAATCGTTACCTTCAAATAGATTTTACGGAGGAACTTATTAGGGAGCTGGGTGGACTTGAAAAGCATCAGAATATTCCGTCTTCACACAATGCCATAAAATCTAAAATCAGCACCACACACTCAATTATTCCAGAATTTACTGCTACAAGAAAAAATTGTTAACATTGTTGGGCAACTCTAGGTATTAACAAAAAAATAGAAACAAAATGTAGTGCATGCAACACCTTTCTTTGCTTCCCGAAAAACACAAACTGCTTATTTGAATACCATTAGTCCTAAAACAATCTTTATTTCTTCTATTTCTTGATTCAACATGATTGCGAACTTTACTTATTTTCACAAATCTTAGTTTGGTTTTTAAAATTTTCACTTATTGCTCCTTTGTACATACATACCAGTTTTAATTATTTTTAATTAATTTATACAGTCAAAATGTTAAAATTTTGTCAAAGTGTTAACATACTTGGATAATCTATTAAATAAAAGTCAATTTATTTTGTCTTATTTTAATTAAATAGGTTTTTTTCATTCTTGAGCATCTCATTTTATGAACATTTGTATGTCCAGTTCTGCAATAGTTTTGACCTTAGATAATTACATTGTACAACATTATTGCTATAAATGCCTCAGATGCAAAGTTAATTAACTTCTAAACAAATCTATATATAATATATATTGGTTTCATATATTTTTCAAGATTTTAAGTGTTATTTTGTAACATCACCATAATCTTGTTCAAATGCCCAGTTATTGCCCCTTTCTACCTAACACTTTAATTAATTTAATTAAAGAATTTATGATCAGATTTGTCTAATGTTTTGGAAATCATATTCAAAATTGGATGTACTTTTAAATAAAAGCCACTGTTTTGTACATATTGCATTTGCTAGTTTTTTTTTTTCTTCTTTGAATATTTCAGTGTATGTAAATTTTTGTTATTTTTTATGCATCTAATTAGGTAATTAATTTGTTGCTACTCAAACAAGGTATAAAGAATTCCAAAGGAACTACTACTTTTCTAAAGTCTATTCAATTCCAAACACATTGATATATAATGTTATATATGTTTAACATATTTAATAATATTCTACATGCTGCTAAAAAATGTCACCTAAAATCTACACAAAAAACCTTAAAACGTCAAGAACTGAATAGAGTTAAATCTACCTGAAGAACTTCCTTGTGCTGCAAAGTCAGCAGACTCTCTCTTGGCTTGCTCCATTGCAAACTGTGTCTGATTTAACATAGACAGCTGGTTCTTGATAGCCATGTTGAGCTGACTCTGTAGTATAATCATCTCTTTGGAAGCTCCTGTGACAGAAGAGTGTATTGTCAGTGTGACTGCTGGGTCTTTAATCTATTTTGTCTAAAGAAAATATTTCCTGAGGCATTAATTTCCACATTTTCATGAACATGCATCTACTTTAGGGCACAGTTACACTTCTGAGCAGTGCAACATCTGTAATAAAAAAAAAATTTAAAAAAAATGCCATTTCCACAACTGTGTGATACAGAATACAAATTTGCAAACTCATGCTCAAATATTATAATGCCCACAAGTTATCAAGTGTAATGCTTGGGTATAAAACTCCTCATCAACATCCACAATTTTAGCTAAAACTTCACCAAATCCTGTACCAGTAACCAAAAGGGAAGCAACATGCAGGACACCTGTGACCTACATATGTAATGAAATGCATCTATTGAGGGTTGGTCATGTAAAATGCTATTCCATCTTACTGAAACATAGCTAGCTAAATATATTTTAATTAGATCACGAACAAGTCATTCTAATCAACCATGCAGAATGGAAAATGGACCTCCAGCAAGGAAAATAATGATACTGCAAGCCCAATAGAGTTTGGATGCCGACTTACTTCCCTCACCTCATAGAACAGAATTATCACCTGGAATGTTAAGACTGTGTAAAACCAGATCACAGTATCACAAGATTAAAAGAAAAAGAGAAGAACACATGAAGAATAGAACTGGAGACAGGCATATGAAGGAGAAAAAGGACAAGGAAAGAACTTAGCACAAGACAGAGATCTTGACATGAACAAACTCAAGACAGAGATCTTGACATGAACAAACTCAAGACAGAGATCTTGACATGAACAAACTCAAGACCTCTACTCCACAGGTAGGCGAAAACTGAAGAAAAAAGAATACGTTACATATGTCGTGAACATATAAATTTCTATTACTCCTAGAAAATGCAAAATAACACCGGCTTGTAGAGTTGGAAAAGAACTAATGAGACTTCAGATCCAGTACTTTAATAAGTATATAAATTACAAATAAAGTGTTATGGAATCAGTTTTACAAATTAATGGTACTTGTTGTTTTACTAGGGCTGCTGAGCTTCTTGCTCTTTTGTAGCCAAAAAAAAAAGTTGAAAAGTCCTTGATATTATCTACACTGTAGATCTAGGGTTTTCCTGTGGCTTTTCTGCTATTCTGAACCATATGGAGTTGAAATCATGAGCACCAATTTCTCCAGCATGGCTTGCATTTAAAGGATCATAACATGTGGTCCCAAACTATGAGGAAGAAAAGATCTGGGGCTCATATGACTCCTCCAAGCTTAGTGTGAAATGCTAGGTTCTCAACATATTTCACCACAGGGGGATCCCTGGAAGTGTGTGTATGATTTCAAGAGTTAATGAGGGTGTAAGACCGGCTATTTGACAAGCATGGGAAACAAAGAGCCAAGGATCCAGACCCCCAGGACGACCCAGAGTCCGCTGGGAGGACAACATTAGACAATCTTTGAAGAACCGAGGACTAGAATGGAACCAGGCCAGGAGGAAGACAGCCGATAGGATAGTCTGGCGCTCTCTCTTCTAAACCTCTACACCTCACGGTAGAAGGGGAACGACTAAGTAAGTAAGTAATTAGCCTCACAGACAGAGGTTCACGTCTAAATCTACATACTATAGCATTGTGCATAGCTTGTGTTCATATAAGGATGACTCTGGATATTCCACCATGCATTTAATAAGTACTTAAATAATGACTCCAACTCCAGACTGTATTAATTATTCACTGCATGTGATCAGCAGTAATAGTAGCCCCTTTAGTCATGACTGACTATGGGAATGCCCCCTGAGGTGATAGGCCTCAGATGCTTTTCTTCCTGGTGTTCCTTTTGGTGTGTTCTTTTCTCTTCTGCTTATTGTGAGTCTTTTCGCCCAATCTGAGGTGGTGTCATTGGGAGCATCCCCACGTGGCGATCGGCAGCTTCATCCTCCTAGGTTGCTGGATTTATGCTCAGTGCCTTCAGTTCTCTCTTGCACACATCTTTGAACCTCAGCTAAGGTCCTCTGTCTGTTCTTTTGCCATCTGCCAGTTGTTCATAGAAGATATCTTTAGGGATGTGACCATCTTCCATGTGGCGGACATGGAAGCCAGTGTATGTGATGTGTAAGCAGTGTATACACGCTTTGAAGGCCAGCATGTGACAGTACCTTGACATTTGTCACTGTCCTTCCACGAAATACCAAGGATGTGGCGAAGACACCATAGTTGGAAGGTATTGAGCCTTCATTCTTGCTTAGCATTGGTTGCCTACGTCTCGCTGCCATACAGATGCAAGTTGGTGACACAGGCATTACATACCGCAGCTTTGTTTTCATTGTGAGTTTGGAGTTTCCCCAAACATACGTTGTGAGGCGAGCAAAGATGGATGAAGCTTTGCCTATGCAGCTGTCAATTTCTGCATCCAGAGAGTTTGTCGTTGATGGTTGACCCCAGGTACATTGCATATGATCATATCTTTAATATATATGCAAAGTGGTTAATAAAAGAAAACATTACACTACTACTGCAACTTCAATAGTCATTTGGCTTTAACACAATTCTTTTAACTGAATGTTGGCTATGTATACTTGTAATTAGTATGCAAGGCAAATAAAAAGTCTCAAAAGTTAATAATTATTATTTGTTAAATGACACTGAAAACTACAATGTGTAACTACAAAACTGTTTTTTTTTTTTAAATTATAAATAACCTTTTTTTTTTTAAATTTAAAAAAAAAAAAAAAATTCAACCATTTATGCTAATCTTCACATTCTGGATAAAATGAACTTTTTAAAACTGCATTTGCTCTAAGAAAACGAGATCATTTGAAATCTATCCTCCCTTATTGCTGCTCTCAAGTCAAGTCGTTTTATGATTAATCGGACAGCAGACAAGAAAAACTTTTTACATTTACTTTTAATGGCGGTAAAGCTGTTTCAAAAATCTGGCCTTATGCACAACTGAAGGTACTTGAGGTACTGACTCTTAGTTTTGTTTCTGTGTATGGTCAATTACTTAATATTTCAATTGCTGTCTCCAGGGACTAGCAGAAATGGACGTGAGAAAGGATGCATCCATCGTATGTACAACCAGCATGCTACAGGTACAGTTGACATTCAAAAATCCGGCAACCTCCGGACCTGAGGAGTGCCGGATTGTTGAAAATGCCGGATTTTTTATGGTTATATATGCTGTATATATTTAACAGAAAATGTCTACCTGTACAGTCCTTTAAAGAAAGAAAATTAAAATCTAAATGAAAAGCAAATGAAATTTTAATGTTCATCAACTAAATAAAACAGTTCTACAGAATTTTAGTTCAACTGAATAAAATAGTTCTACAGAGTTTTAATTCTTCTTCTTCTTCTTCTTCGTTCGCCCTGAAAAGGACGGTGGTTGCGTTGTGTCTGTTTACAACGTAGCTGTGATATCTGCACCTTTCGGTCGACACATCCGACTTCTGCACAGCATTTTTTAGGACCGGGTTTGCCTTCCCATTTCGATCCACACTCGCTCAGCCAGCCTGCACAGCTGCAGACTGTTTCCAGGACCACCACGTGGAGGTGGAGTGCGGTCTTGACCAGCTCTGGTTCGCTGGTCCTGACGCAGGCAGTCAAGCTATGGGTCGCTGACTGCGGTCTCTATTGCTGCGTCTTAAGGTCCCGAGTTTTAATTCAACTAAAGTCAAACAGTGGCGCGCCAACGCGGTAAATTAAAAAAATGCGCTCCGAAATCGATGCCGGAAATCTGAAGGAACTGGATTATCGATGGCCGGATTTTTGAATGTCAACTGTACAATTAGCATTCATACTCTTCGACATTTGCTGAGGGAGACTGAGCACCTATGGGTTTGCCTGGAGTGCAGTGAGGTTGATTTTGATTAACAATAACAGTTTTATCTCCACTTTCCTCTAAAATTAATTGATGGCATTTTGACCACTCTTGCTCATCTAGATATTTTCAAAAAGCCAGTACCTTCAATAACCAAAGCTAATGAGGAAACTGTGTATGGTGATTGATATACAGCCACTTCCTCCAGCATTAAACCTTTCATTCAAATGGTAACTTCGCATAAGGCATTTTGAGCTCTGTTTCAAGAGAAATACACTGATATATTTCATAGAACTGTGGAATTTTTAAATTATGAGAGGAGACGGGGAGCCTGAAACCAACTCAGACTCTGTACAAAACTGTTTCACAACTCTGACTCCACAACCCTAGTTTTCAACATTATCAACTTGTGATTATCTTAATAAAAATACACTCACCAGGGGCCCCTGGCAAGCCAGGTCTCCTTTCGTTAGATCAATTTCGGTTACCAAAGTTACCATCATTGGGTCGAAATCTGTTTCTGTCTACTCTCTGTCCAAAGTTGCCTCCCGTAAACCAATTCCTCATGCTTGGTAGGCCGCCCTGTTGGTATTCTTTGTTGGTTCTCCAGTTTCTGATACCGCCCTGAAATCGACTTAAATAACCTCTGCCTCGAGATGCATTGGTATAAGCTCTGCCAGTGCCAGCCTTCTGGAAGAAACAGGACAAAATGAAGTTTTACACTGACAGTGATGGCAACATACTGATGACAAATACAAAAACTGTGTTTGCTCCAGTGGTGATGTCACAGACCCCACCAAGGATGTTACTGTAATATCATTATTTTCCTTTGCACTCCTTCAGGAGCATGGAGCCATGACTGTAGCTGGTCCCCTTGCAGGAAGCCTGAATCAAGTATTTGCATGCTCTTACAGCGGTGGTTCCTGTGGCACATTGTTTTAACCCATGCACAACCTCATAACAGTCGCCTTGCACAACATGTCTTTGGGCACAGTAGTCACAATCTGACTGCTGGCAACTACACATCTTTATTGGGAACTACACAGGGTGTTCTTGTAATATACCATTTTGAAATCCAAAAACTCAGAATTCTGAAACACATCAGGGCCCAGGGGATTCAAAAAAATTTGAGGACCATACAAAACACAAATTAATATATGTATAAAAAAAAAAAAATTTAAATTCTTTTTTGTTCAGTCATTTTCTTTTTAGTAATTAAGGTCCTTAATAGCTAATACTCCCATTCCTAATAATGATGACAAGTCACAAAGTATGAAGAAAGATATTTTTAGATACTTCTACTTATTTTGCATTCGAGTGCAGCTCATTTCATTACTAACTACCAATGCCCAAATGTATGAAGAGTTCAAAAGGAATGCAAAGTATAGTAAAATTGTGCTATACCAAGTATGTCGTAAACATAGGAGGGCCATCTACTCATTTCTGCTTAATAGTAATTCAACATACACAAGTCAGACGAAGCAATTAATTCAAGTAATTCAACTCAATCATCCAAAATAAGGATGGATTATGATAAATTCCACAGAAAGCCAAAAGGAGTCTGAATTGCTGGCTAGTGCCCCCCACCCTTTTCACCCTTTCCCAGAAAATCACTAGACTGGGCACCTAGAATGTTCAAAAGCTATATAAACAAAGGAAAACTGCATGGTTGACAGCAGAAATGAAAAACTATAAGAATGACATTTTGGGACCATATGAATGAAATACTGATGGAAGGGAAAAGAAAGATGGCACTTACATAATGGGAAGCATTAAGATCCAGACTAATATCAGCAATATTCAAAACTGCCAAAACAAAAAAAAATAAATAAATAAACATCATCCGAAGTTATGTACAAACTATAGTCCGTTCGGAAATTCGTGCCCACACATTGAACGTTGTAACTTTGCAACCCCTTGACGGATGTTATTAAAATTTGTTACGTGCCCTACTGATATCAATGCAGTTATTAATATATTTTTTGCCATTACAAAACTCATGTCATGTTCGAATTTTCTTCTTTAAGTTATATAAAAAAAACTCTTACCGTTGTCTGGGTTAAATTTTAATAGTTCTACAGGAAAGTTACAAGATCCGTTCAAAAATAGCGCACTTAATTTTTGTTGCAGCACAGCACAAGCGATGAAATGTGCTATTCAATATTTTTTTTGTTTGAATTAGTGTAGTGACTACATGTCCGCACAAGTGTGCACCTATTGTACACAGTCACGAGTAATTATTTCAGCGGCGTATGCTAATTGCAATGAGTTGGCTGCAACAAAACAAAACGACACCAGCGTATAATATATTAATAAACTAAACTGCATAATTATGAAAAGCGCAATGAATCTGAAATGTAAATTTATCACTTTGCAGAAGGTAGCTGTTATATTGTACAGGCATTTTCGCAGAGAGGCTAAGAGCAGGGTCATGTTTCTCTTCGACTCCCACCTTACCATTCTCACCTTAACCCAATAGAGCTGGTTTGGGCTAGAGTTAAAGGGCAAGTGGCCGCCCAGAACACCACTTTTAAAATGTGCGATGTTAAAGACATGACTCGTGAGGCCCTTTCACGAATAGACACATAGTACTGGGCTAAATGTGAAGAACACGTGCTCCAGGAAGAAGATTACTGGCAGCGAGATGGCTTGCAGTTTATCCAACCAATAACTGTTGTGAACTTATTGGAGTCGTCCGATTCGGAATGAGGCACGTCGATCACATTCCTTCGTTTGTGATAAACTAATTTCATATGCCAATCTATAATAACACATAAACAGTTACGATTCGTCATAGCTTCCTGATGATTTACTGCTATCATGGTTCATTATCAGATCATCATTCCTCGTATCAAAATCACGTGAACAACCAATCACACATTTAGAACACGCCTATGAACCGTCTTGTCGCACAAATGTTGTGATTTACTGTAAGAATTAATGTTACGGGCAGATTTAGGCAAATGTTCCAATAAGATCAAAGAAAATCGCCGTTTTGCAAATTGCGAGACAGCTGTGGATGTAATGATCGCAAAATCTTAACTGCATGGAAAATCTAAGACTGCATGGAAAAATTCATGTCCGTACAACAAACAGTTTTGGAGAAAATTGACGCTTTCTGTGGGCACGAATTTCCGAACGGACTATAATGATGAAAACAATCTGTGACAGAAGAATTTTAGACCAGACGCAAAAATATTGTGCATAAAAAGAGATGTAATCAGACATTAAAATTGTTATAGGTGACGTTAGTACAAAGATAAGAACATGCAAGGGCAACTCTAAAGAGATCATAGTAAAACGTGGACCTGCGACAATGAAACAATGGAGAATATTCATAAACTATGCTTCAAATTAATATGCTATAGGAGGAAGCATGTTTCCACACATAGGAATATATCAAGAAACATGGATACCGCCAGACCACAGGACAGAAAATCAGACTGATCATACATGCATAAACAAGTTTGGATCGCTATTACATGACTCAGAAATATGTAAAGGAGCAGATGTGGCTGCAGATCATCATTTTCTAAAATCCAAAATAAAAATGATACTAATCACCTCAAATGACATGCCTGAAGGATGGATAGTCCATAACTTTCTTTGTCTCCCTAGAAGCCCCTGGCGAACTACACAGGGCAGCCTTTCTTTACCTTTTATATTATGATCTAAAACTACTGTATCATCTAAGTTGTCAACCACTATATCTTTTATACATTAACCCTTAGAACCCTGGCCACCCAGCCCGTAAAACTTCATTCCCCTAGGCTCCTGAGCAAAAAATTTCATTATGAGCCGTCGAGGCCAGCGATAATGCCGGTGCATTTTATTGAGACGACAAACTTGGTCGTAAACATCGCAGCCACCCATGAATGTATTGTAGCCAATACAAAGTTGTGGAAATTGAACATCCACAGTTGTGAGACCAACTTGTATCAAATTTACTTGATACATTATGTGGGATACGCCCCTTTCCACAGGGTTAGAACTAGCTTTATCATAACCTGATTCACAAGTTCCGTCAGTCGATTCAATTTTGATTTCAGAATAATCACCATCTAAATCTATATTCATCATCCTCCGAATCATTGAGCACAAGTTCAACAGCTTGTTCCGTTGTTAGCCTTTTAGAATGGCTATTTCCTGGATTTTCAACACACCTTTTCACTGTGAAAACAATTAAAAAATTGCAAAATATTATCACGTCGTGGGCGCCGCCATTTTAGAGTAACATTCCACAAGACGTGTACTTCCTGACGTCATTATTTTTTACACATTTCCATTCCCACCCCATTTTGCTAAGCTAGGTGTGTCAGACCGAGATTACGGTCTCTCGGGGAGAGGATTTTTTACGCACGGACCGAAATTTAGGGACCTCGGGTTCAAAAGGTTAACACATTTATTATTTTGTAATGAGCAGGCTCCCGCCACAACATGAAGCTGAAAGATAATGATTGACCATACCTTCTTCACATCTGCAGATTTGCTGGCAGGCTCTTTCTCTTCTTTTTTGGGGTCTGATCTGTCAGACTTGCCAGGGTCACCTTCCTTAGATTCCGCCTTCTTGCCATCTTCATTGTCATTGCTCTTGTCACCAGTCTTACTTCCACTAAGGGCATTCATTCTCGCCGCTAGGGAGTCGAAGAAATTAAATCAATATGGCTGTTTGAAAAGGTGTAGCTATCTGATGAAGTACCATCTCAGCAATAAAATACTGGGTTGTTACTTAACGTTTGCTGAGCTCGTCTCATTTTCGCAGCAATTACCAAGCTGAAGAATCTGAGTGTGTTCTGTAGCTGTTGAAAGGTGTTGTATAGGTTTGTGATTGTTTGGGTGTCCCTTTTCACTGTCCCTCGTCTCCCCTTCTGGGGTCTTACTATCCCCCCCCCCCATAAAATGTGCCCAATTCATCTACATATACATACATTTAATGGCCTCACTCCTTCCAAATAATTAATAATTAACCCTGTTCCTGTACCAGATGGTAACAAAGAGTTCTATGATACTTGATGACTCATCATTAATTCAACAATTATTTCCCTAAATGTTCATATCTGTCTCGTGTGGCTGAATGAACGAGTATTTAGTACTTCTTACTCTCAACGTCTATTTCACATCTGCCATGTTCTGTCACGTGTCCAAGATGTGAGAAACACTTAACTTGTTCCAGCATCTTTCCATTTATCCTTGTATGTTTACAGCAATGGATGGCGAGAAACAATAATTTCCCCACAACTTGACCAATTCAACTTTTCATAACTCAAATAATCAATGACTCAACACTGAACTCAAAGCTATATGGAGCTAAAGAGGAACTTCAAACAATCGAATTCATCATGAGAACTCGTCTGACGGTGTAAACATCAAAGTTGCGATCGCAAGAAGAAGAAGATAACTCAAATAGTTAATTTAGGGCATAAAAGGACACTTTTGATCATCAAGTATGAATTCTTAATATTGTGGACATCAGGTCTTAAAAGTCAAAGAGACAAATAAGGCTTGATATTGATATTTTAAATAAAACTATCTAGTTTTTGTGACTATAACAAAAAGCACAATATATTTATACAGAAGATGGTCAACTAAATCACAGACAGGTGCCTGCTGTGGAGTGACTACACCTAAACTCATCTATAGTGTACTATTTTGATCAGTGTCAGAATTCCCATTCTGTTAATCTACGTTATTCATCACCCATCAATAGCCAGTAAGAGGAGAAATGGTGATAAGAGGCATCCCTGCCTTACTCCAACTCATATTACAGGCAGATCTATAAACTGTCCTTCATGAAAAATTCTGCAATACATGCCCTTGGATGATTTAATAATAAATCTGTAACATTAATATTTGTAGCTGTAGACTAAACTATATTCCACAAAGAAAAAGGGAAAAAACACACACCCAGACTTCAAAGTATTATTTAGTATAAGTTACAAATGATCTGTAACATTATATGTTGTTAATGGATGTTTCCCGTTGTTCTCATTGCCATTCCATGTCTCTTTCCATGCAATAGTGTTCACTAATGATAACTCACCCTGAGGTGTACAAAGCTCCAGCAAGCTTTCCCCTAGCTCCACTTTAGAAAAAGCGTTCAAACAGGGCACAACAGAAGTTCTGGTGCTCAGAACAAGCCGTGCAGTGCTGTAAAAACCAAAATGAGTATCACAGAACGAGAATATCAATTATGAAGAAAAAAGCACTGAAAAACATGATTAAAAACATTACATATCAAAAAATGAAACTGTTTTAAAATTATATTATTGCTTATAATAATAAATGTTTATGTCCATGATTCATTTTCAATAATCTGGAAGAAAGAACACATAAACATACATATAAACATACATATAAACACACATTTTACTTACGTGTTCAATCTTTTGTTTTTGTTGTTTTGTTTTGTAGACTTGGATATTAATACCAGAGAGCAATAAATATCAGTTTTAGTATTTGACAAAGAGTTACACATTTGAAACTATCAAATAATGCATTTCTTCACATATGAATACACTCAAACAGCATGAAATTTTTTTCTTCCTCATTTGTCCTCAGACTTTAATGACTCAAGGCAGTCAGCTCAAGGTTCCTAACTTCTCCAAACAGTTTTTCGTGGAGAGAAGTAGGTTGTTGCCATATGCCATTCCATTCACTGCTGTATGTTGGGCAGGACTGGAGCAGATGTTCGGTTGTCATAGGGCTGGAGCCACAGGAGCAGAGATCTCTTGGACCAATCCTGTCCTTGTGATATAGATGGTACCTCAACCTATTGTGACCAGTGCATTAGTGGAAAAATGATGACCTGGTCTCGCCTAGACAGCTGGTGATAGGCATCATCTTTTATGTGACCTGGGTGTACTCTGTCCCATTTAGACTTGAATATGGCTTTTATAGTTCTTTTAGCCATTTCATAAGTTGTCTCTATATTGTTTTGTTGCAATGCTCCCCCTTCATTAGCAATATCTGCCTCTTCATTGCCTGGAATGTTGCAATGGGATGTATCCACTGGACTGTGCACTTGTTGAAGCATTTGGCCAGGCTTTCAGGTAAGTTTATCAGATCTTTTAGTCCCCTAGCATGGTGGCTCTTCAGGGCTGTTATTACTGAGACGGCATCTGTAAAGATTACTATCTGTTTTTCTGCACGTGCTTTGTACTCAATAAGAGTTTCCACTGCCTGTCTCACGGTTTCTGCTTCGCACTGAAGTTATTGCAGTATTTGCCAGTGGTGGTTGTCAAATGCATGACATTTTGACTCAGGCATTTTTTTTTTAAAAAGGCACAACTACAATTTACTAAATAATATTGTGTGGAGGCAAGGAATCAAACTGCAGAAAGCACTTTCACTGTTGTGTGTTAAAGGTACTCTGAAGAATAACACCCAGTTCAACAGGCTCTGACTCCATTAAGCAAAATTTGTCCTCAAAACGTCAGTGTTCGCACCACTTCAGGTCAGAGATCAGGCAGTGGCAGTTAACGAAGGTAATGGCTATCAAGCCTCAAACCTCATTTGCCCAGCCACATGTTGCACGCCAAAGTAAAAATGGAGCACAACTAAAATTTTGCAGGGGCTCTGTGAAAGGTACAAAGCAAGTACTCTGAAATGTATGTCTTTGGCCAAGCTATCAGGCTGAAAGAAAAAAAAGGTGAACATACATTAGAACTTACCCATGGAATTTCTCGGGGTTGAAATTAATTGCCTGGGCAAATGGAAACATGACTTGAAGCATTTCCATACTGGTGTTAACTGGCGGACTTTTCACAATAACTGATCCAGCTAGTCGCTTTCGTTTAGGGCCTAAATGGAGAAACAAAGCCAAATTGCACACCAAAGTCTGTATTGAGGCTTGGAAACAAATGTCAATGCATCCCTCTTGCTGAAAGCAAGAAAACATGATCTGGACTCAATGCTATGGACAATGATGGCATGTGACCATTTTTGCGTGATGTGTATGTTGCACTGCTTCAAGATCTGCTTAATTTGGCACAAAATAGTGATCTGCCAAGCCTCAACAAGAACTGGCCACAATTTGACTGCCATCAATTGAAATGTAAATCACCGTTCTGCAATGCCCAATACAAATATACTTGAAACATTATTTGGAAGAGCCAGCAGTTTCAGTCACAATAAACTGTGACCGTTGCTAGGCAGCTGGTTTCATATCAGTGTGGTTTATGAGCTTCCACATTTTTACTGTTGTACATTATTTATCTTGTTTCTTTGGCACAAAGTTTTTCATGCCTTCAGCCCATCATTTAATTTGACAATTTTCTCTGTGGACCAGGTACTTGTTACAGTTGGCTTCATTTTATATTTTTATTGGTTGTGAAACTTAAACATGTCTGTGCTATACAAAAATGTTTGCATATTCAAATGTCAAACCTTAAAGACTGCACTCACAGACAGTCTTGACCTGAAAGCAATATTCAAGCAAGATCACAATGCTGTAGGAACTGGCAACTGTTCATGTAGTCCTACAAATCCCAAAAAATTACATATCTCCAGACTTTAAGCCAAACACGTGGAGTGGTCTGGCTGTGTAACGTTACGAAGTCATATTGATAAAACTCTAATTATGTGTTCGTCACAAAAAAGTGTGCATTAATACAGTCTTGAAGCAGCTTTCTCAGATGACTTTTAACACTGTACATTTATACCTCCACTCTTTCTAGGATCATAAAGTTTCATTCATGAAGTAGAAGAGCATTTAAACTCAAGGCCTTTAAAATGCCTATCACCTGGTGGTAACTTACAAATCCAAATTGTGCTATGTCCTGTGATGACAAAATCACATTCATTGAAGGTTGCTTTGGGCATATTAGATGCATCTGCTGATACAAATCAGGATCCACAGATACATGGAGGTCTTAATGCTAATGCAGCTCACATCAATCCATTTGCCATACAGTGTAAACTCTGCAAATGACCAACCCAGGTTATAGCTTGCACATGGCGCCATATAGTTCATGCTTTCATAAAAAACAGAATCTGGATGTTTCTAGAGAACTGGCAAAGCTAAGCTGACTAGTTTGAAAGGACAACAGTTTGTGCAATTAAGATTCCCAGCAGCTGAAACATGAATCCATTGTCTGTTAAATTATGCCACAGCCCATCGGTCTTAAATACACTGGAAGCATCCTCACTGATCAGAATTATTTAGAGCATCTTGTCTGCATATGGAGAAGTGACTGCGTTTGTAAAACAAGTGGTAAAAACTACACATGCTCTCGAGCAACAGACAGCGTCCAGTCTCCAGTTCCAAACATTACACAGATTGTAATGTGTTTTTCTTGAGCAGATCAGCTGCAGTAAAAATGTTCATCTATTCAAATGTCAAAGCTGTATGTGTAGATGCTATAAGGAAAACAGATGCCTTCTAGTTCAGGCAAGAGGCAAAACTGGTGATATTTTATGAATAGCTGAACAAAAGTATCACACATTTTCACGTATGTCACAGGCTTATGTCTTCTTACACAGCCCTTGAGACATAATGAATTAGAAACAGCTGCTATGATCAAATTGACCGAAAGTCCCATATGTCATAGTTAACTAAAATCCATAGTTCTCAAGGCAGCTACGATGTCTCCACACTGCTAAATTCTGATCTCTCAGCTGATAAAGAACACAGATTATCAATGAAAACATACTCAAATGACAGTCAATACATAAACAAACACAGGTTATCGCACAAACGGGGAAATTGGTAACTTCATACAGCAACTGTAAGTGACAAAAACAACCGTAGCAAAGCTAAACAGAAACAACTGTCAAACAACTAAACAGACAACCAACACAAAACAACAGTGTGAACAGAATTTTCATTACTATCTTAAAAAAACGAACCACCACATCATTTTCACTAAAAACCACTATAAACAGTTAACAATGAAAGCTTTACAATGACTACCAACACACACACACACAACTAAACACTAAAGACTCCCACACAACTATCAACATGATACAGAAGTGTACATAGCACTATGAATTATCACTATTCTCATAATCATAAATTATGTTTATCTATCCTGCTAATAAAGATGCAGGTTGAAAGTCCTAATCATCATCTGTTGTTTTAGGTTCATGTGGAGCAGTGCTGCAACTACTGCTTGTCAAGGTCATCTAGCTTGGGTCTCCTTCAGATTCCACCAAGTGACCATTGTTTGCTTTTACTTCTACTAATTTTCTCCAAGTTCTCTCTGGCGACCCCTCTCTACAATGCCCTTCTGGTATCCAGTCCAGGGCACGTCTCACTATATGTTATGTTGTTTCCGAACGGTAAGTCCCATTCATCTTCACTCTCCTTATTTCATTTGTAGCTGTACTGTCGTCATTTAATTAATAATTAGAATCCAGAACAGGCCAAATATTCCTAGAATGGCTGCAACATTTTTTTTCTATATAAAGATAGAGCCTGCATCAGCTATTTCACATTTTGGATCAATGTTAGAAATGTAATGTTCCTATGATTTACTGAACATATTTGTTGGGACATAAGAATACGGCAGACGATACTACGATTGCATGAATATCTTCCCATGAAAGCTCTCAAGAAAATGTCAGATACGCCTTACCGATTCTTACGTTGGGCAATAATGGAACGCACAGCATCCTGACCAGTTTTGGATCAAATCTCATGAAAGCTGTGAAATAAAGAATCAAAGCCACATCATTACAGCTTTTGTCTCTAAGTGCAAATCCTTAGAGGGTAAACATAGGAATAAACAAACTAAATACAGCAATCCCTTGGTCTTACGCTATTCAATTAGCGCCTTTTCAATATATGCTGTTTCAATGTTATGCCATATGCCCGTTGTATACTTAAAAAACTTGATCTTACTTTGTGCGCTTAATTCCATGGGAGGCAGGAACATAATTTTCACATGCTCATTAAGTTCATTTAGGGTGGTGAGACAGCCAAGAAGCATTGTCATTATTAGCATGACGCATAACTCTAAAATGTAATGCAGTTCTATGGTAATTCGTAACACATAACACGATCTTAATTGCTACAAGATGCTCCTTGAACAGAAATCAGTGGCAAAGCAAAGCAAGCTCAATTAATTTTATTTTTTTTAAGTCTCTTCGAATATCTTCTGCCCCAATTTACAAAGTAGCCGTGCCTTCTACACCTGGAACAGAAATACATTTTCAATACCTACAACACGGCTGTTTGTACCCTATACCAGAGCGCTCTTTTAGTTTCGGTGACAGGAATTCTGACACCGGGTAATAAATCTTCCTTGCACCGTAAATGCCTACTGCTAGTTTCGGCGCGGAAAATCAGCTGATGTGTGTGTAAAATCAGTAATGATATAAATCATTACACACTCGTTCAGGATAAACACAGCGCTAAAATTCTTTTGTGTACTATAACTTTGTTGTGTGTTCTATTTTTGATTGCATTTTTATTTGTTTGAAATTAGTTTTGACGGAGTTACAGACTTTTGAAAACAGCGTCATCATTTGAGGAAATTCATAAAATAAGTAATCTTTTTATTAATTTAATATCTAAAAATCGGCCCATTCGTTTGAGTTTATAATTATAAAGACTTCTCGAAGGGAAGCTAAAGATTATTTCCACATACTTTTTTTTTTTTTGGTTTCATATCTTGAGAATGTGTGGTAGTCAGTTTTGTGAGTTTGGCATTACAAGAACAAGCATATTGTCACCAGATTTTATAACATTTAAATCACTGTAAACGCATTCCTGATACTCGCAAATCTTAAATAACCTTTAGCACGCTGCCGGCGAGACATATCGCCGAACGCAACCTATGTTCTGCCAGCTGGAGGCGATATGTCTCGCCTTGCGGCTGTCACCGTTTCTAGCATGAGGACTTGTGTACACGTGATTTTCAGCCCCGGATGTTAAGTTGTAATTTTATTTGCAAGAGAGTTAGCTTCCGTTTCCGATCTTAAAAAAGTGATGGGTGTATCCGCGTTTATTTTTTGTAAATTTTTTTAATCAAAATGAATCGGCATCAGACACGCGGCCATTTCGCTCTAATTTTATTGGATTCTGACGCCATGCGTTGGGGATACGATTTTTGTCTTTATAAGCGCTGATATCGTTTCTCAGAATATGTTTGATGGCTGAGATGGAAACGAAAGTAGAATGGCATTGCCAGTATGTATAATGCTAGGGGTTAGTACTAGGAATATCGGAAAGATTTAGAATTTCGGCCGAATGCCACATCTGACGAGAGCGTTTGTTGCTTTGCTACTGATGATGGGTGTAACGAAAAGATCGTCATTTGATTTGTATTGGTCTGTTGGTCAAATGACTTTCATTGAGATGCAAGGGATATGGACTCTTCGTTCGTTGGTCATTTTTTAAATTTTTTTTTTTAATTTTAAAATTTAAAAAAAAATTTTTTTTCCGTTTTTTTTCATCTTTCCTTTCCTCTTATCCTATCACATCTAACATGTACACAAACAAATTTTATATCATCAGATTCATCATTCATTCATTTCTATAATAATAATAATAATAATAAATTCTTTAAGCACCAAACACGGCGCATAAGGCAGAAACCAGTGCTCTCCAGGTTGTTCGTTGTGACGCCACTCCTCTTAGCTCTTGCACATTATTTAGGCCCAACGTTCTTCCTTCTCTTATTATTGTTCTTCTGAGTGTTTCTTTTGGTCTTCCTTTTTTCCTCTTACCCTCAGGAACCCAAGTGAGCGCCTGTAGTGGTATTCTGTTGTTTTGTATTCGTAGGACATGACCGATATATGACCATCGTCTTTTCCTCATATAGAGCAATTGACCAAAAAACAAAAAAACTATAGAATTTACAAGTCACCCACTATAAAAATGGGGCGTTGTGAAAAAGAATGCAGTGGTTGGGCAAGTTTTCTGAATTTTTATGCAGCGTGCTAAAGGATAAGGTTGTAAAAAAATAACTTTTTGTAAAGCACTATCTGTTTTTGCATTTTCATTCATTTATAATGATATTTAGCTGCGTATATAAGCGTCAGAAAACATGTAAAGCTATAGATAGATTACTTCCACATACTTTGATCTTTCTTTCAAGTCTTGTTAATCTTGTATTTATAATATGAATGTCATTTTTTTTTATTGTGTGTGAGATAAGGACTGTTCAATTAGTGTTCTTTGGTAGACAATCCTGTGCACATGATGGCTGCCAAAGAATTTTAAGTAATTGTTTGTATATATTCTTTCATTCACAGCTCAAAGTTACAATGCAGGTAGTAAATTTAGAGAAACCAAATTCTAAATCTAATACCATCCTTTTATCAATGGCTAGAGTCAGAGATACCTATGATAATTTAGAAATATTTACGAATGGCATGAAAGCTCAGATAGAGTCACTAAAAGATTTAGAGTGGGATGGTAAAAAAGTTGTTGTTTTCTTATTCAGGGATTATGACTTTTTGATGAAAATGTTTGATTTGTCTGGAGCTCAAGGAACATACCCATGTCTGTGGTGTCTCCAGCAAAACAAGGAAATAAAGATATCCAGAGAGCATACAACTTGCAAACCAAGAAGTTTGGCCATGTTGATAAGAGATTACAATAGATATATGAAATATGGGAAAGGGAATAAAAGGCAAGTGGCACATTACCATAATTGTTTACACAAACCAATGTTAGAGATTGAAATTGAAAATGTAGCTCCTCCTTACCTTCATATTTTATTAGGCATTGTTTTGAAACACCACAGACTTCTAGAACAGGTAAGCCGATACCATAGATGCAAAGATATTTGAGAATTCACAAGAGATACATGCAAACATTAGTACTTTTAAGAACTTGAAGAGATTTAGTAGGAACTGGAAACAGGCAGAAGAATTAGAAGCTAAAATTGAATTTTTTCAGGTAGGTATTGAACTTTGTGAGGATAAGGAGGAGACAGATAATTTTAAAGTTAGACTTAAAAATGCACAAGATGCGCTGGCCAAACTTCAGTTTCAAGATATGTGTGCTAGGTCTGGTCCAGTTTTCTCACACTTGGACAAGGTACTAGCCAAACACAAAATCATACCACAAGCTTATCATAGCAAAGCATTCGTAGGGAATCACTGCCACAGATATCTCACACAAAAAGTTTATAAAGATCTCTTACAAGAGCAATCATTACACAAACACTGAAAATTACAGACAAACAAGATATAACTGACATAGCTTTTATTGCCCAAGAACAATTCAACTTACTAAACGAAGCATTTGAGAAAGTACACAACAAAATATCACACAGTAAACCAATTAAAGAATCAATAACAGCATCAATAGAGACTTATATGTCTTTGTTCAGAAAGCTATTCCCCAGTAAGACAATTCCTAAACAGCACATATTAGAAAAACATTGCGCAGACTGGATCAGAACTCATGGCTTTGGAATGGGCATGCATGTAGAGCAAGGAGGAGAATTTGTACATTCCACTACTTCCAAAATTGAAAGACGCGCCAGCGGTATTAAAAATATAACTTCACAATTAAAATTTATAATGGAAACTCATTTGTTAAAAATTTCTCCATCTGTGAATGTATAGATTCCTCCTATAATAAAAAGGATGTGTAAATGATAATTGAGCGAAATTTTGGGGCTAGAGCAAATTATGGGGCAGTTGTTGCGTGAGAGTGACAGAATTAACAGAGTGTGGAAATCATTTAATAGGTGTATGTTTTATTTATTAAATTGAACATTTCGTTTTACTCATGACCATACTCATTTTTACATGACCATCGTGATGTATGAATGAGGTAATTGTTAGCTCTCATGTTTTGGGGACAATTGGGTGTGTTATTTTAAGGTAATAAATGTGGACTTGCAATTTAATGTTTCAATAATTAATGTTTGATGCATGAAACCAAAACAAAACTATGATATCAATTTTCTGCAGGTTTTCTACTTTTGATTTCTGTAATTTGTTATGCATGTTGATTGTGATCGTTTTAGTGTAAATTGCATTAGAAACAAACCATAACAAAATGTAAAAAAAAAAAAAACATAAATTTTACACTATTTCAGACTATTATATCTTCTGTTCTAATTGTGATAAAATGTTTGTTCTTGTTCTAAAATTTACTCTAACATTTCTAGTCTAGCTTTACGCAAAATTAAAGCCGGTATTTATAATAATAAAGCAGCCTAAAAGCATTAATTAAGCCCTATCAAAAGTAAACACCGCCACATTTTTTTTCCCGTTAGGAAGTTGACCACGTGACCTCTGTCAAGATAGCTATAAATAGCGCGGTCAGGGAAAAAAGGGAAACAACTAAAGCTATATCAGTCGTCTGAAGAAGACAGCCCCCCCCCAGCGAAAAACTATAGCCACAAGTGAAAGTAGCAGTGATTAAAGTCCTGTAATATTTTGTATATAATTTGTATCAGTACATTACATAATAATATTTGTTCAATATTTCTTATAATTATAGGTAGTTAATAAATGTTGTTAACTTTGTGGTTTTTTGATGATTTATCACTTTTTACCATAAACTAAGCATAAGAATACAAAAAGCAAGAGCTTTCATTGCATTGGGAAATATATGGAGATCAAGAGAAATCGGATCCAACACGAAAATAAGAATCTTCAACTCAAATGTGGTCAGTCCTATTGTATGGCTCTGAGACATGGAGAACAAAGACAACTACCAAAAAGCTAGACTTTCATAAATGGGTGCTTGCGTAGAATAGAGGGATTAAAATGGTATGACAAGGTTACCAACGTGGAACTGATGACAAGAACTAGACAAGTGCCAGTGGAACAAGAGATGAGAAGAAGATGATGGCGATGGATAGGACACACACTGAGGAAACCTGTTGATGGCATTACAGGGCAGTCCTTGTTCTGGAATCGCCAGGGCGGGAGAGGCAGAGGTGGACCAAGAAGCACATGGAGAAGAGAGCTGGAAACAGAGGTGAAAATGATGAGAATGTGGAAAGAACTTGAGATGATGGCACGTGACAGGAGGACTTGTCATGTGTTTGTTGAAGGCCTATGCTCCTTGGGAGTGGAGGGTTAAGAATGAAGAATAATTTGTAATAATATTCATAATTTTGTCACTCACTACAGTAGATGTAATTTCCCATAGACCTCATCATAGAGGGAACCTAGATATATTTCTACTAACAATATGTAGAGACCTCTATAATTATCAAGACTTTAGAGCAGGGTTTTCAACCAGATGGAACTCCAGGGTTCCCCCGAGAGGTGGTTTCGCTAGAGGTCATGATTGGAAAAATATAAACATCTTTATTTTTTATTAACTTTATGTGCCGAGGGATGTTAGCGCAAGTATTGAAATGGTGGGCAGTGACTGAGCCGAGCTATATTTTTATTCATATTGCTTTGGCCTGCGGTTTTAGTAGCTTTACTACTCAGCGTTGTCAATAAATTTGCATGTTGTAAATAACTTAAAAATCAATTTACAACCTTTATTTCAATTAAATTTACCAAGCCTATCTTAGAACAATTACATCAAATTTTGGCGCAAGCCAGTAATTTAACAGAAATGTAATATATTTACTTAATGAGTGTATAGATTTATGCAAGTGAAAGAAAAAGGCTAATTTCAAGAACGGGACCCAAGACGCATCAAAAGTGAGGAATGCAGTAAGCGACCAATAGCTTGACTGCTTGCGTCAGCGAACCAGAGCTGACCAAGACCCTACTCCATCTCCATGTGGTGGTCCTGGAAACAGGCTGCATCACTGCAGTCTGGCTGAAGAGTAGGGATCGAAGAGGGAAGGAAACCTGGTCCCAAAAAATGCCATGCGGAAGTCGGATGTGTCGGCCGAAAGGCGCAAATACCGCAGCTTCACTGTAAATGGATACATCGCAACCAACGTCCTTTTCAGGACAAACGAGGAAGAAGAAGATTTCAAGAACGATATGCTCAGCTTCTTCTTCTTTGATCCTTAGCCGCCGACCGTCAAAGCAGTCAGTGGCCATTACGCCTGGTGGCGTCTTGTAGGGCAACAACAAATTGATTCCACTTTGCTCGGTCGGCGGCCATCCTTCGTACAGTACCCAAACTCTGGTTCATTCTTTGCATCTCAGCCTCCGCCAAGTTGTTTTTGGTCGGCCTCTCTTTCGTTTTCCTTCAGGGGTCCATAGCATAGCTGTTCTTGTGATGGCATCAGGGTCTCTTCTGAGGACATGGCCAACCCAGCTCCAGCGTCTGCCAGCTATGATGGTGTGCATGTCCTCTTGCTTGCTCCGAGTAAGCAGATCTTGGTTGGTGATGATATTCGGCCAAAAGATTCGGAGAATTTTTCTTAGGCATGTTGTGTAAAAAGAGGACAATTTCGACATTTCCTTCTCTGTAACTCTCCAGCTCTCCGCGCCATAGAGAAGCACAGAAAGCACACAGCTCTGATATAATCCTAATTTTGTGCTTGTGCTGTACTGAGAGGACTTCCAGATGTTGTTTAGACTAAAAAAGGCTGTTCTTGCTTTGTTCACTCTGTTGTTGATGTCTTTGCTTGCTCCGCCGTCTGGTGTTACTATGCATCCTAGGTATGTGAAGGCATCTGTCTGTTCCATTTGCCGATTCCTTACTGATATGGGCTCAGGGTTGCTCACATTGAGCATCATGACCTCTGTCTTCTTTAGGTTGATGTTCAAGCCCACCTGCTGGCTAAACTTATTAAGTCTATCCGATTTTTCCTGGATGTGTTGATGTGAATGTGCTAGCAGTGCAATGTCATCTGCATATTCCAGATCTTCCAATGTAGAAAATGTAGTCCATCTTATTCCTCTTGGATTGCCCTCTGTTGTCTGGCGCATCACCCAGTCTATGACTGTTAAAAATAGAGTGTTTGATAAGGGGCATCCCTGTCGTACTCCTGTCTTCACTTCAAAGGTTAGGTTGCTCTGCCCAATGCTGCACGTAAAGTTGGCATAAAGGCTTTTTATTATTGACACCATGCAGCTTGGAATTCCATAAGCCCTCAGTATTTTCCATAAACTGTCCCTATGTATACTGTCAAAAGCCTTTTCAAAATCAACGAAATTAATGTACTACTGTCTTTGCCATTCTGATGCTTAGCTTAACTACTTTTTTAAATTTTATTTAAGAAAGGTGGGCTAAAAAGTCATTTTTTGGTTTTAAATAGGGAAGAAAACTATTCTTGCACATACCATTTGTCACTAGCATCTTGCAGAGAGAAAATTTGTAATAAGATATTTAGGCCTAATTGAATAAGGTAAACAAAAAATTTCAAGCAGAGCATTTTTAACAAAAAAAAAAAAAGGATAAACTGAAGTTTCTTCTACCTACACTACTGACTAGCATTAGAGTTAATAGCTTTTGTGGGGAGAGTGAACCACATAAAACAGAGTAAGTTGGCCAATATAAACAGATCCACAGAAAAAACATTCTCTACTCAAAAGAGCATTGACAATTATTACTGGATAATTATATTTACAACTTACTGATCACACTATGACGTTGTGAGCTGTAGGTATAATAATTTTTATGCAGGGGTTCCCCGAGACCTAAAAATTATTTCGAGGGTTTTTTTGGGATAAAAATGTTGAGAAAGGCTGCTGTAGAGTGTAAGGTCATCTAAATCAGTGTTTCCCAACCTTTTTCGAATCGCGATCCCCTTTTATAATAGCCAAGTAACCTACGACCCCCCCGCCACATTTGCATAAAAAGGCATTTTTAATAGGGTAAAGAAAACATTAAAAATAGATTTTTCAGAATATAATTCTAACCTAATATTTAATGCGATGGTTGTACTTGCATCTGGGCAACCAGCTTTAAAATTCACGGCTGAGTGTTTGTTAAATCCAACTTATGTTATCCTCAACATTCAGTCTGTTTCTTGCCTTTGTTTCGATATGAAGAAGCGTTGAAAATCCACTCTCGCAGAGATATGTAGAAGCAAATGGAAGTAAAACTCGAAAGGCAAGCATGGTGACATTGGGATATGACTGATAAATACCACACCAGAACTGAGTCAGCAATTTTTCATAAAACAAATTACGTGCCGAGGAATTGTTCCGCAGATCCAAGAATTCATCCTGTACTTCATCGTGAATGCTGGTTACATTCAGGGAAGCAGAGAATGGGTTTCGTACCAGTGCAGCTTCTTCTTCTGTAAGCTCAGGGAAGTACCGCTGAAATTCCTTTTCAAGGTGCCCAGTAATCTCCTCCTTCAGATTCTCATCCAGTTCAACTTCAGATTCCTCTACTACACTGCAGAGTTTTTAAAACATGGCAATGTTTCCAAGATTTACTTTCCGACGCCAGTTTTGCAGCTTGGATACAAATGCCTGAAGATTGTCTTGAAATTGGATAATGTGTTTCCTTTCCCTGAAGTTTCAGGTTCAGCTTATTTAGCTGGTCTAAAATGTCTGCTAAGTAAGCAACTCTTTTCTTCCAAGCTTCATCATTAAAGTAAGCCACAAGGTCATGTTTCCCTTGCACTTCCAGGAACAACTTGATTTCATCTTTCAACTCAAAGACACGATTGACAACATTTCCTTTCAACAACCAGCGTACAGCAGTGTAGAACAGAAGAACCTCGTGATCAGAATTCATGTCTTTACAGAGTTCTTTAAACAGACGGGTGTTGAAGGCTCCAGATTTGATGTAATTCACAATTTTGATCAGAGAATCAAGTACCTCTTGCAGAGGAGCTGGAAGAGTCTTACTGGCAAGAGCATATCGGTGAATCATGCAGTAAATGCCCTTTGCTTGGGGAGCAAGTTCTTTCACTTTTATCTGAAAGCCCGACTTTGACCCTAGCATAGCTGGTACTCCATCTGTACAAACCCCATAGACGTTTTTCCACTGTAGTCCTCCAGTTTCAAAAAAAGGATTTATCTTCTCCATAGTATCTTCACCTTTTGTAGTAGTTTCAAGTGCACTACAAAACAGGAAATCTTCTTTGATGTCATCTGAATGAATATATTTCACAAAGACAAGCAACTGAGAACATGAACTTACGTCCATGGATCCATCAACTTGAAAAGAAAACAATGGAGAAACTTGATTTCATTCAAAACCTGCTCTTTTACGTCTACGAACATATCTGAAATGTGCATCTGAATGGTGTTATTGGACAGAGATATTTGTCGCATCTTTATCTTGCAGGGTTTGATGAGCGTTTCTCCAATCGTGTAAGGTTTTTTCTTTGGGCAATTTCCAAAGCGACTTCATATGATGCTTGCACTGCTGCTGTGCTCTGTTGCTGAATACACTACACCTATTAATACTAATAATATAACAATAAAAATATAAATAAATAATTAGCCAAATAAATTGTTTTCCGTCGGGAAACGATAATAGCTATGCAGAAGGCTGACCGACAGCACGGACTGATATTATTTTTTAAGTATCCGCCGCGGTGGACCTTAAGTCACTTCCTTTCATTTATCAAAAATTAGTGTTACAACCACTAATAGAATATTGCAGTGTAGCCATATTGAAATAAATAAGTGTTGAAAACCTTTGTGGTGAAATTTCCTATAAAAATAATTGCAACTAAAAATAACCGCGGCGACCCCCCAGAAAACACTTTGCGACCCCCTTGGGTTAAACCACAACCGAAAGAGCTATAGGGGGTGTGGGTTGTATTGTGGCTAAGAACAAAAAGGATAGCAACAAGGGATGGAACTTTGTACCGGAGCACATTTTGGTGCTAAAGCTAAAAGCCGGAAAAACAATAATCAACCTTAGCACTGTGTATCTGCCAAATGCAGATAAGCAAGTATAAGTCAAAGAAGAATTCTTCGAGCTGCTTCAAAAAACAGTAAAATGCCTGGATGAAATTATTCTCCTAGGTGATTTCAATGCCAGAGCTGGAAATGACCATGCTAGATGGGGTGGAGTTATCGGAAGGTATGGAGAAGATACACTAAATGATAATAGAAAGCAAATCCTTAGATTCTGCACTGAGCAAAAACTGTGTCATTATCAACACAAAGTTGCCCCATAAGTGTAAACATGCTTACACCAGATATAAACCAACAAAGAATGACAAATCAGTGATTGACTATGCCATTGTTAGGAAGAGCTCATTCAAATATGTATGGGATGCTAGAGTCTGGAGAGGGCCAGAGATTGGAAGTGATCACTACCTGCTGACAATCAAAATGAAGGGATGCATATAGTCTTGGGCAGTATGTGAGATACCCCCACTGTTTGGAGTGCTGACGATTAGATCCAGATATGTAATGGCCCAGGCAAAAGCCTAGATGTGAATAAACACAGACAAACGGCACAACCTGCATGGAAATATAGCTGACATAAAGGGAGCAAGAATAAAGAGGGAAATGTCATGGATGGCACAGGCAGAGGCAATGATAAAGCAGATGAGCACAGTTTAAAATATATTCAAAAGGGAAGAGTGAAGTAAGTCAGATGAGAACTGGACGGATTACCAGCAAGTCATCATCAGCCTTGCCCGAGAATGCAGAACTTGGGGCAGTGGGAAAGCAGAATTGGAAATTAATCAACTGATACATGATCATGCTGGAATTGATGATGCCATTGTGTATACTGATTGGTCCTTGCTGACAAGATAACAACTTCCAGCATGAGAATGGAGGTTGAGGCAGCTACTGCAATCTTAAGGTGACTGTCTGAAACTTCCATTAACAAAGGAAGTCATTGTATCAGACTCTCAGTCCATGCTTCAGAAGGTTCAAAATGGTTGGCTATGGAATGAATGGAAAACATTCATAGAAGCTTTAAATCTGCATGAACTGGTGTGGATCTACTGTCCTGGTCATGCAGCGTTCACGGTAATGAGAAAGCTGACAGACTAGTTTCAAGAGCATCAACAATGGGACACTGGATATGGATAAGGGAGAGATACTGAGAACAATTAATGATCACCTGTTAGAGAACAATACTGCAATAGATCATCAAGGTTAAGTCTGCTGGAATTTGGCATCAAACATAAGGCTAGTAGGGATGGATGTATGAGAGGATGAATCTGTCGTGTATACAACCAGCGAGCTACAGAAGCAGCTAGCATTCATACTCTTCGACATATACTGAAGGAGACTGAGCATCTATGTGTTTGCCAGATTGCAATGTTGTCGATTCTGTTGAATAATAACAAAAAACTATCAAAAGAAAAGAACTGAAAGAGTTGCTCGACTTAGGCACTGACCACCATCATGCAAGAAACTAAGTAAACGAACTGGAGAGATTAGCATTAAGACCTACAAGCTAAGAGACCAGGTATCAAGGGCTTGTTGCTACAGCAGAGAGAAACATAGAAGAACGACCCGTGAGCTGGAAACCTTCTGGCTTAAATTCAAGGATATCATAAAAACAGCTGCAGTAGAAACATGTGAAGTTCAACTTGGAAATAAAGGAAAGAGGACAACTTGGTGGACAGATGAAGTTAAAGAGAAAATAAGAGAGAAGAAAAAGGCATGGAAACAATACTTAAAAGCAAAAAACACAGCACGAAAAACAGAGAAGCATAAAGAGCATATGTGATACTCAGAATACGTGTACAAAATAAGGTGCTAGCAACAAAACAGGAGCTCCTGGGACGAATTTGAAGAAAAGTTAGAAAAAGATGCTCAAGAAAATGAGAAATCGTCCTACAAGACCCTAAAGCGCATGAGGACAGAAAAACAGCACCCTTTTAAATTTCTAAAGGACAAGTAAGACTAATTGCTTACTATACCAAATTAATGGACAAATGTAAAGAACATTTCTCAGATCTCCTTGGTAGTGAGCAAGCTCAAGCCTCAGAAATGATAAGCACTACTACAGACAAGTTACTGGATGATGAGACAAGTTTGATTTTCAGAACTGGCATTTGCTGATGATGTTGCCCTGATTGCTAAACCACAGGCACGTCTTCAATCCAACCTGAAAGTCTGGAAGGAAGAGCTGAAGAAGAGAAGGATGGTCATTAGCAGCTCCAAAACAAACACCATGGTGATATCATGAGAGGGAAGGCACCAAATTATGCTGGAAGAACACGTCCTGGAGCAGGTCAACCACTTTAAATACCTTGGACCTGTCATAGACTGGAAGGCATCAATGAAGAGTTGGCTACCCAAAGGGCAGCAGCTGGGATACTTTTTCAGGTCAAAAATCAAGGATTAATCAGCAAAAGAGAAGTTGGCAAGGAGATGAAGATGACTGCATAACACTCCACCTATGTTTCAGTCTTGACTAATGATTGCAAGTCAAGGGAAATGACTACAACCCACAAAGGCCAGCTCAAAACCTCAGAAATGAGGTATCTGAGGAAAATGGTTCAAGTAACAAGAAACGACATGGTCTGCAAACAGATGATTCAGTTAGGCCTCAAAACCCAGCCCCTGCAGACCCAAGTAGAACAGTCCCAACTACAACGGTTTGGCCATGTCTGCAAAATGAGAGAAGATCGGCTATCACGGCAAATATGGCAAACAAAGAGCAAGGGATCCAGACCTCCAGGATGACCCAGAGTCCGCCTGGAGGACAATATTAGACAATCTATGAAGAACCGAGGACTAGATTAGAATCAGCCCAGGGGGAAAACGGCCAACAGGACAGTCTAGCGCTCTCTCTGGCAAACCTCTACACCACATGGTAGAAGAGGAACGACTATGTAAGTAGTAAGTAAGAAAAACAATCACTTGACACATCACTATCTTCCCCTTCAACATCACCCACATTCGGAGTAAATACCGGCAGACCAGCACTAGTAAACCCAAGAAACTCCTCCTCATCGGAATCAGAATCCATGAAAATTTCAGATAAAATGGCAGCTGGATCCATGCCGATTGATTTCGATTTGAAAATTGCACAGAAAATGTACACTATCACACCCTTTACAACAGAAAGTCGGAAAAGGAAGTTAAACCTCTTTCACAGAAGATTCAATTTTTGCATCCGGGGTTCAGATCACGTGCACACACATTATAAATCAGTTTTCCCGATGATAGCCGCAAGGTGCAACATTGCGCCTCCAGCATGGAGAACATAGGTTACGTTCGGCGCAATGTGGCGCCTGCAGCGTGCTAAAGGTTAAATTATAATGGTATCCAAGTATACTAGTGAGAAAAAGAGGATTTGTAACCCTCTAACTCTAAATGCAAAGTTAGAAATGATAAAAGTAAGTGACCAAGGTATAACAAATGCCGAGAGCTAGGTTTGGCATGTGAGTACAACAGTGAGTACAATTATTAATGCAAAGGGTTGAATGAAATTAAAAGTGCTACACCTGTGAACACCAAATTGTTATTGTTATTTTACATCATTGCACTCCGGACAAACCCATAGGTGCTCAGTCTCCATCAGAATATGTCGAAGAGTGTGAATGCTAATTGTTCCTGTAGCTCGCTGGTTGTAAACACGGTGGATGTATTCTCTCATACGTCCATCTCTACTAGCTTTACGTTTGATGCCAAATTCCAAGTCTTAATCTTCTGGTGGCTTTTCTCTCTTTTACATTCTTCTTTATTCGTTGTTTTTTTCTATCTATCTTCTTATGTTTTTATTTTGGTTCGTTTCGTATCCTTTTTTATCTTTTCAAATTGTCGCTATCTTATACGTCACTTCCTTAGACGATTTGTTGGACGAGCTACCTCAGTGTTCTATTCCAAGCATCTACGGATCTAGCTAAGTGACCTTTTACTTGTTCCAAAGTTTTGTTCATTCTCTTTTTTTTCGTTTCGTTGATTATTTACTTTCTTTTTTCGGTATTTCTTTCAGGTTTTGCGATTTTCTTGCATTATTATTGTTCTTTTTTCGCTCATCACTGTGGTTGTTTACTTTTTCCATCTGCTTGTATCGCTCATTTGGTGTATGTTTCTCATCATCGTTTGTTTTTGTAGAACCTATATGTAATTCTTGTCCTTGTCACCCGTTTGTAAATGGCTGACGAAGGGTAAAACCCGAAACGTCCCTTGTTTCATGTGAACCGTTAATTTGTAGAACTGATTCAATACCGTTTTATTGGTTTATATACTTATATATAGTCTTAACCTTGATGATTCATCTATTGCAGTATCATTCTCTAACAGGTGATCATTAATTGTTCTCAGTATATCTCCTTTATCCATATCCAGTGTCCCCACTATGGGTGCTCTTGACGCTAGTCTGTCAGCTCTGTCATTACCACATACCCCAGCATGACCAAGACAGTATATCCACACCATCTCTTTTAGACTGGAAGCTTCTATGAATGTTTTCCATTCATGCCGCAACCAACCACTTTGAACCTTCCGAAGCATGGACTGAGAGTCAGACACAATGATAGCCTTTGTTAATGAAGTTTCAGTTATCCACCTTAAGGCTGCAGTAACAGCCTCGACCTCCATTCTCATGCTGGAAGTTGTTATCTTGTAAGCCCCGCTATGTTCAGTGACGATTCTGCCCTGTACCCAAGCAGAGAAGCCCCAACCGAATTTCTCACCCTGGATCACCGACCCATCTGTATACACAATGGCATCACCATCCCCGGAATCATCATGTATGAGCTGATTAATTTCCAGTTCTGCTATTCCATTCCCCCAATTTCTACACTCTCTCCCAAGGCTGATGATGACCCACTGGTAGTTATCCCAGTTCTCATCTGAGATACACCATTCTTCCCCCTTGAATATATTGTCAACTGTGACCATCTGCTTGATAGTTATCTCTGCCTGTGCCATCCATGACATCCCTCTCTTTATTCTTGCTCCCTTAATGTCAGCTATGTTACCATGCAGAGGGTGCCGTTTGATAAACTGTTGATAAAGAAGAAATAATAATCTCTGCTCCAGACGCGCCGTGGCCATTATTTTCAGGGCCACTAGACCTCTCCTGCATTTCTGTGTGATGTGCTCAACATGGTACTTATACGCGATCAAATGTAACTCCAAGGTATTTCAGCTTTTCTTGCCTTTCAATTTTCTGTCCATTGAGAGTAATATCTGGGAGGTTTGCTTTCACAATGGAGTTGTTCAAGGAGCACCACATCACGCAGGCCTTGTTGGGATTGACTTTGGAGCCAGTTTTCTCGCACCATTTAGACACTTCCTGTAGTGTCCCATGTATGCTATTAACCATTTCTTGTCGGTCAGAGCCAGTTCTGTAAATGAGTATATCATCAGCAAATGTCAGTGTTCGTCCCAACCCAGTTGGTTGAATGGTGGCTACTTTTGCTGTATAGATATTAAACAGCACCGGTGATAGTGGAGAACCCTGGGGTAGTCCCGGGCAAATGAGCAGTGGATCTGACGTCCATGTTCCCAACCAAAATGCCACTGACCTCTCAGTTAAGGCAGCTGCTATAAAGTGATTAGAAAGCATGACAGCTTTACTGCTGATGTGGAAAAACTTTTATTGGTGTGGATTGAGGATCAAACCAGTCACAATGTGCCTTTAAGTACAGCCTTTATAAAAAGCAAGGCCCTAAGTCTCTTCCATGCTATGAAGACAGAGAGGTGAGGAAGCTGCTAAGAAAAATTCACAGCTAGTACAGGCTGGTTTGATAGGTTTAGAGAAAGACACCAGCTCCACAACATCAAAGTGCAGGGTGAGACTAAGATTGTTAGATGATGATCAAACTCTTTCCTACAATAAATATTAACTGTTTCTCAAGTTTGCATCTACCAATCACTGTAAGCTAAGGGTTAAATATTTTAAGGTAAGCAATGAGTGCTCTAAACAGTATATTCTTACAGGAATTCTATGACTTTTCTGTCTAGTTCTATTGCTAACTTAATATATGATTATATAAACATGTTATTAGGCTTTGCTATGCATTTGCAATAGAAAAAAGTGATTCTTCGCTTTACAGCGATTCTCGCTTTACAGCAAGGGCCTGGAACCTAGCCTGCCGTAAAGCGGGGTTTGCCCGAATGTCATACTGAAATACAAAAACAATCTGTAAATAGAATATAGCTCGTTGCGTGCAAAAAATTGTTGGTGAAAATAAAATTCAAATTTTAAGCTCTGTCCACAGACCCCTAGAATACATTCATGAACCCTTAGGGATCTCTGGACCACAGGTTAAGGAACCCTGCTTTAATGTCTTCTGCCTGGAAATAAGATTAGGCTGTTAACCATGAATGTAAAAATCTTATCCGCCCGGGCTGATAAACATGTCACGATAACCAAGAATATGACAGCAAACTTTACATATCAGATGTCCAGAATATTTGTAAAGCTTGAATAGCAGGAGAGAACTTCATCGCCATCATCATTTTCCTTTGTGGCCCTTAAAGAGCGTGGAGCCATCAATGTAGTTGGTCCTGATGCAGCAATTTGTTTTTGTCAAGGTATGCCTCCCCTTAGATCTGCAGTAGTGGTCCAACGGTGGCCAAAACTCAGGAGTAATTAATTTGAGTCTTCAAAGGTGTCTACCTTCGCACAAGATTACTCTTGGCAGAGTTGTAGGTAGAAGGATAATGATGCTTCTACCTCCAGGGTGTATACACAAGATATTCAGATAGTGAGAACAATGCTGCATTGGCTGAGCACGTTAACTCTATCTAAAATTCATTAGCTCGTTCAAGCCCCCAGCTGAGTTAATTCTTCTTCTTCTTCCTTGATCGTCCTAAAAAGGATGTTGGTTGCGTTGTGTCTACTTAAGCCGGAGCTGTGATATCTGCACCTTTCGGTCGACACATCCGACTTCAGCATGGCATTTTTTGGGACCGGGTTTGCCTTCCCTCTGCGATCCCTACTCTCTCAGCCAGACTGCAGTGATGCAGCCTGTTTCCAGGACCACCACATGGAGGTGGAGTAGGGTCTTGGTCAGCTCTGGTTCGCTGACCCTGATGCAAGCAGTCAAGCTATGGGTTGCTGACTGCATTCTCTATTGCTGCATCTTTGGGTTAATTCAGCGAATGTCCTCTTTTTTTATTATTTAGCTCTGTCTACGTTTATGTAAGAAATTGTCTGAGACATACAGTTGTAGTACATTCAAAATGATTAAATCAACTTTAGATGTCTTTATACAAGTAACAAATTTAATAATCAATTATGTTTAACAGTTATAAAAAATTAATTATTTAGAAAAATGAGTATTCTTCACAGTGTTATATGTATGGTTTTCAAAAATGGACAGTTCGCTTGGCAGCTTTTAAGTTTTACTAAGCTGCCAATAGTTGTTTCTGCTCCCGCTGATGTTTTGGTTCTTTGCAGATAGGTGACTGGGTCGCTCGCATCCCTGGTCAAGATTTAAGAGTTGCAGCACTTTCCAAGTACTACAACTTGACAAATATTAAAACTGGAGAGTGAATAAAATGAAAATGGAAAGAACATACACTCAAGAAACCATCTAAGGCAGTGGTTCCCAAAGTGGGTGGTACCACCCCTCCTAGGGGCATTGGAAGGATCCAAGGGGGCGATACGGAAAAAATGGGCCGGGGGGATGGGGGGGGGGGGGGGGGGTTTTCAGGATTTGACAAGCTAAATTCAGTACGTGCGGGAGAGAAAGGAATTGTGGATTTGAGAGACAGCATCAGGGAAGCGGGGACGATGTGGATGGCTGTATTACTAGGATCATTAAGCAGGGCATAGTTTCGTCTATGTGTGTCGTTCTGAGCTCAGGTAATCATCGCTGACCATAAACGGTAATCGGGAACTGCGAGGAAAGGGGGTTAACCAAACACCTATTGTCCATTCGTTCACTCCTGAAGGAAGAGAAACGATCCGTGCCAATGGCATGGACGAAATTAGATACCTGCTGGTGATTCAGAAAGTACCAACTTTGCTTTGTTGCGGAATTTATTGTCTCAGTATTTGCGGGGGCTAGTGGTAACTAAATATTTGCAGATTGGTAAAAAAAAATAAGAGAAAAAGTTCAAGGGAGCAAGTTTTTAACGGTACTTGACAGTAGAAATCAGTCTTTGAACCTCTGAACCGGCTTTCCTACCTTACATTCAGACTTTCATAAATCGACTGGCGCGATGTACGTTTCCCGTCTATTTCAACTTTGCGCTGGCTATGAGCAAAACCAACAAACTTTCTCAGCTTTTCTTGTGAACATTGGTTTCAAATAAGCGTATACCGGGTATCAAACAATTTCATCCTGTCGATAAGGTAAGTTTTCTTACTTATTTTTTTTTTTTTTTTTGCACAGAGACAGCATCAGTTTTACTAACACTAATTATTAATTAAGCAGATACATTTTGATACAGATTTGCCGTATATTGAATATTGCTGTTCAATCCATTATATTACATCCTTTAAATTTGTTACCGGGATCTCCACACTTTGTAGTTAGGCTACTGTCTACCAATTTTTTAATCTGAAGACCAATCAATATAGTGCGTTATTTTATATTTTGTTCATATTAAATAACTATTATTATACTTTATGAAATGATTATTGGGTTACTTCAGTGTTGGTGTGGCTGTTGCTAATTGTGGTTTTTTTTTCTGATTGTTGTATTTTTCTTATTTATTTATAGCTGTGGTTAAGAAACTTTATAAAATAGAAGAGTAATCTGGTAAGAACATCTGTGTCAACATTTTTGTAAAGCCACTTTTAAATCTTTGTATAAAAGGCAAAGACATCAACATCAGAATGAATAAGGCAAGAACAGCCTTTTTTAGCCTAAACAACATCTGAAAGTCCTCTCAATACAGCACAAGCACAAAATAAAGATTATATCAGAGCTGTGTGCTTTCTGAGCTTCTCTATGGTGCGGAATGCTAGAGAGTTACAGAGAAGGAAATGTCAAAATTGTCCTCTTTTCACACAACATGCCTAAGAAACATTCACCGAATCTTTTGGCCGATTACCATCACCAACCAAGATCTGCTTACTCGGAGCAAGCAAGAGGACATGCACACCATCATAGCTGGCAGACGCTGGAGCTGAGTTGGCCATGTCCTCAGAAGAGACCCAGATGCCATCACAAGAACAGGTATGCTTTGGACCCCTGAAAGAAAACAAAAAAGGGAGGCCAACCAAAAACAACCTGGCGGAGGACTGTGGAGGCTGAGATGCAAAGAATGAACCAGAGTTGGGGCATGAAGGATGGCCACCGACCGAGCAAAGTGGAATCAATTTGTTGTTGCTCTACAAGACGCCACTAGGCGTGATGGCCACGGACTGCTTTGATGGTCAGCGGCTAAGGATCAAAGAAGAAGAAGAACTTTTAAATCAGTTTTTGTTGTTTACTCGATGAACATTTTTTTATCTGCAAAATTGTAAAATCAATTCTTTGTTCCGGAATTCAGAACAAATATGGTAAAAGCAGAACCAAAAAGAAGTGCAGACAATACAGCGTGGAATATCTGAAATATGGATTTATTCCAGCACTAAATAACCAACAACTGCCAATGTGTCTATTTTGTGAGAGGGCCTTTTCAAAAGAAGCGACGAAACCTTCCAGACTACTTGAACATTTAAAAAAAATTCACCAGATAAAACAGATAAAAGTTTGACATATTTTCAGTCACTTCGTGAAAACTTTCAGAAACATAAAACTGTCTGTGGCATGTTTGTCAACACTTCACAACAAAGCTGTGATGGTTTGTGAGCTTCATACAAAATTTCATTGCTGATAGCTAAATCTGGAAAGTCTCACACAATCGCAGATAATTTGATTTTGCCAGATGTACGGGAGTTTCTGAGTAGTTATGCACAAGTCACCTGAACAAATATTTAAAGCAATTCCGCTCAACAATAGCTCTGTTCAAAGAAGAATAGATGAAATGGCTGAGAATGTTGAAAATACATTGTGCAACATACTTAGGAAAACAGAATTTGCATTGCAATTGGATGAGTCAACTTTGCCGGGCAACAAATCTTTGCTTCTTGCCTATGTTCGCGTCGTAACAGATGAAAGCTTGGTTCAAGAGTTGTTATTTGCTAAGCAACTAGTAACTGAACGAACGAACTTTATTTTCAAAGGGTTGAGAATTGGGCACGCAGGCCCGTCTGACATTCTGCCCTTCCTTTCTCTCGTCTTTTATACTGGTTTCATTTATTCTCACATACATTTTACCCATCAATTCAAGGAATTCAACGTTATAAAGGTAAAATAATAGCATACTCACATTCACAGTATCTAATTATAAACATGAAATAAAGTATTGTTGAAAAATACAAACTAAGTATCACCATGAAACAAAATATGTTGAAAAACACTATCATCATCATTAAACCTACATTCGATATTATATCATTTGTTCGGAAAAATAATCACATTAGGGGGGCAGATAATCAGAACTCATAAAGTAATCGAAAAGTTTACGATTGTATGAATAGGGACTGAGGTTGTTATCTTTCAGATAATGTGGAAGATAGTTCCAGAGATGAGCAGCAGAGTAAGCTAAGCTTTTCTTGAATAAGTCAAGCCTAGGCTTGGGCACTTGTATTTTGTTAAGGCGTTGACTGCGTCTTTCACTGTATTTGAACATTGGCCACAGATATGTTGGAGCATTCTGTGACAGGATTTTGTGAACAAATTTAGCTTTGTTGAACAGAAAGCGCTTTCTTAGAGGCAGTATTTTGAGATCTTTATATAGATCTACACATTGTGCTTGACAGTTGTCAGAAACTAGACGCACTGCACGCTTTTGTAGTGAATGGAGTCTTTTTGTATTGGACATAGAACAACCATCCCAGATTGTGGAGCAATAGTCAAGGTTTGTTTGTATGTGAGATATATAGAACAATTTACGTGCATCTTCATCTAGGAAATGTTTGATTTTAGCTAACTGGTAAACTTTCTGTGCCGTTTGCTTGGTCAGTGTATGAACATGTGAGTTCCAATTTAGATGCTGGTCAACGACTATTCCTAGAGTTTTATGTTCATTAACGTTTTCAATTGGTAAGGTACCAATATAGATCTGAAGTGTGGTTTTCTCTGAATTTTGTAATTTTTGTCTAGTTGATATTAACATGCACTTTGTTTTAATTATATTAATTAGCATGCGATTTCCGATGCTCCACCTAATCAGATTGTCTGTATCTTTTTGTAACGATAGTTCGAGTGTGTTGCAACTTGTATCACTCGTGTAGACAGTACAGTCATCAGCAAATAGGTCACAGGATGCGTGCTCGACGTGCAGTGGAAGGTCATTAATGTATATGGCAAAAAGAAGAGGCCCAAGAATAGAGCCCTGAGGAACGCCAGTATTTATTACAGTTGGGTTCAAGCAAGAGTTATTGTAAGAAACTACATGTTTTCTGTCAGACAGGAATGATTTAATTATCGTCACTAGTTGAAGGTTTACTTTTGATGTTTCTAGTTTTCTAATTAAAATAGCGTGATCTATCATATCAAATGCTTTTTTAAAGTCTACAAAAACTGCCCCACATATGTTATCGTTATTAATATTTAAGTGTTGTAGTGTTATTTTATGTATGATACAAAAGGAGAGTCAATATTTCATGTAGTAGAGAAATTTTTCAAAGAGGACGGACATTCCGCTTACTAACATTCTTGCTTGTGCAACAGATGGGGCACCATCAATGATAGGTTGTTACCGCGGGTTTATCGCTTTCTTAAAAGAAGCTGTACCTGATATATTTACAATACACTGTGTAATTCACAGACATCTTGTCGCAAAAAGTCTAAGTGATCGGCTTCACAAATCATTAAATACTGGTATCACAAAATTAAGTCCCATGCTGTCAATTCTCGACTATTTCGAGAGCTTTGTACTGAGAATGATGAACAGTTTGAACGTTTGCTGATGCACACAGAAGTCAGGTGGCTCTCAAAAGGAAATAGTCTGAGACGCTTTTATGCTCTTTTTGAAACTGTGGTAGAATTCTTCAAAGACTCGCATGCTTCCTCAGTACAGAACTAACGAATATCAAGCATGACAATGCATATTTGTCAGATTTATTCACAAAGTTTAACGAAATAAATCTACAACTGCAAGGAAATGATATTAATCTTATAAAAGTCCAATCTGTCGTATCCACGTTTCTGGCCAAATTAACGCTATTCAAACGTAATATTGGCCGTTGCGAGTTAATCCAATTTCCCAGCCTCTTAGAGTTGGAAGAGAAAGACAAAATACCAGAGGATAATCTTCAAGTATATTGTGCACACCTAGATATGCTGCATAAAAGACATGTCTCAGAGGTTTCAGGATCTTCTTTCGATCACGATTCCAGACTGGATAATAAATCCATTCCTGGACACGTGCAGCGAGGAACTAGGAAGGGTGGAAGAGAAACTGATATCGCTACAAAATGACATTGAGCTTAAGCCAATGTTCAAGAAATCATATCAAGACTTTTGGTTGCAGAAAGAAATCTCTGAACGCTACCCTGCAGTGTGGGGAAAGGTTAAGATGTTCTGTATTGCCTTTCAAACATCGTATTTAGTAGAGCGTGGTTTCAGCGCGGTTGTCCTACTTCTTTCGAAGCAGAGAAACAGACTGCAGATTACTGAACGTGGGGATCTGAGACTCCTTCTAAGTAACTTAGTAACTGATGTTGAGAAGCTGATATCACTACACCAGGCACATCCATCTCACTGAAGTTAAAAAAGAAGTAAGTTTGTTACTAATTTACTTTCGCATACTGCTGTTTGTTTTAATGCATTAAGTTATTAAGTTTTCCTTTTTAAATTAAGTTAATAAATAAGCGTATCTGTAGCTTTATATTAGAATGTGATAAATTGAGCAATTAGTTGTTACTGTATTAACAGTTGCTCTTATTTTTCACTCTACATTTTTTTATGTACTGTGAGGAAATGCCCTAGGAGCCAAGGGGGCGGTGACCCAAAACAGTTTGGGAAACACTGATCTAAGGTAACCAAACACACCGTACTACAACAGAAGAGTGGAGGAAGCCATGCCAAGTAATGCTGTGTGTATTCTGTATGGGTCTCTGCATGTTTGATACTTAACTACAGGGTGACTGAAAAGTCACTTCCTATTTTTAAACTGCTATATCCTAACTTGAATCTACTGGATTATATATGAAACAAATGTAAAAACAAGGAGCAGGTTATTTTTTATTACAGAAACAAAATAAAATATAACATGGCCAATAAAATGACGTTAATAGAGACAATAATAATTGCTGTAATGCTAACGTGACAAGAATTTATGTGATACCATAGCAATTAATTCTCTATATTATCACATTTGTTCTACATATATTTGTTGGACAAGAGCGAAGAAACACAAATGTAAAATAGGGAGTAACTGTACAATCCCCCTGTAGATATTACATGTTGTGTACTATAGAGCATGCGAGTAATATGAATGCTAAATAACTGATAGTGCACCAAAGGTATTACATACTAAATACAACAATATTTCATTCTCTTCTCTTCTTTCTTGGATCCTTAACCCCTCACAGACAATATTACATTAGAGAGATAAATAAAAAGCAAGTGAGTGCATAGCAGACTTGCAAGTTTCGATGTTTGAAGTTGTCCAAAGTGGGTGCATTTTAGCAGTATTTGGCCAAATGTCTGAGATGTACTTGAGCACATACATGCAGTAAGATATTGCACTTTGAAGCAAATGCACATTAATAATAGCACAGGATCCTTATAACTGAAGCTAGACAGAATTATGTAAAGTAATTTCCTGAATATCAAGATTATAAACTTGAAAGGAGGCAGTATATTACCACAGAATTTTTCAAATTGGCACTGGCTGTAAAAGAGCAATGAGCTAATGCAGCCCTAGTTAAAACAAAAACAAGTTACAACAGTCTGTTATTTTATGAATGAGTGAAACAGGAGTCCATAAGTCTGCTTAAAACTCTTTGTCCCCCTGGATCAACCAGACGACATCACAAAACCCAGATTCGGTACGCCATAAATGCAATATAAAACCTACCTCTCTCTTCAACGGCACCGTTTTTTGTCCTGATGACTTCAATGTTGACATTCTGAGACCTGAAGTCTAAGCTCATGAGGTTCTTTACCACCTTGGCTGCCTGCACATCTGATGAGACATACATCTCCCCCTTGCTGTATTACCAGGAACACACACACATTTGGGAAAAAAATTTTATACCGTCAGTAATACAGAGAAGATACATGCAGAAAGATGCTTAAAATACCAACTAATCAATATATTTGCCTTCCTCATATAAAACTGAAAAATGTGTGAAGAATTAGGCATATACGAAGACAGAATGTTGGGTACATACAATTTCAAGGAAAAGGCTTAAAATTTTATCGTTACACTGGGCCTAATACTCCACAATAACTTATGTCAAATCTCAGAAATTCATTCTGTTTTTGACTACTAAGAATTTAATTTTAACCAGAGAATGTTGTTGTTTTTTTTTAAATAATTTTAATTTATTATTTTCCTTATGATATATGTAAATTATGCCTTTTTTTTAAAGAAACTGATATGTATAAATACGAGGGAAGGTCAAAAAGTAATGCCTCCTATTTTTTATGTATGTAAATACTGTATCGGTGTGCAATTTGTAAATTTAGCAGGATTCCTCAAACACTCTTCTGCACTGTATAGCATTACCAACCTGTTTCAGTAACAGGTGGCACCAATGTAACAGTTTAAAAATGGCTGCCAAAGACGTTTGGTTAAAACAACCTTATGTCATAGAATTCCTCAATGCTGACGGCGAGACCCCAATTCGCATCCACAAACGTTTGAAGAATGTTTATGGAGATTCAACAGTGGATGTTAGCACGTTACAACCCACAAAAGCCAGATCCAAACCTCAGAAATGAGATATCTGAGGAAGGTGGTTGAAGTAACAAGAAAAGACATGGTACGCAACCAGACGATACGTCAAGGCCTTAAATCCCACCCCCTGCAGACCCAAGTAGAACAATCCCAACTAAGATGGTTTGGCCATGTCTGCAGAATGGGAGAAGATCAGCTACCACGACAAGCATGGGAAACAAAGAGCCAAGGATCCAGACCCCCAGGAAGACCCAGAGTCCACTGGGAGGACAACATTAGACAATCTTTGAAGGACCGAGGACTAGAATGGAACCAGGCCAGGAGGAAGACAGCCGATAGGATAGTCTGGCGTTCTCTCTTCCAAACCTCTACACCTCACGGTAGAAGGGGAACGACTAAGTAAGTAAGTAAGTATGTTAGCACTGTCCGACGTTGGGTACATCGTTGTGATGAAGCTGAAGTAGGTCAATCCTCAATGGCTGACGCAAAGCGGACTGGCCGTTTGTCTACCGCAGTGACTCCACACAACATTCATCGAGTTGATGGCATCATTCGTGGTGAACGTCGGGCAGCACTGGATGAACTTTCTTCCATGTTGTCCATTAGTAAAGGCAGTGTCCAGAACATCATTAAAGACCTGGGTTATTCAATGACATAGGTTATTCATCGCAGACAAGAAAGAAGTTCAAAAGTTCACCATCTGTAGGGAAAGTTATGGCCTCCGTGTTTTGGGATGAGAAGGGTGTGATTCTTCTCGACTTCTTGGAACAGGGAAACACGGTGAATGCAGACCGTTACATTGAAACTTTTAAGAAGCTTAGAGGTTGTCTTCGGCGACTTTACCCATTAAAAGATCAGAGAACTGCACTACTGTTGCACGATAATGCCACGCCACACACCGCTAAACGCACCATTGATGCAATTGCAGAATTTGGCTGGACATTATTACCACCCCCCCCCCCTTACAGTCCTGATCTTGCACCTTCTGACTTCCATCAGTTTGGACCACTGAAGGAAGATCTTCGCGGACATCACTTTGAGGACACCGAGACCCTTAAATGCGCCGTACGACAGTGGTTTAGGAAAAAGGACACAAATTTTTACCGTGCTGAGATACATGCCCTTGTGAGAAGATGGACAAAAACTGTAACAAATAACGGCGACTACATTGAGAAATAAATTTTTAAAGTTCAGACTTGGGGCTACATTTCAATGTGAATTTTATCTGTTTTCTTGCCTATTGAATGAAATTAAAAATTAGGAGGCATTACTTTTTGATCGTCCCTCGAATATATACTTCTCACTGAATGCTCCTTTTAAGGGGAGCAGCTGTTCATTTTAAGTCAAACAGAACAAAAAATGAAAACCAAAAATAGTCTGTTCTGATAAATAATATTTTTCTGAACCTAAGTATGTCAAAATTAATTTTCAAAACAAATTCTAAGTATGTGTATTTTGAATTAACACTTTGTATTTACTTGAGTAATTGCAATTTTCCAATGAAGAAAACTATGAATTTCTCGGAACTGTGTTTTATGTTCCTAATTTTCTAATAACTTGCTTATTTCTTTGTCAATCAACATGACATTTGGCCCATATACATTCAATTAAATAATACAACTTTTGTCAAAACCGATTTCTATCTTATACAAATTTTCATTTATTGCATTCACTCAAGCTAACCTCTACACCCCAGGGTAGAAGAGGAATGACTAAGTAAGTAAGCAAGCAAATAAAGGACAACGGGCTTAATATAAATAAGTGGTAGTGATGATTATATTACTGTGTGGCTCAGCTCAGTAGTGTTTATGGGATAATGTTAAACAGTGACCTATCGATGGACAAGTAATAATTCATGTGAACAGTGCACATATGTACATGGATAGATATGAAAATATAAAGTGTTGCTGTTATTGTTTAACTAGTGCTGCTGAGCTTCTTGCCCTTTTGCCGCCAATATTAAGGTGAAGAGTTCTTGGTATTATCTACACTGTAGATCTAGACTATTCCTGTGGCCTTTCTGAAAAGTGCCAAGTTGAAGTCATGAGCTCCAGTTTATCCAACTTGTCTTGCATGCAAAGGATAATCACATCTGGTCCCAAGCTAACAGGAAGAAATGCATGGTATACTGTGCATTACACGCCATCCAAAGGGGCTCTTCAAATAGGCAGAGCTAAAATACTGTGCTCTGGTTCTGGGCTCTCCCAAGGAATTGTCATGTCCTACACAGAACTGCTTTTCAGCTCCCCCTGCCTACCATGGGTCCATAGTGAGATCCTCCTGCATGCAGACAACAAGGTAAAAGCCAGAGTTACATCCGGGGATCAAGTAACTCCTCCAAGCTTAGTGTGCAATTTTGGGTTCTCAACATGTTTCACCACAAGAGGAATCCCTGGAAGTGTGTGGGTGATCTGAAGAGTCAATGAGGGTATAATTAGCCCCACAGACAGAGGTACACTTCCACATCTGTATAATATGGCACTGTGCTTATCTGGTGGTCATATAAGGATGATTCCAGATATGCCTCCATGCATCCAACCGTAGTAGAAGAGGACAATATAACAAGGTTTCCAATCTATTTCATACAAACTACACACTCTTTAATTCTTTCTTTTATCTTGAGCTCTTTATTCTTTCGTACTTTTTACTCACCCTCCCCTGCTTTTCCGCGAACTATGAATGTACAGCAAGCTCTCTCTTGCATTGCTAAACACTCTTGAAATCTGTCCATTCGCAAAGTCACTAGCCTTTAGGGGGTACACCTTGATTTGCCATCTGCGCTCTGAAGAAAAAAGAATCATTTTTAAATGGTAACAAAAACATGGCACCATTTAATCAACCACCCGTGTGTTACTGTGGCCCAAAAGGGGAGCAAAGAATAGTAACATTGTACTCTACCATGCATGTCATAAAAAGCGACTAAGGAGGGTTGGTTACCCCATTCCGTATAAAACTTTTTAACCACAAAAACTTCAACAAACACGGAGAAGTCAAATAAAGAATATAAATCAACTCAGCCGCCCAAGACAGAAGAAGGTCCTCTGGAAAGGAGGCGTATGAAGCAACCTAGAGAAAGCAGAAAGGAGTCTGGGTTGCTGACTAACCTTTTTTCGTCTAGGAAAATCTCCAGGATTGGCACCTGGAATGTTCGCACTCTGAGTGAACAATGAAAAACTGCACAGGTAGCAGCAGAAATGACAAATTACAGGATTGATATCCTGGGTCTCTGCGAGACACCGTGGAAAGGCATAGAGAAGAGGAGATTGACCACAGGAGAAATGGTGTTGTCCTCAGGACATGAGGAGGAAAGAGCCCACCACAGTGAAGGGGTGGCTCTAATGCTGTCCAAGGAAGCACAGAATTATAGAATGGGAAGCAATGGGACCCCGAATTATAACAGCAAGGTTTAAATCAGCCAAATAGAAAGTAAATATAAACATCATCCAGTTTTATGCACCAACAAATGATAAAGAAGAATCTGTGAAAGAAGACTTTTACACCAGACTACAAAATGTCTTGGACAATAAGAAAAGAAAGGACATCACAATTTTGATGGGGGAACCTAAATGCGAAAATAGGAACAGACAACACCGGCTTTGAAGAAATCATGGATTAGGTATGATGAACGAGAATACACAAGGCAAGATGGATATCACCAGACTATAGAACAGAAAATCAGATTGATCATATATGCATAAACACGAAGTTTAGATCATCATTGCAGGATGTAAAGGTATAGAGAGGAGCAGATGTGGCATCAGATCACCACCTTCTGATAGCCAAAGTAAAAATGAAACTCAAGAGATATGCAACAATTCAAAATTATATACTTCAATTTAATGTAGGACATCTAAGAAATCAAGAAACAAGAGACAAATTTGCGGTCACAATATCTAATAAATTCCAAGTGCTCCAACAGCTGGAAGATGTAGAGAATACAGAAGACTGTTGGCAGCAAATCAAAACGGTATGGAATGAGACATGTAAAGAAATACTGGGGAAAAGGGAACGACAACAAAAAGCATGGATAACAACAGAAACCATCAATAAGATAAAAGACAGAAAAAAAACAAGAAAGCAGATTTAAACAGAAGCAAAACCAGAAGCTCCAAAGCCAGGGCTCAAGAAGTGTACACAGAAGCAAACAAAGAAGTTAAAAGAAGTATCAAAAGAGACAAGAGGAAGTATATTGAGGAGTTGGCAAGAGAGGCAGAAGATGCTGCAGCTAAAGGAAATATGAGAGAACTGTATAACAGCACAAAGAAGCTGACCGGGAAATACAAGCAAACAAGTTGCCTCATAAAAGACAAGAATGGATTTCACCATATTAGTGCAGCTTTATAAGGTGGGGTGAGTTCCCTCACACATACTATTTAAGGAGTGAAAAAAAGGATAAAAACCCTCTACCACCTGCTGACATTTGTAATTTAGTTATCAGCTCAATAAAGCATGAAAAAAACAAGTTATGTTTATCATCTCAGCCACGAACATGAGAACAGGGCTGTCGGCTGTTACCCCACCCCCCAGTTAACCTTTCGCTCATGCCGCACAGAATAATAAAATTTTTCACCTTTTAACGGTTAAGTATCACTTCTTAGTCCTTACTAATTTAAAGGCACATTAATAACCACCAAAGAAGGCAAGAAATATGTAGACGAATCTACTTTACACTTTTTCTCTGCCTAAGCTCATGTGGCAATGCATTGGGTCAGTTTCAGTCTAGTCAGTGAACGGGCAGGCATCATGGGACATACAAGCGCAACGCTCTTTGTCATATTTTTCCTACCCTACTAGCCAGTTATTCTCTCTAATTTTGCCTTTTGGTAGCGCACTGGTAACCAAGCAGTTGTACAAATTGGTACCATGAGATGTATCCCATGTACTGGCACTCTTATCTCCTGTCGTTTCCCCACACCCAACCCTTTTTCATGTTTGCAGTCATTACCACATTCTGAAAATATATGCTCAACAAAATCTACTACTTCTTTGTATTTTCCAACCATACTTGAGACACAGGTGAAATCAAAATTACTAACATTCTGAAACACTATAAAATTCACACACACACACACAAAATGGCACAATGTGTATACCTGACCAGTAACCAAACAAATAAGAATGAACACAAGAAAAGTGCAAAATGAAAATAGCTGCCAATTATATATAAAATGACCTAACTAAATAATCACAAGATCAGAGAAAGTGTTAGGAGAACACCAGCGAAGGAAAACATCTTGTCAAAGGACGAAGTGGTCCAGATATATTACAGGGACAGGAATGACCAGTCAGCATCAAGGACATATAACGAGAGAACAGAAGAAATACAACAATTATGGTAACCTAGGAGAGAACTGATCGAAGGAGTGGAAAACACACTTTAAAGAAGAAGAATAATTCACGAGAGTCAGATCTCACTTTGAGAGTTGAGATGCAAAATTGCACTTACTGCTGCTTTTGAATACTTCACAGAAGTAGAGAAAAAGAAATCTTTAAAACAATATTCTTTTAGTGCTACTAATGAAGCTTCATTGTAGCTTGATAAAGATATAATGAAACCATTAGTTGGGGGTTTTTTTTTTAAAAACATACAGAAATTTTACATGCAGACAAAACACATCAATGCGGGAAAACAAGATTGTTCTTAAGACAAAGCAAATGGAAATCAATCTTACTTGCTAGGGTAGCAATACTGACTTGCGGCATCCCATAGCTGTCATTAAGCGGAATTGTATCTTCATCGTCCTCCTCATCTACCCCTGATTTTGCATCGCCTTCAATGTGTTCAGATTTTTCCACTGCAACATCATCACTCTCTGGTTCCTTGCTCTGTGATTCATCACCCACATCATTTTCTTCCAAACGTGAACTTTCATTCTGTGGTTGCTCTATGGGTTCATGGTCAAGCAGTGCAGACTCATCGTTTAATGCTGCTGTTGTTTGGTCCTGAACAACTGCTTGGTTATCTGCAATTGAAAAAAAAAGGGGGCAGAAATACATTAAACAAAAGAGAAGAAAGAATACAACTTCTGAAATTAGTGATAACGCTGACAGCTAGACCTAAATTCTTAAATGCTGCTCACCTGTAAATTACCTTCATTTAGTTATTAGACAAAGACATCTGACCTACTGCTCCCTCAAGCATGTCATAAGAGATGACTAATATGAGGTTGTGCAAGGGAGAGGCAACCTCATGTTAAACTGCTACAGGACTAATATGAGGTTGTGCAAGGGAGAGGCAACCTCATGGTAAACTGCTACAGGACTAATATGAGGTTGTGCAAGGGAGAGGCAACCTCATGGTAAACTGCTACAGGACTAATATGAGGTTGTGCAAGGGAGAGGCAACCTCATGGTAAACTGCTACAGGACTAATGAGGTTGTGCAAGGGAGAGGCAACCTCATGTTAAACTGTTACAGGACTAATATGAGGTTGTGCAAGGGAGAGGCAACCTCATGGTAAACTGCTACAGGACTAATATGAGGTTGTGCAAGGGAGACACAACCTCATGTTAAACAAATTGCTACAGAAAACAAAGCTACAAGAGCACAGAATGCTCTAGCTTAGGTTTTCTATGTTGTTTAACTTGTATCCATTTGATATACCTGAAGCAACTGTTAATACAAGGCACAATAACTGCTAGTTGACAAATAAATTTCATGTTTTTTAATATTCTTTATTCTCAGACACAAAATAAAAATGTTTACAAGATATAGTAAAAGTTACTGCCCGCTATGAAATCAAGTCTAGAACAAACAGGATCTCACCGCATTGTAATGTTAATGTGATATAGCATTTTATGTCATAAAAGATGGACATATGAGAGGATGCATCTGTCATGATTATAACCAGTGAGCTACAGGAACAGTTAGCATTCACACTCTTCGACATATGCTGAGGGAGGCTGGGCACCTATATTTTTGCCCGGGGTGCAATAATATCAATTCTGTTCAACAATAATAATAATAAATTCTTTAAGCACCAAACACGGCGCATAAGGCAGAAACCAGTGCTCTCCAGGTTGTACGTTGTGACGCCACTCCTCTTAGCTCTTGCACATTGTTTAATCCCAACGTTCTTCCTTCTCTTATTATTGTTCTTATTGTTCAACAATAACAATGTAATAAAAAGGCAGTTAATGTCCTTTATTACATATAGATTAGTTGGACAACAATGAAGAAATAATTTTAAATTAGGCCATGACTTTTCGATCACCCTGAAGTTTCTAATTTGTTCTCTTCTTCACCAGTTTCTTAAATTTGGGAAGTTCTTTCCTGAAAATGCAAAACTGTATCAACCTCCCTAGTGTCCGGAGTTCAGCGAGCTGACAGGTAATAAATTATTGAAATATCTCTAGTCAATTATGTGAATCATATAAAGCACTATTTTAAAGAACCAATGTGACAGAATGAGTTTCCTTTGGAAGAAAATGTGCTGGGTTATGATGCTGCTGATGAATCACAGAGCAAGGAACCTTCTTCTTCTTCTTGCGATCGCATCTTTGATGATTACACCGTCAGACGAGTTCTCATGATGAATTCGACTGTTGTTTGAAGTTCCTCTTTAACTCCATATAGCTTTGAGTTTAGTGTTGAGTCATTGGGCCAGTATAGCTTTCTTAACTGGTCATACAGAGGACAGTCCTGTAGAACATGCTCAGCAGTTTGTTCGTTTAATCCACATGTGCACAGTGGTGAAGCAGACAATCGTAGCTTGTGCATGTGTTTATTCAGTTTGTTATGCCCTGTCCTGAGTCGAAAAATAGTTATCTGTCCGTGCCGGTCAAGAGTGTGATAGTCGTCTTTGGGTTGGTTCTGTTCTCTTCTGATAGTCTGGATAGCTCTCTTTTCTCAAAGTATGTGACTTCATTATCTTCTTGTTCACATTCTCCTCCCTTTTTTGCAAGTTTATCTGCCTTTTCATTTCCGGGTACACCACAATGAGATGGTACCCACTGAAGTATGGTTCTCTTTTTTGGCAGCTACCTTGTTTAGTTCATTTCTCAGATGCGGGAGTTTACCACCCTTGAGAGCTTGCAGGACAGACAGTGCATCTGTGAGGATGACTACCTGGTGGCAGTCAGAGTTGGTGTTATAAATCATATTTGCAGCTTGCTCTAGAGCTTGAACCTCAGCTGTATAGTTGGAACAGAATTTACCAGTGGGAATGTGCCTAGTCTCATAGTGGTTGTCAGGATATGAGATAATAAAGATACCGGCACCTCCATTCCTAACAGCATTAGTTGCTGATCCATCTGTATAGGCATGTATCCATGATTGATCGGGATAGCTTTCTTGGATCATACTCAATGTAGCAGTTCGTTTTTGCAGATCATTATACTCACATCCACTTGTGAGACCAATGACTGATGTATTAATTTGGAGGGCACTGCTGGCCTGCTCCCATGGTACAGGGTATAGGGTGGGCTTCAGTGGTGTTGTCTTCATGGATAGGTCTTCTTGATGCTGTCTTATAAGTCTTTTCCCCCGATGCACAGAGCTGCTACGCTTTAGACGTCCCAATGCCAGATCATCTAGTCTTGCCTTCATTGGGTGCATTGGCATACTGTTGTACTTTTCCATCTGGATCATGGTTTTTGTGTCTCTTCTATGGGACAATGTCTGTAATCCAGCAACCTTCTGCATCTCTGTTATTGGTGTAGTTTTCATGGCTCCTGTAATGAGCCTGAGAGCTTGATTTTGCACCTTGTCCAAAGACTGCAGATGTGAGTTAGCAGCTGATGACCATGCTGCTGAGCTAAACTCTAAGTGTGGTCTTATTACTCCATTATAAATCTTCTTTAGATTTCGTTCATTTGCTCCCCAGTTGGTACCTGCTAATTTTCTGAGTATGCCTAGTCGTCTTCGGGCCTTTCCTTCTGCGTTTTCAATATGCTTATTCCATGTAAGCCTTTGGTCAAATGTCACCCCAAGATAGGTGGGGTAGCTTTCTTCCTTGATCACGGTTGTCCCCAGGTGTATGTTAGCTGATTTGTCCTTGGGGGCGAGGGAGAACAGTGTTGTGGAGGTTTTGTCTGTGTTTATTGTGATAAGCCATTTCTCTGCCCATGACACTAGCATGTCTGCTGCCCGCTGCATTCTATAATTTGCTGTGGTGACATTTTCATCAGCGCACCAGAGTACTAGGTCATCTGCATATAAGGCAGCTTTAACTCCTGCAGGGAGATCTTTCACCAGGTCATTGATGTAAACAAGGAAGAGTGTTGGGGAAATTACTCCTCCTTGAGGTACCCCCTGATGGAGCAACACTTTTCTGCTCTGCAGACCGTCAAAGAGTGACTCTAGTTCTCCTGTTATGCAAGTATGACTGGATCCATTTCATCATGTTGCCTTGGATTCCACTTCTTCTAAGTTTTGCAATGAGGCCATCTTTCCACACCTTGTCAAAGGCCTGCTTGAAGTCGACCCAGATCGTTAGGACCTTTTTCTTCTCCTGGAAGGCATCTTCTATTGCTTGAGACAAGTAAGTAACTTGGTCTTCTATACTGTAGCATTCTCTAAATCCAGCTTGTTCCGGCACCAGGATCTGCTCAGACTCTAAATACCATTTCAATCTGTGGTTGACTATTCGCTCCATAGTCTTCCCAACACAGCTTGTGAGACTGATTGGCCGGTAACTTGCAGCCTCAGTCTTACATTTCCCTTTCTTTAGTATGGGTATTGTGATGGCTTCTCTCCATACTTGGGGTACCGTTCCTTTCAACCAGCTGTGGTTGAATATCTCAAGCAGTTTTGTCTTTGCTGCTGAGCTCAGATTTACTAGCATTTCATTGCTGATTTTGTCTGGGCCGGGTGACTTTTGAAACTTAAGCTTGGAAATAGCCTTCTGTAGTTCTCCTAGTGTGATGGGTTCCCTCATTGGGGCAGGAGTATCTGTCTGTCCCATGGTTGCCAGTATTTCTTTTCTTATCTCTCTCTGATGATCTATGTTAATGGGTAAGTTGCTTTCTGAACTGTATCTTCTAGCAAACAAGTCTGCAGCTTGTTTTCCTCTGAAAAGTTTGCCACCTTCATCCAATGTGATAGTCTGCCTAGGTGAGGAACGCTCTTCATTTAGAGACTTGACTAATCTCCAAAGTTTCCTGCCGTCTTTCTCAAGGTTCAGCGATGCCGTTTTAGTTCTCCAGCTTTTCCGTTTTTCTTCTAGCTTTGTTCTCTGAAACTCTGCTACAGCCTTTTTTCCATTTGTTGTGAGTTTCAAGTGAAGGCTGAGACTCTGCGTCCTTTCTAGCCCTGTCCATAGCTTCCTGACGTTCTTGGAGTGTGCTGGACCAGTATGGTATGTAGTTACGCCGGCATCCTTTGGGAATGGTTTCTTTTGCTGCTTGTAGTATGCATCCGTTGAAGTCTTTTACCACTTCATTAATGTCTCTGTTCTGTACCTTGAGGGTAGACAGCAGCGTGTTCACCTGATGCCTGAATAAACCCCAGTTGGCTTTTTTGTAGTTCCATCTTGTAATGGCTGGGCCTGTACTGAGAGTTGCACTCTGGACAGTAAGAAAGATTGGGCGATGGTCGCTTCCCCCTAGTTGGTCTCCTACTTCTCTACTAATAGATCCAGCTATATCTGGTGTGGAGAAGGCAAGATCTGGTGTTGAAGTTGTGTGCCATCCTCTGGAGTAGAAGGTAGGAGTATCTGTGGCATTATTAACTAGGATTAGGGAGTGATCATCTTGCCAAGTTTCAACCTCTTCACCTCTGTGATCCAGATGGTTATAGCCCCAGCTCTGGGAGTGGCTATTAAAGTCTCCAACTGCTATAAAGTTGGTGGCTGGTACCTGTATAGAGCTGAGACTCAGGGGTTTGTTGTTCGGACAGTAATAGTTCAGGAGTTCTATTTCCATCTTGTAGCAAGGAACCAAAAAGTGGTGATCCAATTGGAACCAAATGCAGTCTCAGCTCCACGAAAAGAAGAAATCATCACAGCAATCAAAGGGTTAAAGAACGGTAAAGCTCCGGGCCATGATAACTTAAATGCAGAGCTATTTAAGACAGACCCTGAGCTAGCAGCAGAACTATTAGAACCACTATTTGCACAAGTGTGGAAAACGGGGACAACACCATCAGAGTGGAACAAAGGAATAATTGTCAAATTGCCCAAAAAGGGAGATCTTGCAGACTGCAATAATTGGAGAGGAATCACTCTTCTCTCAGTTCCCAGCAAAATACTAGGCAGGATAATTATACAGAGAATTTCAAAGGCAGTAGACTACAAACTGAGGAAAGAACAAGCAGGATTTAGAAAGAACAGAAGATGTGTAGACCATATATTCACTCTCAGGAACATTATAGAGCAGTGCTCAGAATGGCAAAGACAGCTTTACATAAATTTTGTTGATTTTGAAAAGGCTTTTGACAGCATACATAGGGACAGTTTATGGAAAATACTGAGGGCTTATGGAATTCCAAGCTGCATAGTGTCAATCATAAAAAGCCTCTATGCCAACTTTACGTGTAGTGTACTCTCCACATGTAAGCCTACCTTGCCGTGGTTGGAGAGCTTGAGCGCCCCAATGATCCCGGGAGCTATGCCGGCGGGAGTTTTACTCCTGGCAGGGTCACCCAAGCCGGACAGGTCCTGGGTGAGGGGCCAGACTAAATGGGCTGAGGAGTGGGTGGAACCCTATAGGTGTAGATGCAGAACCCACCGGCGAGTGGTACATGCTCTGGTCTGCACCAATCCACCCCCACTTCATGGGTTAAATGCTTTCTTGCCTCATTCTTCACTGTTTGTCGTCTATCACGCCCACGGCGACCGTTGCCTCAATTGGCTGTGTGTGGTGTACCCGGAAACGGGGCCTCCCAGCACTGAGGCACAGTTAAGTCCCCGATGTCACTTATCGGTGCAGAATTGAGAGAGATGGCTGAGCATCACAATCCCCCCTGTGTTGCAGCATGATGAGAACCCAGCATTGCACACTGAGCTTGGGGGGATCACTTGGGCACCAGACTTAATACTGGCTCTTGACTGGATGGCCGCATGCAGGAGATTTCTACAATGGAAGGTTGGCAGGTGGTGGGTATCTGGAAGTGGCTTTGTGCAGGACGTGAGGATTCCTTGGGAGAGCCCAAAACCAGAGCACAGCATTGTGCAAGCTCTGCATAGTTGGAGAGCCCCCTGGATGACGGGGAATGCACAGTGTGCTACCCCACCTATCCCCAACTGCTAACTTAGAACCAGAAGTGGGGTCCTCTGTATGCGTGCCAGGCCAGGATAAAACGCCTGGGAAAGAGACTGGAGCTCAGAACTCCCTAACTCAAAGTTGCAGGATGGCAGAAAAGCCACGGGAAAGACAGGGCTATTTTGAAGATAACGCAACCATATTTTCACCATACGAGCTCGGACGCCGCCTCGGTAAACAAGGTCCGCGCAGAGCAGTGACACCCCCAGGCTGCTTGCGAATAGTCTACTACTGGGAACATAAACAGATTAGGGATGAGCCCACTCTCCCGTTGAGCAGGTGCTAAAGTCGTAGATACTGGGCCAGAAGGCGCACCGGAAACCACAGTATCATGCAACTCGCTTTTTTTTTTTCTATGGAGAGTACACCGTCAAATAAATCTCGTTCTGGTGCTCGCCCTGTGGAGCTCCACCAGGCAGGTGCAGTGCCGGGCTCTGAGCCTCGACAGAGCCCACCCTCAGCTACTGGAGGACCCTCTAGACCGTCTTGTGGAGTCAGCAGACGGCGGAGGAGAACTACTGACCAAAACAAAACAGAAAAAGAGAAACCCAGAGTGCCACTTGTCATAATGCACTGGAATGCAGAGGGAGTGAACAGCAAGCAGGCTGGATACAGCAAAAAGACAGAGCTGGAAAACATCTTGTATGAGAAGCAAGTCAGTGTTTGCTGTATCCAAGAGACTCACTTGAAAGCAGATCAAACCTTTAAAATAAGGGGATATCAATGCTTCAGATCCGACAGAAAAGATAGACGAAAAGGAGGAGTACTTACTCTTGTAAGGAATAACATTCCTGCACACGAAAGGAAAACCTTCATGGATGGAGCAGAATATCAGCTGCTGCAGATAAAGGTAGACAAGATGGAAATAGAACTCCTGAACTATTACTGTCCGAACAACAAACCTCTGAGTCTCAGCTCTATACAGGTACCAGCCACCAACTTTATAGCAGTTGGAGACTTTAATAGCCACTCCCAGAGCTGGGGCTATAACCATCTGGATCACAGAGGTGAAGAGGTTGAAACTTGGCAAGATGATCACTCCCTAATCCTAGTCAATAATGCCACAGATACTCCTACCTTCTACTCCAGAGGATGGCACACAACTTCAACACCAGATCTTGCCTTCTCCACACCAGATATAGCTGGATCTATTAGTAGAGAAGTAGGAGATCAACTAGGGGGAAGCGACCATCGCCCAATCTTTCTTACTGTCCAGAGTGCAACTCTCAGTACAGGCCCAGCCATTACAAGATGGAACTACAAAAAAGCCAACTGGGGTTTATTCAGGCATCAGGTGAACACGCTGCTGTCTACCCTCAAGGTACAGAACCGAGATATTAATGAAGTGGTAAAAGACTTCAACAGATGCATACTACAAGCTGCAAAAGAAACCATTCCCAAAGGATGCCGGCGTAACTACATACCATACTGGTCCAGCACACTCCAAGAACGTCAGGAAGCTATGGACAAGGCTAGAAAGAACGCAGAGTCTCAGCCTTCACTTGAAACTCACAACAAATGGAAAAAGGCTGTAGCAGAGTTTCAGAGAACAAAGCTAGAAGAAAAACGGAAAAGCTGGAGAACTAAAACGGCATCGCTGAACCTTGAGAAAGACGGCAGGAAACTTTGGAGATTAGTCAAGTCTCTAAATGAAGAGTGTCCCTCACCAAGGCAGACTATCACATTGGATGAAGGTGGCAAACTTTTCAGAGGAAAACAAGCTGCAGACTTGTTTGCTAGAAGATACAGTTCAGAAAGCAACTTACCCATTAACATAGACCATCAGAGAGAGATAAGAAAAGAAATACTGGCAACCATGGGACAGACAGATACTCCTGCCCCAATGAGGGAACCCATCACACTAGGAGAACTACAGAAGGCTATTTCCAAGCTTAAGTTTCAAAAGTCACCCGGCCCAGACAAAAAATCAAGCAACGAAATGCTAGTAAATCTGAGCTCAGCAGCAAAGACAAAACTGCTTGAGATATTCAACCACAGCTGGTTGAAAGGAACGGTACCCCAAGTATGGAGAGAAGCCATCACAATACCCATACTAAAGAAAGGGAAATGTAAGACCGAGGCTGCAAGTTACCGGCCAATCAGTCTCACAAGCTGTGTTGGGAAGACTATGGAGCGAATAGTCAACCACAGATTGAAATGGTATTTAGAGTCTGAGCAGATCCTGGTGCCGGAACAAGCTGGATTTAGAGAATGCTACAGTATAGAAGACCAAGTTACTTACTTGTCTCAAGCAATAGAAGATGCCTTTCAGGAGAAGAAAAAGGTCCTAACGATCTGGGTCGACTTCAAGCAGGCCTTTGACAGGGTGTGGAAAGATGGCCTCATTGCAAAACTTGGGAGAGGTGGAATCCAAGGCAACATGATGAAATGGATCCAGTCATACTTGCATAACAGGAGAACTAGAGTCACTCTTGACGGTCTGCAGAGCAGAAAAGTGTTGCTCCATCAGGGGGTACCTCAAGGAGGAGTAATTTCCCCTACACTCTTCCTTGTTTACATCAATGACCTGGTGAAAGATCTCCCTGCAGGAGTGAAAGCTGCCTTATATGCAGATGACCTAGTACTCTGGTGCGCTGATGAAAATGTCACCACAGCAAATTATAGAATGCAGCGGGCAGCAGACATGCTAGTGTCATGGGCAGAGAAATGGCTTATCACAATAAACACAGACAAAACCTCCACAACACTGTTCTCCCTCGCCCCCAAGGACAAATCAGCTAACATACACCTAGGGACAACCGTTATCAAGGAAGAAAGCTACCCCACCTATCTTGGGGTGACATTTGACCAAAGGCTTACATGGAATAAGCATATTGAAAATGCAGAAGGAAAGGCCCGAAGACGACTAGGCATACTCAGAAAATTGGCAGGTACCAACTGGGGAGCAAATGAACGAAATCTAAAGAAGATTTATAGTGGAGTAATAAGACCACACTTAGAGTTTAGCTCAGCAGCATGGTCATCAGCTGCTAACTCACATCTGCAGTCCTTGGACAAGGTGCAAAATCAAGCTCTCAGGCTCATTACAGGAGCCATGAAAACTACACCAATAACAGAGATGCAGAAGGTTGCTGGATTACAGACATTGTCCCATAGAAGAGACACAAAGACCATGATCCAGATGGAAAAGTACAACAGTATGCCAACGCACCCAATGAAGGCAAGACTAGATGATCTGGCATTGGGACGTCTAAAGCGTAGCAGCTTTGTGCATCGGGGAAAAAGACTTATAAGACAGCATCAAGAAGACCTATCTATGAAGACAACACCACTGAAGCCCACCCTATACCCTGTACCATGGGAGCAGGCCAGCAGTGCCCTCCAAATTAATACGTCGGTCAGTGGTCTCACAAGTGGATGTGAGTATAATGATCTGCAAAAACGAACTGCTACATTGAGTATGATCCAAGAAAGCTATCCCGATCAATCATGGATACATGCCTATACAGATGGATCAGCAACTAATGCTGTTAGGAATGGAGGTGCCGGTATCTTTATCTCATATCCTGACAACCACTATGAGACTAGGCACATTCCCACTGGTAAATTCTGTTCCAACTATACAGCTGAGGTTCAAGCTCTAGAGCAAGCTGCAAATATGATTTATAACACCAACTCTGACTGCCACCAGGTAGTCATCCTCACAGATGCACTGTCTGTCCTGCAAGCTCTCAAGGGTGGTAAACTCCCGCATCTGAGAAATGAACTAAACAAGGTAGCTGCCAAAAAGAGAACCATACTTCAGTGGGTACCATCTCATTGTGGTGTACCCGGAAATGAAAAGGCAGATAAACTTGCAAAAAAGGGAGGAGAATGTGAACAAGAAGATAATGAAGTCACATACTTTGAGAAAAAGAGAGCTATCCAGACTATAAGAAGAGAACAGAACCAACCCAAAGACGACTATCACACTCTCGACCGGCAGGGACAGATAACTATTTTTCGACTCAGGACAGGGCATAACAAACTGAATAAACACATGCACAAGTTACGATTGTCTGCTTCACCACTGTGCACATGTGGATTAAACGAACAAACTGCTGAGCATGTTCTACAGGACTGTCCTCTGTATGACCAGTTAAGAAAGATATACTGGCCCAATGACTCAACACTAAATTCAAAGCTATATGGAGTTAAAGAGGAACTTCAAACAACAGTCGAATTCATCATGAGAACTCGTCTGACGGTGTAATCATCAAAGATGCGATCGCAAGAAGAAGAAGAACGTGTAGTGTTGGGCAGAGCAACCTAACCTTCGAGGTGAAGACAGGAGTACGACAGGGATGCCCCTTATCAACCACTCTTTTTTTAACAGTCATAGACTGGGTGATGCGCCAGACAACAGAGGGCAGTCCAAGAGGAATAAGATGGACTACATTTTCTACATTGGAAGATCTGGAATATGCAGATGACATTGCACTGCTGGCACATTCACATCAACACATCCAGGAAAAAACGGATAGACTTAATAAATTTAGCCAGCAGGTGGGCTTGAACATCAATTTAAAGAAGTCTGAGGTCATGACGCTCAATGTGAGCAACCCTGAGCCCATATCAGTAAGGAATCAGCAATTGGTACAGACAGATACCTTCACATACCTAGGAAGCATAGTAACACCAGACGGTGGGGCAGGCAAAGACATCAACATCAGAATGAATAAGGCAAGAACAGCCTTCTTTAGCCTAAATAACATCTGGAAGTCCTCCCAATACAGCACAAGCACAAAATTAAGATTATACCAGAGTTGCGTGCTTTCTGTGCTTCTCTATGGTGCGGAATGCTGGAGAGTCACAGAGAAGGAAATGTCAAAATTGTCCTCTTTTCACACAACATGCTTAAGAAAAATTCACCGCATCTTTTGGCCGAATACCATCACCAACCAAGATCTGCTTACTGGTAGCAAGCAAGAGGACATGCACACCATCATAGCTGGCAGACGCTGGAGCTGGGTTGGTCATGTCCTCAGAAGAGACCCCGATGCCATCACAAGAACAGCTATGCTTTGGACCCCTGAAGGAAAGCGAAAGAGAGGCCGACCAAAAACAACTTGGCGGAGGACTGTGGAGGCTGAGATGCAAAGAATGAACCAGAGTTGGGGCACTGTACGAAGGATGGCCACCGACCGTGCAAAGTGGAATCAATTTGTTGTTGCCCTACAAGACGCCACTAGGCGTGATGGCCACTGACTGCTTTGACGGTCGGTGGTTAAGGATCGAAGAAGAAGAAGAAAAAGCAGTCTCAGCTGCAACCATCTTAGCCCACCTTACCACGTGTGTTTGGGGAAACTCCAAACTCACAATGAAGATCAAAGCTGTAGTATATAATGCCTGCGTCACCAGCATGCTTTTTTTTTTTGGCAGCGAGACATGGACAATCTAGGCTAAGCAAGAAAGAAGGCTCAATGCCTACAGTGTCTACGCAACATCCTTGGTATTTTGTGGAAGGACAAAGGGACAAATGTTGAGGTACTGTCACATGCTAGTCCAAGCATGTACGAGTAAATACTGCTTCGACAGCACAGACTATGCTGGCTTGGCCAAGTACACTACATGGAAGATCTACATGGAAAATGGCCACTGTTGCGCTTCTTTTTGCGCACCGCAATGTGTTCATGATTTTGAACCATAGCGGTGCTCAACAAGAACAGCGCTAGATTTAAATGACGTCAAATAAAATAATTACGGAGACGCGCGTGCAGAGTAAGGACAGTTATCTTTTGGCAGTGTCTTCAGCCGGAATGGCTGTCTTGTGTGAGCTCTGGCCAATGTGTTTTATGTCTGCTGATGAGTCTACATATATGGAAGATATGTGATTATATGCTTGCCAGAGACGTATTTGCACCTACAGGAAAGTATTCTAATGTTTATAGAATGATAACTGACGATTGTGTACTTTAGAATTAATTCACGACCTTAGACTGTATAAACGGCATGTTAGATGACCGTTACTGCATGAACTCTGATGTTCCATGAAAGGAAGATTATTTAATCAAGTATATGCTGGAAATATTATCTTGTCAATACCTGCATGTCGTGGAAGTCATATGCTGTGGACTTACGTATTGTGGAAGATGTTAATAAATGCGAAAAAATTGTTTGCAGCAGTCAACTTAAATTATTTATGAATTTGCTGTTTGGCGTTACCAGTTGCTACCCTAGAATCAGTTGGCCTAAACTAATTCAAATACAAATAAAAAAGGAACGCCAGTCACATCCCCAAAGATATTTTCTGTGGATAACTGGCAGATGGCAAAAGAACAGCTGGGTGACCGCAGCTGAAGTTCAAAGATGTGTGCAAGAGATATGGGGGGCACTGGACATAAATACAGCAACCTGTGAGGATGCCGTTGCTCCCTACGCAGCCACAACAGACTGGATGAAAAGAAGCACTTGCAAGAAGCAGAAGAGAAAAGGACACAACGAAGGATACACTATGCAAAAAAAGCAGCTGAGGGTATCACCTCAAGAGAGCATAATTTCCATAGTCATAACTGAAGGAGGCTATTAGTAGTAGTATTAGTTGAAGAAATCAGTCATAGACTATGCCATTGTTAGGAAAAGCTCTTTCAAGTATATGAGGGATGCTGGGCTCTGGAGAGGGCCAGAGAGTGGAAGTGATCAATAACTGCTAACGATTAAAAGAACTGAAAGAGTTGCTCGGCCTAGGCATTGCCCATTATCAAGGCAAGAGTCTAAATAATAAGACAGGAGAGATGAAGATTACTGCCTACAAGCTAAGAGAGCCAGAAGTTAAGACCAGGTATCATGGGCTTATTGTGACAGCAGCGAGAAACCTAGAAGAGCAGATGATCTGGAAACCCTGTAGCTTAAATTTAAGGACATTGTAAAAGACAGCTGTAGCAGAAGCATATGGTGAAGTTTAACTTGGGAAGAAAGGAAAGAGCATTTGCTGATGATGTTGCCCTGATTGCTAAATCAGAGGCACATCTCCAATCCAACCTGCAAGTCTGGAAGGAAGAGCTGGAGAAGAGAGGGATGGTCATAAGCAGCTCTAAAACAAAATCCATGGTGATATCACGAGAAGAAAGAAGACATCAGATTAAGCTGGGAGAACAGGTCTTAGAGCAGGTCGACCACTTTAAATATCTCGGTACTATTATAGACCAAAAGGGAGGCATCAAAGAAGAGTTGGCACTCGAAAAGCAGCAGCTGGGAGACTTTTTCAGGCCATAAATCGAGGATTCCTCAGCAAGAGAGAGGTTGGTAAAACGAAGATGGCTGTATACCACGGCACCTATGTCCCAGTCTTGACATATGGATGCGAGTCATGGGCAATGACTACAACCCACAAAAGCCAGATCCAAACCTCAGAAATGAAGTATCTGAGGAAGGTGGTTGAAGTAAAAGAAGAGACATGGTCCGCAACCAGACGATACGTCAAGGATACTCAGAAAAGACAAGCATGACAAATTCCTTACTGCTCCAAAGAATGTAATGGAAAGATGGAAATAATATTTCTCAGAGCTTCTTGGCGGTGAACAAGGTCAAGCCTCAGAAATGATAACTGATATTACTCCTCAGGGTCCTACAGGCAGCTTGGCATCACAAAACCATACTAGGGGATTTGGAGGTTGCCAACATAACATCCATATTAAAAGAGGGTGACAACCAAAAATGTGGAAATCATATAGGCATATCCCTTCTTAGTGACCCTGGTAAAATTTATTCTTGAATACTGGAGCACAGACTCAGGCGCCTGGCTGAGCCACATATGGATGAGGTTCAGTGTGGCCACATGCGCATTAAAATTCATTACTGAAGCAGAAACATAGGAAACCAAGAGCCAAGGATCTAGACCTCCAGGATGACCCAGAGTTCACTGGGAAGACAACATAAAACAAGCTCTGAAGGACTGAGGACTCGACCGGAACCAGGTCAAAAGGAAGACAGCTGATAGGATAGCATGGCACTCTCTCTGGCAAACCTCTACACTCCAAGGTAGAAGAGGAACAACTAAGCAAGCAAATTACTAAAGCAGGATGCTTACCAATCTCTTCAAAAATAAGACTGTACTGCCTGTTCTTTTCTGTACCATAACTAAAAGAGACATGAAGGACATAGGCAAAGTTACATGCAAAAACATCCTGCCTAGCATCCCTTCACTCAAAAAGCATTGAATACATCTCTCCTGATAACACAATCTGACCTGAGCTCATACAGTGAAAATCAAATGGAGAACGGGACCTAAGACGCGTCAACAGTGAGAAATGCAGTAGCGACCCATAGCTAGACTGCTTGCGTCAGGGTCAGCGAACCAGAGCTGACCAAGACCCTACTCCACCTCCAAAGTGGTGGTCCTGGAAACAGGCTGCATCACTGCAGTCTGGCTGAGTGAGTAGGGACCGAAGAGGGAAGGCTAACCCGGTCCCAAAAATGCTGTGCTGAAGTCAGATGTGTCGGCCGAAAGGCGCAAATATCGCAGCTTCGCTGTAAATGGACACAACGCAACCAACGTCATTTTCAGGACGAACGAAGAAGAAATAGAGAACGTTGATGTAAGATAGGTAAAGGTAGTCCCATAGCAGATACTGCCGTAAGGAAGTGAAGTGTTAGAGATTACACCATACTAGGTCCAGCATCGAGAGGTGGGGTGACCAATTCCCTTCCTTGCTGCCTTTTCCTTCCCTAATTCAAAGAGCAGGCAGGTACCCATTTATAGCTGGGTAGACTGGAGCGTGTCGGTATCGTGATTCAAACCCGGCACCTTTGCCGCTATAGACCAGCGCTCTAACCAATCGGATGCTCTGATGTACGATACTGCTCTTTTGAACCGCTTTGCATTTTCCCTTAATTCGCGTGCACTCCTCTCTGGTGAAAACTGACTTTACTGGTCTTGTAACATGTCACGTACATCCAGGGCAGAAGACTTCACCAAATTAATTGGAACCAACAATAAAGACTCGCAAGTCTGACATCTCATAAGCTAAGATCTCAGAGATAAAACAACACATCACAGCAATTAAGCCCGCTGGCATAATGAAAATTACAAACTCTACCATCTTTCCTCCCTTCAATATAAATAGGCCTACATTTTTTTTCTCTGTTTTTTAAGTAAAAATAGATTTTTAAAATTGTACATTGTTAAACATGTGCAGCTATAAGTTTTATTATTCAGTTTACCATTTTCTTTCACAAGGGAACTGTCATTTTGTTGCTCCTTTACATTCTGCTTCTCTCCTGCTGTTTGGTTCTTTGTGTCTTCCATCTGATTCCTTGCTGCAAAGAAGAAATTAGGAGAAAGAAGGTAAAAAGATAAACATGGCATATGTTTGTTAAAGACGTATGCTTCTTGTGGAGCTGAAGGGTAGGGTATGAAGTCCCCAGGTCAAATGTAAAGTATAAATTATGTCTCGTAATGAATGTTTCCTCTGTCCTTTTGCTATAAAAGATTTTTTTTATTACGACATGGTTACAGCACAGTTCTTGATACAGCTTCCTCCTTGTGCAAACCGCGACCTGGTGACTCACGGTTCTTAAATATGATACAGTAATTAATCCAAACACCCCTGTTATTTTTACATAATGTATATCGCATCGTATTTCTAATGTTTTATCACCAATCACAAGGAACTAACAATTAGAAACATATTTCCTTGTACAATATAATAATACCTCAACATCTGTCAGATCACCAGTATGTTTGATAATTTCTTTATTTCTTCATGCATATCTCTTTTCATGTGCTTTGCTTCCAAGTCTTCTATTTCCTTGCATTTTGTTTCTATCCACTGTTCTTTTGCTTGTCTACATATTAGTACGTAAGTCATTGTCTATTGTTTTATATTCTGGAGTGTTTTTTGCTTTCTTTCTTTCTGCCATTTTATTCAAGATGTCATCTGTCATCCAAATTTGATTTTTCTAAGACTCCTTTTTAGGTAAATTTGCATTTGCTGAATGTATGCTTGTTTTTTAGCATTCCCATTTTGCGGTTACTTTTTCTTCTCGGTTTTCTCTTCTATACTGCTCCATGCTTTCTGTCAATAACTGTTGATATTTATTTTTGACGTCGATTAAATATTTCTGTTTTATATCTGGTTGCTTCAGCGCTGATATTTCTATCTGGGGTTCCTCCTGTCTTGTTTCCTGCTCTTTTCAGCTTTATATTTACTTTGATGACGACTGGATTGTGATAAAAACACTTCCTTCTTGTACATCTTTTTTTAAGTGCTTAACGGCCATATCCCAAAATGCTGTTACACTTATTTGGCAAGAAAAAACTTTAAAATTTGCAAACCATTCAATGTATCCTGCTCTGGATGAGATGAAATGATTTTTGAGTCTGAATTTATGTCGGCGCCAGGATGTGTCTTTGCACTTGTGACACTGTTCTTAAATCTATGTCTTATGATATAGTCAATTTGATTTCTTGTTACATCTCCTGGGCTTTTCCATGTGTATAATTTTCTTGGGTGGTGTTCAAAAACTGGTAAAATATTACTTGATGAGAAAGACATATCAAACAGATGGGCAGAATACGAAAAAGAACTATTCGAGGACAACAGAGGTAAAAAACCATCACCAGATTCTAATGAAGGCCCAAACATTCTCAGATCAGAAGTAGAGAATGCCATACATATGATCATCATCATCTCAACCCATAACCCGTCATGGGTCGTAGGGGTGCCATGGTGGAAGCATCAGCAGACAGGGTCCTCCACTGCTCTCTATTCTCAGCAATGCTTACAAGTGTGGAAAAACCGAGTCCTGCCCATTCTTTGATGTTATCAGCCCAGGATTTTCTTTGCCTTCCTCTTCTCCGTTTACCTTCGACTGTTCCCTGGAGGATGGTTTTCGAAAGGGAGTCATGACGAGTTACATGCCCAAACCAGGCAAGCTTTCGACGTTTCACTATTGACAAAAGTGGTTCTTGGTGGCCTGCATAGGTGTTTATCTTCTCTCTAACATAGACATTTGTTTTGTCCTCTTTATAGCAAATGCGCAAAATTCTTCTATAACATTTATGCTCGAAAGCCTGAATCCTTCGCTCCGTATCTGCAGTGAGTGTCCAGCCCTCACACCCATACTCGAGAATAGATAATACAAGTGATTTGTATAATTTGATCTTCACAGGAAAACTGATGTTACTTTTCCAGATCACATTCAACCTTGTCATGGCAGCTGAGGCCATCTCAAGTCTTGTCTTGATTTCTTTATTTGATCTTCCATCACTACATATAGTGGACCCGAGATATTTAAAGGTGTTAACTTCTTCTAACGTTTGCCCATTTAACGTAATGTTGGTCGGAACATGTTTCTTACATATGATACACAAAGGAAAATCAGCAGGCATGGATAACATAAAAATTCAAATGATAGAAGTTCTGGAGAGCTTTGGTATAGATACAATCACAGATCTATGCAACGATATATACAATACAGGATATATACCACACGACATGAAGACATCAGTTTTTATAACATTGCCTAAAAAACCAAATGCAACAGAATGTTCAGACTTCAGAACAATCAGCCTGATGAGTCGTGCAATTAAGATACTGCTCAAAATCATACAGGAAAGAATAAAAAGTAAGGTAGACAGTGAAATCCAAAAAGAACAGTTTGGTTTCAGACGGAATAGTGGAACAAGAGAGGCAATATTTTGCCTAAGAATAGTAGCAGAAAAATATACAGAGATCCAAAATAGTTTGTACATGTGCTTCATTGACTATAAGAAGGCTTTTGACAGAGTCCATCATGAGAAATTAATTGAATGCCTCGAAGACATAGGTATTGATGGAAAAGATATAAGAATACTCAGTAACCTTTATTGGGAGCAAACTGCCACAGTAAGATCCGGAAGAAATTATTCATCATACATAGACATAAAAAGAGGTGTCAGACAAGGTTGTGTGCTGTCCCCCTGTCTATTTAATTTATACACCGAAAAAATTTTCAAACAGATACAGGAAATACCAGGACTGAACATCAGTGGAAGGTCAATAAACAACCTTAGATATGCAGATGATACCGTGTTGTTAGCTGAAAGCGAACAGGAGTTACAAGAACTAGTGAAGCAAGTGAACAGTGTAAGTCATGAATATGGGACCCAAAGACGCAGCAATAGAGAACGCAGTCAGCGACTCATAGCTTGACTGCCTGCGTCAGGACCAGCAAATCAGAGCTGGTCAAGACCGCACTCCACCTCCACGTGGTGGTCCTGGAAACAGTCTGCAGCAGTGCAGTCTGGCTGAGCAAGTGTGAATCGCAATGGGAAGGCAAACCCGGTCCTAAAAAATGCCGTGCAGAAGTCGGATGTGTCGACCAAAAGGTGCAGATATCACAGCTTAGGCGTAAACAGACACAACGCAACCGTCTTTTTCAGGACGAACGAAGACGAAGAAGAAGAAAGAAGTCATGAATATGGACTCGACATTAATATTGAGAAAACAAAAACTATGATAATTAGCAAAACAGACGATAAACCCACATTAAAGATAAGTGTAAATGGGAAAATCCTGGAACAATCAACGATCTATTGAACTGTAGGTTTTTTTCCCGATAATCGACTCTTTGCCTATCAAAGTTGGGTTTACCTTTGTTAACTTGATCTCTATGGTCAAACTTATTTTGGTTATGAGGGGCCTTATTTTGTTCTATAGGTTTCTTTCTAGCGCCAGCTACCTCTGCCTGGGCAGCCTGATACCTCTCAGCGACATTAAGTACCTCGCCCAACTTCTCTGCACCTTGTTCCATGAGAAACTTTCTCAGGTCAGGAGCCATGGACTCTCTTAATTGCTCTATCATGATCATCTCTTTCAGATCTTGGGATAACTTCAGACTCCATCTTGGTTATATAATAACAGAAGATGGCAGATGTGAAACAGAAATCAAGAAGAGAATAGGAATAGCCAAAGCTACATTCAACAACATGAAACATTTACTGACGTCTAAACAGTTAGGCCTATCTCACAAATTAAAACTGAGAATCATAAAGTGTTATATATATTCTGCATTTCTGTATGGTGCGGAAACATGGACGATGAATAAGCATTTGGAAGAAAGAATTGAGGCTCTTGAAATGTGGATATGGCCTATAGAAGAATGGGGCGTATCTCATGGAAAGAGATGAAAACAAATAAGGAGGTCCTAGAAAATCTAGGTATGAAAAGAGAACTAATGAGAGAGATCAAAGTTCGGGGCCACATAAAAAGGCATAACACTTTGCAGAAGACCATAACAGAAGGGAGAGTTGAAGGCAAACGTGCAAGGGGAAGACAGCGCAATATGTGGGAAGATAACATCAAGAGATGGACAGGAAAGAGTCTATCAGAGTGCACCACCAAGACAAGAGATAGAAGACGTTGGAGATCCATTACAGCCAACCTTCGTTGTGGAGATGGCAACTGATGATGACAGCACAGTGCATTTTTCATGATGCAATTATGGTAGCCTACTTGATGAGACATCAATGTAAAAATTGGTAGGCTAATGACTATGTGAATGATAAGACTGGGGGTTACAACGTGGGACAAAGAAACCAAGTGTGACAAACTGATCAAGTGGGCAAGAACACATGATATGAAACGTGAGATAGCCTATCGCTTGCGATATCTGAAACTGGTAGGCCTAACGAAAAGACAGCGACAAGTTTAAAATGAAGCCATCAAGTCGTCAACGTCGTTAGGGTTTAGCTTAGGATACCTAAACCTAACCCCTTTTTGCTGCGTCTCTGGATTCTGTTTTAAAGCCCTATCGAACAGAAAGGCCCACTATGCTCCATTTTAACCACACGTTTGTTTCAAACGCGTAAAACACAAATGTAACAGCTAGGCTACATTTATGATGGCATCAAAAGCAAGATATTTTTAATGAAAAAGGACAAAATCGTTAGCACATCCTGCGTTAGCTTAAACAGTATAAAGTACTTACTTTATGCAAGAAAAAAAGCAAATTATGTGTAATTGTAATTTCTGCGTAGCACAGTTATTAGATCTGCAATGGCTGACAAGTTGGTGCAATCCGCGTGCTGGCAAGCGGCAGGGTTGCCAGATCGAAATGTTAATTTAAAGCCAAACAATACTAGAAAAAAGCCAAAAAAAGCCAAACACATTTTAATATATTTTTCATACTCACATCACATGAAAAGCTCCAGATCCAGGTCATTACTATCCTCCCCACTGGAATGAGTGGAACACACGGCATAAACCTTGTCCGATGTGAAGTTTTTTAGCATTTCTGGAGATGCAGTGAAATCTTTGCAACATTTGCTTGAAAGCAATAGTTCTGCCCTGATTCTCACAATTGCATCAAGAAGATTCAGCTGCATTCTGTTTCTTGCCTCGTTTTAACGGAGGATACAAGAAGAGAAAATATCCTCTCAACTACAGCATTGATGACATGGGTTATTAGGCAAGTAAGGGCAAAGATGGCGAGCTCTTTAAATGCCTGATGCTGAAGTACACCAGTCCAAAACTGTTCAGCATCTACAGGGAGTCCATCTTTCTTAAATGGAGCTTCTTCTTTCCAATCGACAAAAGGCATTTGTCTGTATTGTTCTTCAATTTTGCTGACGTTGTTTCCTGCATAGTGTATAAAGGGTAACTCGGAAAACATAGGCCTTGAAATTTGATTTAAAATTTTCACAGGGCTCAATTTTGATAAACTTTCAAATGTATCTCTCGCCGACGGAAGTCTACATGTAACTTGACTGAGAGCTTCTTCTAGCATAGACATACATCTTTCTTTGACATTTTTTTTATTTCTAGATCAGCCTCAGCACTGTTGTTTTGCTGTAGGAACTTATTGCATGCTGTTAAGGATTTCATTGAAAATATCAAATTTTAGATATATATTGCACTGTAAAGTACATTCATTTACCCACATTTCTGTATGTATATTTTCAATAACACCTTTGTGGATGATTTTATATAAATTTTTAAAGTATGTCAGGTAAGTGTATTTGTACCTAATTGTAAATGCAAAATATACAAATTGGTATATCTTTGCTTCTAATGCATGGATTTTAAACATTTTTCGGTATTCATTTCCCTGAAGCAAACAAAATAGAAGTTTTTTTAAACATCGTTTCATATGTAAAAATAATTTTGACTGGCTAATTTTTATTAACCATGATCTTCTTCTTCTTCTTCTTGCGATCGCATCTTTGATGATTACACCGTCAGACGAGTTCTCATGATGAATTCGACTGTTGTTTGAAGTTCCTCTTTAACTCCATATAGCTTTGAGTTTAGTGTTGAGTCATTGGGCCAGTATATCTTTCTTAACTGGTCATACAGAGGACAGTCCTGTAGAACATGCTCAGCAGTTTGTTCGTTTAATCCACATGTGCACAGTGGTGAAGCAGACAATCGTAGCTTGTGCATGTGTTTATTCAGTTTGTTATGCCCTGTCCTGAGTCGAAAAATAGTTGTCTGTCCCTGCCGGTCGAGAGTGTGATAGTCGTCTTTGGGTTGGTTCTGTTCTCTTCTGACAGTCTGGATAGCTCTCTTTTTCTCAAAGTATGTGACTTCATTATCTTCTTGTTCACATTCTCCTCCCTTTTTTGCAAGTTTATCTGCCTTTTCATTTCCGGGTACACCACAATGAGATGGTACCCACTGAAGTATGGTTTTCTCTTTTTGGCAGCTACCTTGTTTAGTTCATTTCTCAGATGCGGGAGTTTACCACCCTTGAGAGCTTGCAGGACAGACAGTGCATCTGTGAGGATGACTACCTGGTGGCAGTCAGAGTTGGTGTTATAAATCATATTTGCAGCTTGCTCTAGAGCTTGAACCTCAGCTGTATAGTTGGAACAGAATTTACCAGTGGGAATGTGCCTAGTCTCATAGTGGTTGTCAGGATATGAGATAAAGATACCGGCACCTCCATTCCTAACAGCATTAGTTGCTGATCCATCTGTATAGGCATGTATCCATGATTGATCGGGATAGCTTTCTTGGATCATACTCAATGTAGCAGTTCGTTTTTGCAGATCATTATACTCACATCCACTTGTGAGACCACTGACTGTTGTATTAATTTGGAGGGCACTGCTGGCCTGCTCCCATGGTACAGGGTATAGGGTGGGCTTCAGTGGTGTTGTCTTCATGGATAGGTCTTCTTGATGCTGTCTTATAAGTCTTTTCCCCCGATGCACAAAGCTGCTACGCTTTAGACGTCCCAATGCCAGATCATCTAGTCTTGCCTTCATTGGGTGCATTGGCATACTGTTGTACTTTTCCATCTGGATCATGGTTTTTGTGTCTCTTCTATGGGACAATGTCTGTAATCCAGCAACCTTCTGCATCTCTGTTATTGGTGTAGTTTTCATGGCTCCTGTAATGAGCCTGAGAGCTTGATTTTGCACCTTGTCCAAAGACTGCAGATGTGAGTTAGCAGCTGATGACCATGCTGCTGAGCTAAACTCTAAGTGTGGTCTTATTACTCCATTATAAATCTTCTTTAGATTTCGTTCATTTGCTCCCCAGTTGGTACCTGCTAATTTTCTGAGTATGCCTAGTCGTCTTCGGGCCTTTCCTTCTGCATTTTCAATATGCTTATTCCATGTAAGCCTTTGGTCAAATGTCACCCCAAGATAGGTGGGGTAGCTTTCTTCCTTGATCACGGTTGTCCCTAGGTGTATGTTAGCTGATTTGTCCTTGGGGGCGAGGGAGAACAGTGTTGTGGAGGTTTTGTCTGTGTTTATTGTGATAAGCCATTTCTCTGCCCATGACACTAGCATGTCTGCTGCCCGCTGCATTCTATAATTTGCTGTGGTGACATTTTCATCAGCGCACCAGAGTACTAGGTCATCTGCATATAAGGCAGCTTTAACTCCTGCAGGGAGATCTTTCACCAGGTCATTGATGTAAACAAGGAAGAGTGTTGGGGAAATTACTCCTCCTTGAGGTACCCCCTGATGGAGCAACACTTTTCTGCTCTGCAGACCGTCAAGAGTGACTCTAGTTCTCCTGTTGCCTTGGATTCCACTTCTCCTAAGTTTTGCAATGAGGCCATCTTTCCACACCTTGTCAAAGGCCTGCTTGAAGTCGACCCAGATCGTTAGGACCTTTTTCTTCTCCTGGAAGGCATAACTTGCAGCCTCGGTCTCACATTTCCCTTTCTTCAGTATGGGTATTGTGATGGCTTCTCTCCATACTTGGGGTACCGTTCCTTTCAACCAGCTGTGGTTGAACATCTCAAGCAGTTTTGTCTTTGCTGCTGAGCTCAGATTTACTAGCATTTCGTTGCTGATTTTGTCTGGGCCGGGTGACTTTTGAAACTTAAGCTTGGAAATAGCCTTCTGTAGTTCTCCTAGTGTGATGGGTTCCCTCATTGGGGCAGGAGTATCTGTCTGTCCCATGGTTGCCAGTATTTCTTTTCTTATCTCTCTCTGATGGTCTATGTTAATGGGTAAGTTGCTTTCTGAACTGTATCTTCTAGCAAACAAGTCTGCAGCTTGTTTTCCTCTGAAAAGTTTGCCACCTTCATCCAATGTGATAGTCTGCCTTGGTGAGGAATGCTCTTCATTTAGAGACTTGACCAATCTCCAAAGTTTCCTGCCGTCTTTCTCAAGGTTCAGCGATGCCGTTTTAGTTCTCCAGCTTTTCCGCTTTTCCTCTAGCTTTGCTCTCTGAAACTCTGCTACAGCCTTTTTCCATTTGTTGTGAGTTTCAAGTGAAGGCTGAGACTCTGCGTCCCTTCCAGCCTTGTCCATAGCTTCCTGACGTTCTTGGAGTGCGCTGGACCAGTATGGTATGTAGTTACGCCGGCATCCTTTGGGAATGGTTTCCCTTGCAGCTTGTAGTATGCATCTGTTGAAGTCTTTTACCACTTCATTAATGTCTCTGTTCTGTACCTTGAGGGTAGACAGCAGCGTGTTCACCTGATGCCTGAATAAACCCCAGTTGGCTTTTTTGTAGTTCCATCCCGTAATGGCTGGGCCTGTACTGAGAGTTGCACTCTGGACAGTAAGAAAGATTGGGCGATGGTCGCTTCCCCCTAGTTGGTCTCCTACTTCTCTACTAATAGATCCAGCTATATCTGGTGTGGAGAAGGCAAGATCTGGTGTTGAGGTTGTGTGCCATCCTCTGGAGTAGAAGGTAGGAGTATCTGTGGCATTATTGACTAGGATTAGGGAGTGATCATCTTGCCAAGTTTCAACCTCTTCACCTCTGTGATCCAGATGGTTATAGCCCCAGCTCTGGGAGTGGCTATTAAAGTCTCCAACTGCTATAAAGTTGGTGGCTGGTACCTGTATAGAGCTGAGACTCAGGGGTTTGTTGTTCGGACAGTAATAGTTCAGGAGTTCTATTTCCATCTTGTCTACCTTTATCTGCAGCAGCTGATATTCTGCTCCATCCATGAAGGTTTTCCTTTCGTGTGCAGGAATGTTATTCCTTACAAGAGTAAGTACTCCTCCTTTTCGTCTATCTTGTCTGTCGGATCTGAAGCATTGATATCCCCTTATTTTAAAGGTTTGATCTGCTTTCAAGTGAGTCTCTTGGATACAGCAAACACTGACTTGCTTCTCATACAAGATGTTTTCCAGCTCTGTCTTTTTGCTGTATCCAGCCTGCTTGCTGTTCACTCCCTCTGCATTCCAGTGCATCATGACAAGTGGCACTCTGGGTTTCTCTTTTTCTGTTTTGTTTTGGTCAGTAGTTCTCCTCCGCCGTCTGTTGACTCCACAAGACGGTCTAGAGGGTCCTCCAGTAGCTGAGGGTGGGCTCTGTCGAGGCTCAGAGCCCGGCACTGCACCTGCCTGGTGGAGCTCCACAGGGCGAGCACCAGAACGAGATTTATTTGACGGTGTACTCTCCATAGAAAAAAAAAAGCGAGTTGCATGATACTGTGGTTTCCGGTGCGCCTTCTGGCCCAGTATCTACGACTTTAGCACCTGTTCAACGGGAGAGTGGGCTCATCCCTAATCTGTTTATGTTCCCAGTAGTAGACTATTCGCAAGCAGCCTGGGGGTGTCACTGCTCTGCGCGGACCTTGTTTACCGAGGCGGCGTCCGAGCTCGTATGGTGAAAATATGGTTGCGTTATCTTCAAAATAGCCCTGTCTTTCCCGTGGCTTTTCTGCCATCCTGCAACTTTGAGTTAGGGAGTTCTGAGCTCCAGTCTCTTTCCCAGGCATTTTATCCTGGCCTGGCACGCATACAGAGGACCCCACTTCTGGTTCTAAGTTAGCAGTTGGGGATAGGTGGGGTAGCACACTGTGCATTCCCCGTCATCCAGGGGGCTCTCCAACTATGCAGAGCTTGCACAATGCTGTGCTCTGGTTCGGGGCTCTCCCAAGGAATCCTCACGTCCTGCACAGAGCCACTTCCCGATACCCACCACCTGCCAACCCTCCATTGTAGAAATCTCCTGCATGCGGCCATCCAGTCAAGAGCCAGTATTAAGTCTGGTGCCCAAGTGATCCCCCCAAGCTCAGTGTGCAATGCTGGGTTCTCATCATGCTGCAACACAGGAGGGATTGTGATGCTCAGCCATCTCTCTCAATTCTGCACCGATAAGTGACATCGGGGACTTAACTTTGCCTCAGTACTGGGAGGCCCCGTTTCCGGGTACACCACACACAGCCAATTGAGGCAACGGTCGCCATGGGCGTGATAGACGACAAACAGTGAAGAATGAGGCAAGAAAGCATTTAACCCATGAAGTGGGGGTGGATTGGTGCAGACCAGAGCATGTACCACTCGCCGGTGGGTTCTGCATCTACACCTATAGGGTTCCACCCACTCCTCAGCCCATTTAGTCTGGCCCCTCACCCAGGACCTGTCCGGCTTGGGTGACCCTGCCAGGAGTAAAACTCCCGCCGGCATAGCTCCCGGGATCATTGAGGCGCTCAAGCTCTCCAACCACGGCAAGGTAGGCTTACATGTGGAGAGCTGTGGATGATGATGTGTGGATAAGTATATTTTGAAAAATCCTAAAAACTTCCTCCATCAGTTTCCCTCTGAACTGTGAACCATTGTCAGTTAATATCTGATAAGGGAATCCTAATCTTGTGAATATTGAGAGCAAAGCCTCTTCTGCATGTACTGAGTCTGCTGAGGGTAGAGCAATCGCTTCCCCCCACATAGTACGTGTTTACCAGAGAAATGAGGAATTTTTCGGAAACTGACGAAAAGCGAATACAGTTTGCAGAAATAAAGAATTTAAGGAAAAGTAAGCTGCGAAGTATGAAACAGCCCATGGAATCAATAAAGGAAAATACCAGAAATTATTCCTACATAGCCGTGGGATACTGAGGTGAGTAAAATTTCTGTAAAAGTGCAATTCTTCCCTTTTTTCTTAATTTTCTCAAAACCGCATTTTTCACACAAATGTTGGCACGTTGCCCATGATTTTTCAAAAACTAGTAGTGATACACCAGTGAATCTTGGGCCACATGCTGTACACACAGTGCTCATAAAAAAACTAAAACAAAGGATATATGTTAACAAACCACAAAACTGTTAAGAAATAGCTAAGATACCCCACTTAAAAATTTCAACTATTTGTCAATTGGTATGTTAAAATCCAAAAAAAAAACTCAGATATCAAACCAATCAAAATTATTTTAGTATAAAATCATTATCATATAATAACAAATGAAACAGCCAAATTTCATAACTCAAGTTATACTCACATTTGAGATATCGTGGGCAACAAATTACCCAAAAAAGCTAAAATTTGCCTTTTTTCTACTGTTTTTTCCCCCCATAGACCGCAAGTTTTTAGTATATACCTCAATGTTTTGTTTTTTTTTTTCAGTCATTTTGCATGTATAAATTACCAGAAATAGCTATTTTCTTATAATTCTGTGTTTTTCATTTTGGGGGTTTAACCTCCCCTTAAGAATTTTACACCACAATCAACTTGATGAATATTTTTTTCTGTCTTTTGGCATCTTACAGTCTGTTCTGAAGACTCTTCTGGTGTAAGAATATTTGTTGGTACAATTCATGAGGTTCAGTTTTGGTTTGCTGAAAAAGGCTGTTCAGTCTTTCAAATTCCTGCACAAGAGGTGTTGCAAACTCAAAGAACAAGTAGTTTTTGCAGTCTGACAACATTTCCTTTAGAAGTCTTGCTTTTAATTTTGTATCAAACTGTGATTGGGCTAGTTCAGCAGAAGTGAAATAAGCCTTTAACTCTTCCCAGTTCATCAAAATATTAAACATAACCTTTCCACTCACAAACCACCACGTAAATGAAGGTTTTTCAAAGGGAGGGGGGCAGTTCGGGTTGGCTCAAATTCTGTAGCTGTGTTCATCACAGTAAACAATTCTTTGTATGCTTCTCGTCTTAATTCACTATGGTGAAACCAACTGGGTATTTCTGACAGTAAAAATCCAATATTTGGTGGTAACTTGGATACTGCATATTGAATGCACAGTGCCAGCGAATGACAGATACATTTGAGTTGCACACAGAAAGGAGATACAGCTTTTAGTCTAGACCACACAGAGTTGTTGCCCCAAACCATGTTTGATGCACCATCCGTTGCAAAACCAATGCAATTTGCAAGACTCTGGCCACATCTTTTTATTTCCACGTCAATCAAATTGAATATCTTTTCTGGGACCTCAAGACGCAGCAATAGTGAATGCAGTCAGCAACCCATAGCTGTACTGCCTGCGTCAGGACCAGCGAACGAGAGCTGGTCAAGACCGCACTCCACCTCCACGTGGTGGTCCTGGAAACAGTCTGCAGCAGTGCAGTCTGGCTGAGCGAGTGTGGATCGAAATGGGAAGGCAAACCCGGTCCCTAAAAAATGCCGTGCAGAAGTCGGATGTGTCGACCGAAAGGTGCAGATATCACAGCTTAGGTGCAAACAGACACAACGCATCCACCGTCCTTTTCAGGGCGAACGAAGAAGAAGAAGAAGAATTGTTGCGTACATATTCTGTTGTATGGAATTATATGACGCACGGATTACTTCTGTTAGGAATACAAATGTACGATATGACTAATTGATGTGAAGAGAGATACGTTTGTACGGGCAAAGTTATATCACCCATGATTTAATTTATACTTTTGATTACATGAGTGATCTCTCTTGAATATATTGATTCGGCGTATGAATACTGAATTTGTCATTTCTCATTTTGTTAGGGCCAGAAAATAGATTGATTTTGTTTAGAATGTTTATGGCCTGAATTCATATGTATTATTTGTCTAGTGTAAGAAGATTCAGTCTTTATTGTATATCTTCGTATGTTTAGGTCGGACTATATTCTTTGTGCCGAACTCTGGGGCAAGTTTTCGTTGTCCTACGGAGGTGTAGTGAGTCTCGAAAAGCCTGCTGATGGCCGCACGTATTTTTTAGGGCTGGTCCTTTCAAAGGTGGAAAAGTGATTTATTAATGATATTTTCAGAAGGAGATTGTGTCTCTGCGAGAGTCTATTGTCAGAGATCCTCCTCGTGCATTCTATCGTGTTTGATTCGGACTCCAGGTAAATCCAGACCCTTTTTCTTTTGATGATCTCGATTCGGTTAGACCTAGATGATGAACATTGTGCTTCGTATATCTGGGGTCGTTGATATATCAATGAAGATGACAGGATTTCCAACAGCGCTTATGTCTACATGAAGTAACCTTAGTGTCAACACACGAACATTCCACCATTCGCCTAACTAATACTTCACACTCACACTCCACATCTGCATAACCCTGCGTCGGTTGAGTTGACCTGTGCTCTACCTGCAGCACCCATCATATTCACCACTGGTTTGCGTAAGGAGAATGAAAGCAGTACTTTACAGCATGCCTGGTAACACTGCAGACACTTTACATGCATTTTACAAGAATATCTTTTCTTCTGTAGCCTCTTGCACCGGAATTAAACCTATAAATCCGGTTACAATTTCCTTTCTCCTATCACAAAAAAATCTAACTAACATGCACAAGTGTTTTTGTGTTGAAATGTCAGTAGATTCATCTAAAATGATGGCATATTTCTTGTTCTAAAAGTCATCAATGAGATCAGTTTTCAGTGCAGGCGAAATGATGTTTTTGACTAAGCATGCAACCCACAAAAGCCAGATCCAAACCTCAGAAATGAGGTATCTGAGGAAGGTGGTTGAAGTAACAAGAAGAGACATGGTCCGCAACCAGACGATACGTCAAGGCCTAAAATCCCACCCCCTGCAGACCCAAATAGAACAGTCCCAACTAAGATGGTTTGGCCATGTCTGCAGAATGGGAGAAGATCGGCTACCACGACAAGCATGGGAAACAAAGAGCCAGGGATCCAGACCTCCAGGACAACCCAGAGTCCGCTGGGAGGACAACATTAGACAATCTTTGAAGGACCGAGGTGGAACCAGGCCAGGAAGATGACAGCTGATAGAATAGTCTGGAGCTCTCTCTTCCAAACCTCTACACCTCACGGTAGAAGGGGAACGACTAAGTAAGTAAGTAAGACTAAGCATGCACATTTACTTCTGTGTAACTTTATGTGCTCCAGTTTACTCCCATGCCCATGTGCTATCATGACTTCACTCAGGTGGTCAGCTGTACGTATCGCACAATGGCACGTCATGCTAACAGCAATTTGCAGCTCTACTGCCTTAACTTTATCCGTATCTTGTCTAGGAGTCTTTCTTACATTAAGTTGCGTCTGGCTTTGTAATGGAGTTCTCCGCTTGTGTTTCTCCGATTTTTCATGATTTGAGAGGTTGCTAATTCTTGGTAAAATGTTGCAGTGGCACAATTTACAAATAAGCTGCATCCGACCCATAAGCAGCCTTTTAATAATAATAAATTCTTTAAGCACCAAACACGGCGCATAAGGCAGAAACCAGTGCTCTCCAGGTTGTACGTTGTGACGCCACTCCTCTTAGCTCTTGCACATTGTTTAATCCCAACGTTCTTCCTTCTCTTATTATTGTTCTTCTGAGTGTTTCTTTTGGTCTTCCTTTTTTCCTCTTACCCTCAGGAACCCAAGTGAGCGCCTGCAATGGTATTCTGTTGTTTTGCATTCGTAGGACATGACCGATATATGACCATCGTCTTTTCCTTATATATTTGGAGACATATTTCTGCCTAGAGTCTTCTCTTATTTGTCGATTAGTCTTGAATTCTTTCCAACTGATGTTCATGAGTTTTCTAAGACATTTGTTCTCGAATGTATTCAGCTTGTTCTCCAATGATTTTGTTATTTTCCAACTCTCACAGCCGTATGTTAACAATGAGATAACATTTGAATTAAAGCAGCCTTTTGGACCCATACAAATGTTTCTTCCCATTTGCTTTTGTACTTACAATTGCTATCTTAAGAAGCTTTCCATTTATTTGACAACATGGCCATGACTGTTGATAATAAATGATTTATAAAAACAGCCGAAGGTGTCACAGTTTCACCACAAAACGTTATTACATATAGAAAGTACACTTCACGGCAGATTAGTATGATTATAAATAATTATAAATCACATCCAAACACTTCGGAGGTTCGAGACACCAGACAAACTGGAGCTATTTTATTTATTTTTTGATTTCGATGGTTTGTAATTTTCGTGCAGATAATTTTAGCATGAAAATAAGCCAGCAAAAAGCCAAATGAATTTTCTAACGCCAATCACATTTTTTAAAAGCCAGATTTCAGAAATCTGGCTTTAAAAAAGCCAATATGGCAACCCTGGCAAGCGGTGTTGCCACTCTAAATTTTGAAGAAACAAACTTTTGTTTAATTCCAATGTGACTTGGTCTGGGAAATTAGAGTTAATTCCTCTGACGGCGGGTGTTCTGCGAAATCACTGGCCTGGGAAAACTTGTGTTTAATTCCTCTATGACGTGTGATCGAATTCCCTAGGTTCCAGTCTTGGTAATTGAAGTCCTGGCTCTTTCAAATTTACAGTCTTGTATTAAAATGCCATTGTAAAAAGCCAAAGTTGCCCAATACTCGATCTGTTACTTATAATTGTGGAATTTCTAAGTCCAATGTCTCCTTTTTCTTTCTGACTTTTAGGAGTCGCTAGTCTGACGTTCGCGCTGCTGTGTGTGTACTGACTTTGATTTCACTACATTATATCTCACAATCCTCAATTCAAATTCCAGCTGTGTTTCCGCCTAATTTTCCAATGAGATGCATTGTATATTTCTGCCTCTCAAATCAACCAATCCAATCTCGTTCAGCACTACATGGGTAGGGGTGTTTCAAATTCAAAAAATACCCTCACGTGTTTCAAAATATTAAATTTAATATCCACGCGTGACCTCTTCATATCGTTGCGTCAGACTTCCGCCGGCATCTTGTGCTCAACTCATAAACACCATCTGTGAACTCATTTGATGTCCAGATGCTACATATTGCCAATATTGTCTCTCCAGACAGATTATCGTGATAATCACACACAGGAATGGTTCCGTGAAACGATAAACGCATCTACCACCTGTGTCATCTGCCCACCTCAGTCGGCTATCTCAGACAGACAATATTGGCTTCTATAGATGTTGATCGGGCGAGACCGTCTTTTCATGATAAGAATGTCGCTCGCTGACCGGTGATAATGACTGAGTATTGTTACGATAATACCCCAGTTCACCTGGCGAACATAAATAAGTCTGAGGAGTGGTAAACAAGAAAAAGACAGTCACATAGCAAATACTTCTGTAGGGGAGTGGAGTATTAGAGACTTCACCCTGCTGATCCAGCATAGAGAGTAAATAATGGTGCATAAAATATGTCACATACTAATGACCGGGGAGAGAAAAATTAGAAAATATCACTCGCACGGGAATGTAATGAAGTCCTGCCGGAGTGGACTTGAGATCGCACAACCGTATCGTCACATATATTTTACTGTCTCCTTAGCAATAAACATATTTGCAACTGTTTCTCATTGTAGCTGATTGGTCTGTTTATTTTTCACTTGATTCACTTGCAAAAATGTATTTCTACACACGCTGAAGAGTATGGAACTGCTGAAAGTGTACACATAAAATCATATTCGTGACCACACTTGATTTGCTGGTTGCCATCTTTAACTTGCTTCAGCCCACTCCAACATGCTGGTGGTTCTAAATCAAGTAAATGGCTTAAAGATTCTCTGGCAAAGTAAAGTAAAGCCACTGATCTTCAAGTTGATCTAAGTAGCGTTTTTCAACTACTGAAGGAAAATTCACAGTAAGTGGAACGACTGATGGTCTGACTTTGCCTGTAGCATATTTGGGATCTGGAAGTTGAAGCCTAGCAAGAACACTGTCTTATGATAAAGGAAATCTATTTTGTATTTGAACACATAGTTCTTTTCAAAAATTGACAATGTCAGATCTAAACTGATTTTCTTTATCTTCGAGAAGTTGCCAGAGTAAATGTGCTGGACATATTCCACCAACATCTACATAATTAAGACTTGCATCAGCTATAGATAATGTTTGATATCTTTATGATCTGATAACTATAAGCTAGTAGTTACTTCGTTAATGAAAATACCCGATCCTTTCAGGCGGTGTTTCAGGCGGCGGCGGCGGCGTGTGACTTTTTATATAGTGATATATTTTAGCGGCGAGGCCTCCTCTGACGTAAGTCCCAACAGTATGCCTCTAAAAATTAAAAAACACCACGATGGAAGAGAATTATCTTCATGATTAGCACAAAGGGCAAATGAAGTGCTTTTGGAAACCATTTTTATACCAGTCACTGTTTCACCGTTATCACTTGCAAATCCTATTGTATTTTGTAGTGAATCTGCATCTTTTCCAGCAGGACTCTGAATGCATTGTATAAATCAAATCCTGAGGCATCATCCACTTCTACTAGGTACAATCAAGGAGTCAACTGCTTTGCATCGTGCTTCATTGAAATGTTTTACTACAACAGCCAAAATATGGGAGAAAGATATGTCTGTGCAATTAAAATTGTTTTTTAATTATATGTTTTTTTAAATTAAAAAATGATGGAATTTTGGAGGAGGGTGGGGGACCTATATTTTTACGGAAAACCTAGACGGTACACGCAACAACAACAAAAAAAACGACAACAACCTAGATCTAGGTGGAACACTCGGGAGTGGCAACGCTGCTGGCAAGCTTGCCAGAGATGCTGTGTTTTTTATTTTTGTTTTATTTTATTTTGTTCATGTGGTAGAAATGCTCTGGTTATGTTTGCTTTAATTTGGAATATTAAAAAAGTACATTTAAGTCGCATAAATTAAGCTCTAATTAACGAAAAATGTACATGTTAGGTCAGATGAGCGAAGACATAGATATGAAGCAAATTTAGCATAATACCTGGCAAAATTGTACAACGCTAAGAACATGCCAGGTAAATAGAGAACTAAAAATTCATAGAAATAAGAAACTTCGTAGACTACAAAGAGGAATGGGATATTTTAGAATAGAAGAACATTACTATGCCGGGTAAAATTCACCTTAAGCGACACAGTTCGTATCGCGACTTCCATTTAAGTTGAATTTGTATCGGAGTTTAAAAGAAAGTATCGACTTTAAGCATTGCAAACACTACGAAATACATGTAAATTAAGAATAAAACAAATCGCGTTTCTCCAGTGGTGACGATTGTGAATAATTATACTTACTTACCTAGTCGTTCATCTTCTACCGTGAGGTATAGAGGTTTGGAAGAGAGGGCGCCATACTATCTTATCGGCTTTCTTCCTCCTGGCCTGGTTCCATTCTAGTCCTCGGTCCTTCAGATATTGTCTAATGTTGTCCTCCCAGCGAACTCTGGGTCGTCCTGGAGGTCTGGAACCCTGGCTCGTAATTTCCCATACTTGTCGTGGTAGCCGATCTTCTCCCATTCTGCAAACATGGCCAAACCATCTTAGTTGGGACTGTTCTACTTGTTTTTGCAGGCGCTGGGTTATTAGGCCTTGACGTATCGTCTGGTTCCGGACCATGTCTCTTCTTGTGGGTTGTAGTCATTGCCCATGGCTCGCATCTATACCCCAAGACTGACATAGGTGGAGCGGTATACAGCCATCTTCATCTTCTTATCAACTTCTCTTTGGCTGAGGAATCCTCGATTTATGGCCTGAATAAGTCTCCCATGTGCTGCTCTTCGCCTGTCCAAATCGGCGAGGTATTTAAAGTGGTTGACCTGCTCCAGGACCTGTTCTTCCAGCTTCTTCTTCTTCTTTGATCCTTAGCCAGCGACCGTCAAAGCAGTCAGTGGCCATCACGCCTAGTGGCGTCATGTAGGGCAACAACAAACTGATTCCACTTTGCTCGGTCGGCGGCCATCCTTCGTACAGTGCCCCAACTCTGGTTCATTCTTTGCATCTCAGCCTCCACAGTCCTCCGCCAGGTTGTTTTTGGTCGGCCGCTCTTTCGTTTTTCTTCAGGGGTCCATACCATAGCTGTTCTTGTGATGGCATTGGGGTCTCTTCTGAGGACATGGCCAACCCAGCTCCAGCGTCTGCCAGCTATGATGGTGTGCATGTCCTCTTGCTTGCTCAGAGTAAGCAGATCTTGGTTGGTGATGGTATTCGGCCAAAAGATTAGGTAAATTTTTCTTAGGCATGTTGTATGAAAAGAGGACAATTTTGACATTTCCTTCTCTGTAACTCTCCAGCATTCCGCACCATAGAGAAGCACAGAAAGCACACAGCTCTGATATAATCTTAATTTTGTGCGTGTGCTGTATTGAGAGGACTTCCAGATGTTGTTTAGGCTAAAAAAAAGATATTCTTGCCTTATTCATTCTGATGTTGATGTCTTTGCCTGCCCCGCCGTCTGGTGTTACTATGCATCCTAGGTATGTGAAGGTGTCTGTCTGTACCAGTTGCTGATTCCTTACTGATATGGGCTCAAGGTTGCTCACATTGAGCGTCATGACCTCTGACTTCTTTAAATTGATGTTCAAGCCCACCTGCTGGCTAAGCTTATTAAGCCTATCCGTTTTTTTCCTGGATGTGTTGATGTGAATGTGCTAGTAGTGCAATGTCATCTGCATATTCCAGATCTTCCAATGTAGGAAATATAGTCCATCTTATTCCTCTTGGACTGCCCTCTGTTGTCTGGCGCATTACCCAATCTATGACTGTTAAATCTTCCAGCTTAATCTGATGCTTTCTTTCTTCTAGTGATATCACCATGGTTTTTTTCTTTGGACCTGCTGATGGCCATCCCTTTCTTCCCCAGCTCTTCCTTCCAGAATTGCAGGTTGGATTGAAGATGCGCCTCTGATTTAGCTTCTTCTTCTTTCGTTCGCTTGAAATATATTGTCTATATCTGCAATGTTGTTTCTTGTATAAACTTCACTGTCTTTTGTAGTTCATACAGAGGTCCATATAGTTTTGCTTCCAGTGTTGTTTCTCTGGGCCAGTGGGTTTGCCTCAATATATCATATTCGGGGCAATCTTGAAGTACATGCTCCGCAGTCTGGGGTGCATGTCCACATGTACACATGGCTGAATTGCCAATCTTGAATTTTGTATACATGTGGCTGCGGAGGCGGTTGTGTCCTGTTCTGAGGCGCAGAATGACAATTTGTTCTGATCTGTTCATAGCTTGGTAGTCATCATGTGTTGGTGTCGGTGGCTTTCTGATGGATTTGATCATCTTTTTCTTCTGATAGTACATAACTGGTACATCCGGTTGCTCGTCTGCAGCACCTTCTTTAGTCAGGCCGTCTGCTCTCTCATTTCCTGGTATTCCACAATGAGACGGTATCCACTGCATGGCGACCCTGCGATGGTTGCACAGTTCAGAAAGTAGGGCTTGTATACCTGTTCAGAAAGTAGGGCTTGTATACCTGTCTGATTTAGCAATCAGGGCAACATTGTCGGCAAATGCCATCTCTGAAAAAACTACCCTGTCTCATCTTCCAGTACGCCACTGAATACGTTCTTGTCCTCTCCCTACATGCTTTTATTATATCCTCCATGAGGAATATGAAATGATAAGGTGACAGAATATCACATTGTCTTACACCAGTGGTGATCCTGCACTTTTCTGACTTACGGTTTGTTGTCCTCACATAATTTCTGCAAGACTTGTAGAATCTCTGTATAGCATGAATCAGAGGTGCTGGAATGTTCTTCCTTGCCAAGCAATCCAAAAGTTTGCTCCAGTGAATAACTATAACAAATATAAAACAACTGGCTTGGCGAGGATCATGCTGCTAACATAAAAAGTATGATGCCGTGTCTCCAGGGCTAGGCATTATGTTCACCGGGAATCACAGTTTGATATATATTTATTATAGATATATACCGGTAATTAATTGGCGTGTAAGATAATTACATTTATTGACGTTAAAACATTACGAAATATTTCAACACTTTTTAAGAATGAGCTTTCAGCAGTGTGAAAAACATTCATTATCAACTTTTTAAAAATGGCAGTCCTATAACGGATACTGCCGCAGGGAAAGTGAACAGGGCCATTTTAACAAGCCAAAGTACAGTATACCTCTCCCACTGCATAGCATTAGATCGAAAGGCGGGAGCCTAAATGGCGTTCAATAACAACAACCAGATAATGCCATGGGTATAGTGACCTTGGCTTTGAACAGCACAGGCAAAACATCAAGAGCTACCAAAAACGTCTAACATCAGCTATAAAAATTATATATTACAGAAGCAGCGGCAAACGTAATATGTATACGCAAATACGTACCCAAAAATGCAGTAATAGAGAATGCAGTCAGCGACCCATAGCTTGACTGCTTGCGTCAGGGTCAGCGAACCAAAGCTGACCAAGACCCTACTCCACTTCCACGTGGTGGTCCTGCATCACTGCAGTCTGGCTGAGAGAATAGGAATCGAAGAGGGAAGGCGTACCCGGTCCCAAAAAAATGCCGTGCTGAAGTTGGATGTGTCGGCCGAAAGGCGCAGATATCGCAGCTCCGGTGTAAACAGACACAACGCAACCAACGTCCTTTTCAGGACGAACGAGGAAGAAGAAGATACGCAAATACTATGCTAATTGTATGGCACTTTACACCCACGGTGACGAAATGTAAAGATAATAATAGTAAGCTGATATAGTAAACACTGCCAATTTTGTATTCCATGTTTTCTTCTTTTCATTTCGCTTCTATTGGAGCATGGAGCTACACACTGTCGCATAGAGATTTATGATCAATAAATTTTCTATATTTCTTTTCTTTTTCTACCCGTGTCCTCTACTTTATTATCGCTCTTCCATCATTTTCAATGTTTTTCGCATTCATTCGTTTGCGAAAAATATTACTTTCCCATTCAAACTTTTGCCGGTTTCTATTCTCATTTAGAAACGCATTTATTGCATAAGATGTCATGGTAACGAATAGTGTGATTATTCGTCCAGTCAGACATGATTTCAGACATATCGTCTGGTATTTCCATCTGACACAGCTTTTACGGCTAAGTTGCTCAGTGAGGTGTGGAAACTGCCATCTAATGAAACATACCGTCTACATTTTTCACCGGACACAGCGTTTCTTCGGCTGAGTTCTTGAAGTGTGATATGACACTCATGCATCGGATCAGAAATGGCCATAGTCGTAGAGGTGTGAAGACGCACTCTTGGCATGTTATGGCGCCTGATTTAACGTAAGTGTTAAGAAAGAGGAAGACGAGGGTTTTGAAATAGCGCAACCCTTTGTCTGGTTTAAGTTATAACCAGAGTTTTAGATTTCAGTCACTCAGTAACTTCGCAGTCAAGACTAGAACGACCTCGTTCGATTCCTAAGAATCTCTGTTAATAGAAGCATCATTTAGTTGGTCGAAGTGGTTTAAGTTCTTAGTAGTTCTGTGTTGAGGTAAATATATTATTCTTCTTCTTCTTCCGTCCTTAGCCACCGACCGTCAAAGCAGTCAGTGGCCATTACGCCTAGTGGCGTCTTAGGGCAACAGCAGATAGGTTTTCTTTGCCATTGTTTCCCATCACGCCTATTGGCGTCTTTAGGGCAACGGCAAATCAATCCATTTGCTGTTGTTTCCGTAATCGAAGTGACTGGCAAACGGGTGATCAGCCCGTTACAAAATATATTATTAGATATCTAGTATTATTTGTGAGTGATTTAAGTGTTTAATCGCCTATTTCATTTCCACTAGTTTCTTTTGTGCAGAAGAAATTAATTTATAAGTTGTTATATTCTCTAGCTGACGTGTTTCAGTGGAAAGCAGAATAAATTATAATTTCTAGCTTAACTCATGCAGCGAGAAATTAATTTAATTTAACTGCTAATAACCCGTCGTGAATATTTCAACTAAATTATAAATGCCCGATTCATCATTAAGTATTGACGAAATACGTATGTATTTCTAATTCATGATGAGTGATTTTATGAATAGAACTTATTTCACGGGAATTTTAAATGATAAGTCAAGCCTCCGCTTGCAGTTTATAATGTAAGTTATAACCGTAGTACATAGTATGTATAAGTATTTGATATGTTGTTTTTCTTTATGCAGTGAAAACTGGGGTAACCTAACTTTGCCAACGTATTAGTACAGAGAAATATCTGTGAAGAACTAAAACATTTTCCTTAAAGACTTGGTGTATAACCTTTACAAGAACTTTAACGGTTAAATGAAATAACGGGCCCATCGAGCTTGATTTAACTCTTCCAGAGAAAAACCTCGAGTACATTTTCAGCCTTTGTGGCAAGTAAGATATTACAATCAATAACTTTTCCGACACTGTTGACAAGTGGTGGTGTGACCAACTAAATGCCTATACTGAGATAAGGCACCCGACCTGACATTCCTCATTTCTAGAAACCTAAGCTATTGACACTGTGCTCGCTGTTAACGTTCGTGCCTGGACAATTTTAATGTGACAGAACCAGATATCCTAAAATAAGTAGAACCAAGATAACGTTCCCTGAAGCAGTGAATTCAACCCGTCTTTTTGGAACTGGGGTTGTCTTGTTCACGGCTACCATTGAAGATTCTGTATATGCATGTCCTAAGAATTGTGTTTCCAGAAGTTGCTACTAAAGCTGTAAGTATGTATGATCGCACGTGATCACGGCTAACTGAATAGAGTGAATGCAGGACTGAGTGTTTCCTTTATTATTGTAGTTTGGCACCCATTTTTGCTGTCTTAAATTTTTCTTTATGCAAGTTTTGTTGCTAACAATGGGGCAAAGTCTTTTACAGACAGGGGGTATGATGTGCTGGTGTTGTGGGTAGTGGGTTTCCCCCCTTACTTCACCCTAGGCCTAGTGAATTCTTGTTCATGAAAGGAGCGACCATTGCGGTGTTAGTCTCTTGGCCTAGCAAAACCTCTCATACCCCAAGATTGTTGTGCGTGGTGAAGAGCCACACCCTCCTCGAGGTAGTCCTGGTAACTGAGGGTGCGAATCCTCAGGCTAAACACAACGGATCTAGAGGAGCAAACCTCGATAATAAAACCGGTGCACTACACCGTACACGCCCTCTGTGGGTGGGAAGGAGCCAGATGGATACTGAACAAGTCTTGGGAGTGGGAACGAGTGTGGACTGCTCCCTGAAGATCGGAACCCATCGTACAGGCACAGAGACTCAGGACTTGACGATCCTATTGCCTTCAACTCTTGGTCACATGCCTAGAGCCTCGGAGAACTCGGCGTAACCAGCAGGCAATTTGGTGGCGGGGAAAGAGCACTGTGAGCCCTACCTTGGCTACGTATCACAAGGAGACGCAGAAACACCCCCTTTATCTCCCCCAGAGCTGGCACAGTACACTTCTGGCTTCTACCCGGGGTGGTAGGAAATCCACATCAAACCTGGCAGAGCAAGTCCTCCATCAGATGCAGCCGATGCTGGGCCCACTGGCGCGTGGACACGTCCCGATCCCCATCGAGACTTGCCCGGGGAGCCCACCCCGGCTCAAAAAAGCAGAGAAGGCCACTCTCCAAACCTCCGATGTCTTGCGAGCAGTGTTAGGATGTGCAAGAACATGGACAGGAAGACTCCACAACTTCCCCACTGAAGACACGCCCACGGCGACCGTTGCCTCAATTGGCTGTGTGTGGTGTACCCGGAAACGGGGCCTCCCAGTACTGAGGCACAGTTAAGTCCCTGATGTCACTTATCGGTGCAGAGTTGAGAGAGATGGCTGAGCATCACAATCCCCCCTGTGTTGCAGCATGATGAGAACCCAGCATTGCACACTGAGCTTGGGGGGATCACTTGGGCACCAGACTTAATACTGGCTCTTGACTGGATGGCAGCATGCAGGAGATTTCTACAATGGAGGGTTGGCAGGTGGTGGGTATCTGGAAGTGGCTCTGTGCAGGACGTGAGGATTCCTTGGGAGAGCCCAGAACCAGAGCACAGCATTGTGCAAGCTCTGCATAGTTGGAGAGCCCCCTGGATGACGGGAAATGCACAGTGTGCTACCCCACCTATCCCCAACTGCTAACTTAGAACCAGAAGTGGGGTCCTCTGTATGCATGCCAGGCCAGGATAAAATGCCTGGGAAAGAGACTGGAGCTCAGAACTCCCTAACTCAAAGTTGCAGGATGGCAGAAAAGCCATGGGAAAGACAGGGCTATTTTGAAGATAACACAACCATATTTTCACCATACGAGCTCGGACGCCGCCTCGGTAAACAATGTCCGCGCAGAGCAGTGACACCCCCAGGCTGCTTGCGAATAGTCTACTACTGGGAACATAAACAGATTAGGGATGAGCCCACTCTCCCGTTGAACAGGTGCTAAAGTCATAGATACTGGGCCAGAAGGCGCACCGGAAACCACAGTATCATGCAACTCGCTTTTTTTTTTTCTATGGAGAGTACACCGTCAAATAAATCTCGTACTGGTGCTCGCCCTGTGGAGCTCCACCAGGCAGGTGCAGTGCCGGGCTCTGAGCCTCGACAGAGCCCACCCTCAGCTACTGGAGGACCCTCTAGACCGTCTTGTGGAGTCAGCAGACGGTGGAATGAGAACTACTGACCAAAACAAAACAGAAAAAGAGAAACCCAGAGTGCCACTTGTCATGATGCACTGGAATGCAGAGGGAGTGAACAGCAAGCAGGCTGGATACAGCAAAAAGACAGAGCTGGAAAACATCTTGTATGAGAAGCAAGTCAGTGTTTGCTGTATCCAAGAGACTCACTTGAAAGCAGATCAAACCTTTAAAATAAGGGGATATCAATGCTTCAGATCCGACAGAAAAGATAGACAAAAAGGAGGAGTACTTACTCTTGTAAGGAATAACATTCCTGCACACGAAAGGAAAACCTTCATGGATGGAGCAGAATATCAGCTGTTGCAGATAAAGGTAGACAAGATGGAAATAGAACTCCTGAACTATTACTGTCCGAACAACAAACCCCTGAGTCTCAGCTCTATACAGGTACCAGCCACCAACTTTATAGCAGTTGGAGACTTTAATAGCCACTCCCAGAGCTGGGGCTATAACCATCTGGATCACAGAGGTGAAGAGGTTGAAACTTGGCAAGATGATCACTCCCTAATCCTAGTCAATAATGCCACAGATACTCCTACCTTCTACTCCAGAGGATGGCACACAACTTCAACACCAGATCTTGCCTTCTCCACACCAGATATAGCTGGATCTATTAGTAGAGAAGTAGGAGACCAACTAGGGGGAAGCGACCATCGCCCAATCTTTCTTACTGTCCAGAGTGCAACTCTCAGTACAGGCCCAGCCACTACAAGATGGAACTACAAAAAAAGCCAACTGGGGTTTATTCAGGCATCAGGTGAACACGCTGCTGTCTACCCTCAAGATACAGAACAGAGACATTAATGAAGTGGTAAAAGACTTCAACAGATGCATACTACAAGCTGCAAAAGAAACCATTCCCAAAGGATGCCGGCGTAACTACATACCATACTGGTCCAGCACACTCCAAGAACGTCAGGAAGCTATGGACAGGGCTAGAAAGGACGCAGAGTCTCAGCCTTCACTTGAAACTCACAACAAATGGAAAAAGGCTGTAGCAGAGTTTCAGAGAACAAAGCTAGAAGAAAAACGGAAAAGCTGGAGAACTAAAACGGCATCGCTGAACCTCGAGAAAGACGGCAGGAAACTTTGGAGATTAGTCAAGTCTCTAAATGAAGAGCGTTCCTCACCTAGGCAGACTATCACATTGGATGAAGGTGGCAAACTTTTCAGAGGAAAACAAGCTGCAGACTTGTTTGCTAGAAGATACAGTTCAGAAAGCAACTTACCCATTAACATAGATCATCAGAGAGAGATAAGAAAAGAAATACTGGCAACCATGGAACAGACAGATACTCCTGCCCCAATGAGGGAACCCATCACACTAGGAGAAGTACAGAAGGCTATTTCCAAGCTTTAGTTTCAAAAGTCACCCGGCCCAGACAAAATCAGCAACGAAATGCTAGTAAATCTGAGCTCAGCAGCAAAGACAAAACTGCTTGAGATATTCAACCACAGCTGGTTGAAAGGAACGGTACCCCAAGTATGGAGAGAAGCCATCACAATACCCATACTAAAGAAAGGGAAATGTAAGACCGAGGCTGCAAGTTACCGGCCAATCAGTCTCACAAGCTGTGTTGGGAAGACTATGGAGCGAATAGTCAACCACAGATTGAAATGGTATTTAGAGTCTGAGCAGATCCTGGTGCCGGAACAAGCTGGATTTAGAGAATGCTACAGTATAGAAGACCAAGTTACTTACTTGTCTCAAGCAATAGAAGATGCCTTCCAGGAGAAGAAAAAGGTCCTAACGATCTGGGTCGACTTCAAGCAGGCCTTTGACAAGGTGTGGAAAGATGGTCTCATTGCAAAACTTAGGAGAAGTGGAATCCAAGGCAACATGATGAAATGGATCCAGTCATACTTGCATAACAGGAGAACTAGAGTCACTCTTGACGGTCTGCAGAGCAGAAAAGTGTTGCTCCATCAGGGGGTACCTCAAGGAGGAGTAATTTCCCCAACACTCTTCCTTGTTTACATCAATGACCTGGTGAAAGATCTCCCTGCAGGAGTTAAAGCTGCCTTATATGCAGATGACCTAGTACTCTGGTGCGCTGATGAAAATGTCACCACAGCAAATTATAGAATGCAGCGGGCAGCAGACATGCTAGTGTCATGGGCAGAGAAATGGCTTATCACAATAAACACAGACAAAACCTCCACAACACTGTTCTCCCTCGCCCCCAAGGACAAATCAGCTAACATACACCTAGGGACAACCGTGATCAAGGAAGAAAGCTACCCCACCTATCTTGGGGTGACATTTGACCAAAGGCTTACATGGAATAAGCATATTGAAAATGCAGAAGGAAAGGCCCGAAGACGACTAGGCATACTCAGAAAATTAGCAGGTACCAACTGGGGAGCAAATGAACGAAATCTAAAGAAGATTTATAATGGAGTAATAAGACCACACTTAGAGTTTAGCTCAGCAGCATGGTCATCAGCTGCTAACTCACATCTGCTGTCTTTGGACAAGGTGCAAAATCAAGCTCTCAGGCTCATTACAGGAGCCATGAAAACTACACCAATAACAGAGATGCAGAAGGTTGCTGGATTACAGACATTGTCCCATAGAAGAGACACAAAAACCATGATCCAGATGGAAAAGTACTACAGTATGCCAATGCACCCAATGAAGGCAAGACTAGATGATCTGGCATTGGGACGTCTAAAGCGTAGCAGCTTTGTGCATCGGGGAAAAAGACTTATAAGACAGCATCAAGAAGACCTATCCATGAAGACAACACCACTGAAGCCCACCCTATACCCTGTACCATGGGAGCAGGCCAGCAGTGCCCTCCAAATTAATACATCAGTCAGTGGTCTCACAAGTGGATATGAGTATAATGATCTGCAAAAACGAACTGCTACATTGAGTATGATCCAAGAAACAGGGTTCATAGCAAATTTCTTCAAGCAAATTCCAGGCTTTTTCCAGGTTTTTCCAGGTCCAGCACGTGATTTTCAAGGATGGGAAACTCTAATATTTTTCTCATCTAATTTTCTCCGATATAATTATCACTTTGCTGACCAGCGATCCGGAGCATTACCGTTTCCCATTACCAAGGGTGTTTGCAGATTTCTTTAAAAAGAACTTTTTTTTTTTTAAATTCATAAAAGATTGAAAAACAGACATCTTTTCCAAGTTTTTTAGTGAATTTGTTCAACATCAGCGCAATAAAATGTTAGTGACATGGATGGTAATGAATAAAATAAGCTTGATTGACGTATTGATTTAACGATTAACCACGTATATCAACATAAAAGGCTAATAAAATTGGAATAAAATGTTTTTAAAAAAACTGTATTTTTCGCGTTTGTCTTTTTTGAATGTATTCTGCGTCTGTGGCATCTGACAATGAGCGTTTGTAAATGTTTGAGTAGTTAAGTACCTCTAGTTGGAGTCTGAGCTGCTTTTTTTATTAACTGGGGTTGAAGTTGTAGCTGTAGGCCTCTGCAAGAGTCTTTGTCAACGATCCACGTTGATAATCCTTGACTGTGTGGTATAACTTGAAGCAGGGTATCAGGCATAGAGGTACATTGCAATCTGGGCAGTACATGCAAGTCTGGCTTCTGTTCCCTGCAGCCTTACACACTTTACAGTCTGGTTTGTACTTTGCCCTTTCATATTTATCAATGAAGTGGTGCTCAGTAAGTCGTGTTGTTGTGACCTGTGGTTTTCAAGGTGTCACATTGCGTGGAAGAATAGCAGGTTCAATAAGAGTCATACTGACATCCTGATCTTCGCTTTCATCTTTTTTTGTAGAGTTGGCAGTGTTGTAGGTTATGTGCCCATTGACCAGGGCAGTTTCAACTAAGAAATAATATAAAAATAGGATCTGTGTGGGTAGGGGTAGCTTGCACCTAGCTGGCTGAAGTTTCCACACCTCCCATACTTTTGCTGTATTTTTCTGCAAGCACTGGCTTCTGAATTGTTCTGCCCTAAAGAATTTGTCTTTCTAACTGTCTTGTTTATATTATCATTGGAGTGAACAGTGGATATAAGGTTAAATCTTTTCGTATCATGCCAGGTGACTGTCGGCATGCCTTATCTTCTGTCGCACAAAACACAGGATGATTTGTCTTTTTCAATTTGAGTTGTTTTTTTCTTCAGTGCTACAGGAAAATGCTTCCTATTTTCCGCTACTGTTCCAAATGCACCAATCTGAATTTCAGGTCTTGAAATAAAGCTAAAGGCTGAATCAAAACTACCACAGAAGAGAATATGTCCCTTGTTGCGTATGAAATTTGAATTAAAACTATGGTGACTTTTCACTGAAAAAAAAAAAAGAGTCCAAATAATCTCAGCTCTCAAGAGTTTTTTTCCTTGGTCACAAATGATGTCACATCTGTAGGTCTCCTAGTAGTGTTAGTTTTAATTTTAAAAAAAAAAAGGGAACACAAATAACTTATGAGTAGGCCTAAGCTATATATATTTACCAATTCAAAATTCTAAACGCATACATAATACAGTCAAATAATATTTAACTAGAACAAAAGGTAATATATATAGTAATTGGGAGGGTAATACTTATGATAAGTGAAAATCTATTAAATATCTAACTGGAGACCTTTACACCCCCCCCTCCTCCCCCCCCCCCCATCTTTACTATTTTTGTTGGGTTTTGTTTGTTTAGATTTTTTTTTTTTAATTTAATTTAATTTTCTTAAAAAATTTTAAATAACATAGGCCTACCCACAAAATTGCTGATTTTCATTTATCCTAATTACAGTGATTTGACAGATGTGATGCCACTTTCGTGTATCGGAGGTTATTCATGTTATCTGAAATTGAAAACATGTAGGCCTAGGCCTATCCTAATTAGCCTATAACCCTTCAGAGGTAGAACGGGATAAGTCTTTTCATCATAAATATAATAAAAAAGCATTCAAAATATATTTATTTCCAAAAACTGTGGTGAAATACAGACGCAAGTACAGTAGGTCTATCTATAAACTGGACTTATTTAAATAGGTTTTATAAATGAGATAAATGAATTTATTACTTACGACGAGTGCTAAAAATAAATCTGCGTTTACGTCGTTAACGCAAAGCGCCGAAAACTTCTGGAAATGGATTTAATGCGCAAAGGGAAGTAAAAATTGTACGGTAACTTTGCGCTAAGGGAAGTAAAAATTGTACGGTAACTTTACAATTTTTACTTCCCTTTGCACACTTCCATTTCCAAAAGTTTTCGGCGGTTTCGTTTTCGGCGTAAACGCAGATTTATTTTTAGACTCGTCGCGTCTGTTGTTGCGAAAAATACCATCAATAACAAAAAAATGGACACAAAGTAACGAACTTTCAATTTCGTATTATTTTTCAAGGTCCGATGCGGAAAATTCAAGGCTTTTAGCCATTTTTCCAGGCTTTTCAAGGCCTGGAATTTTTTTTTTTCGTTTTCCAGGTTTTTCAAGGTTTTTCAAGGTCGCTACGAACCCTGAAGAAAGCTATCCCAATCAATCATGGATACATGCCTATACAGATGGATCAGCAACTAATGCTGTTAGGAATGGAGGTGCCGGTATCTTTATCTCATATCCTGACAACCACTATGAGACTAGGCACATTCCCACTGGTAAATTCTGTTCCAACTATACAGCTGAGGTTCAAGCTCTAGAGCAAGCTGCAAATATGATTTATAACACCAACTCTGACTGCCACCAGGTAGTCATCCTCACAGATGCACTGTCTGTCCTGCAAGCTCTCAAGGGTGGTAAACTCCCGCATCTGAGAAATGAACTAAACAAGGTAGCTGCCAAAAAGAGAACCATACTTCAGTGGGTACCATCTCATTGTGGTGTACCCGGAAATGAAAAGGCAGATAAACTTGCAAAACAGGGAGGAGAATGTGAACAAGAAGATAATGAAGTCACATACTTTGAGAAAAAGAGAGCTATCCAGACTATCAGAAGAGAACAGAACCAACCCAAAGACGACTATCACACTCTCGACCGGCAGGGACAGATAACTATTTTTCGACTCAGGACAGGGCATAACAAACTGAATAAACACATGCACAAGCTACGATTGTCTGCTTCACCACTGTGCACATGTGGATTAAACGAACAAATTGCTGAGCATGTTCTACAGGACTGTCCTCTGTATGACCAGTTAAGAAAGATATACTGGCCCAATGACTCAACACTAAACTCAAAGCTATATGGAGTTAAAGAGGAACTTCAAACAACAGTCGAATTCATCATGAGAACTCGTCTGACGGTGTAATCATCAAAGATGCGATCGCAAGAAGAAGAAGAAGAAGAAGTTGCTAACAATAATTTTCCTTAGGATAGACCATACTACTATCAAAGTCTGTTCATACCTTTAAAAGGGAAAATCATTAGACTACAGCAGATGTATCCGTGACTCTTTGGGGGCTATCATCTTTTCTTCTAACAGGACGGTGGGCTAAACATCGAGGGAAAGGATCATACTGTGGGTCTATCATTTCTTGAAGAAATTCATTGACTTTATGACTATGTGTATATGCTCGATGTAAATTTTATATGTTGTGATGGAAGTTTATTTTGATCATTAAACTTCACAATTAAACTTAATCAGTGTGGCGGTCAGTTCGTTCCCAAATATCTAAATAATCATTGTTATAGTTTTCCCAAGTCTGTGTGTCTCACTGTCGTCAATTGTGTGTATGCACGTGAGTGGTAATATATATCTTAATATATGTAGTCAATAGACTGTCTGACTCCTCTAAATCTGTTGTAGAAGATAGGCTGAGAAAGAGAGAAGATTCTCGATTTCAGAGACAGCCTCTATTGATTTCTACCATCTCACTCGTGGAACTCTATTTCTATTTTATCACCTCCCACTGAGCTATCACTTATTTCTATATCTATTCAGAAGGGACCAAACTAAGTCTTAATCACCTATCGAAAATCTACGACACACACAAATAAAATTAAGCTTCTACCCGCTATCCATATGGATTTCGAGGAATGTACCCGCTGGACTTCTTCTACTTTGATCCTTAGCCGCCGACCGCCAAAGCAGTCAGTGGCCATCACGCCTAGTGGCGTCTTGTAGGGCAACAACAAATTGATTCCACTTTGCTCGGTCGGTGGCCATCCTTCGTACAGTGCCCCAACTCTGGTTCATTCTTTGCATCTCAGCCTCCACAGTCCTCCGCCATGTTGTTTTTGGTCGGCCTCTCTTTCGTTTTCCTTCAGGGATCCATAGCATAGCTGTTCTTGTGATGGCATCGGGGTATCTTCTGAGGACATGGCCAACCCAGCTCCAGCGTCTGCCAGCTATGATGGTGTGCATGTCCTCTTGCTTGCTCAGAGTAAGCAGATCTTGGTTAGTGATGGTATTCGGCCAAAAGATTCGGTGAATTTTTCTTAGGCATGTTGTGTGAAAAGAGGACAGTTTCGACATTTCCTTCTCGGTAACTCTCCAGCATTCCGCGCCATAGAGAAGCACAGAAAGCACACAGCTCTGATATAATCTTAATTTTGTGCTTGTGCTGTATTGAGAGGACTTCCAGATGTTGTTTAGGCTAAATAAGGCTGTTCTTGCTTTATTCATTCTGCTGTTGATGTCTTTGCCTGCCCCGCCATCTGATGTTATTATGCATCCAAGGTATGTGAAGGTGTCTGTCTGTACCAGTTGCTGATTCCCTACTGATATGGGCTCAGGGTTGCTCACATTGAGCATCATGACCTCAGACTTCTTTAAATTGATGTTCAAGCCCACCTGCTGGCTATACTTATTAAGTCTATCCGTTTTTTCCTGGATGTGTTGATGTGAGTGTGTTAGTAGTGCAATGTCATCTGCATATTCCAGATCTTCCAATGTAGAAAATGTAGTCCATCTTATTCCTCTTGGACTGCCCTCTGTTTTCTGGCGCATCACCCAGTCTATGACTGTTAAAAATAGAGTGGTTGATAAGGGGCATCCCTGTCGTACTCCTGTCTTCACCTCACAGGTTAGGTTGCTCTGCCCAACGCAACACGTAAAGTTGGCATAGAGGCTTTTTTATGATTGACACTATGCAGCTTGGAATTCCATAAGCCCTCCGTATTTTCCATAAACTGTCCCTATGTATACTGTCAAAAGCCTTTTCAAAATCAACGAAATTAATGTTCAGCTGTCTTTGCCAGTGCTCAGAATGGCAAAGACTGCATATGTACATGTTTAGTTTATTTATTTTATTATTATTTTAAAACGGATGATACAGAAGTAAGCTTTTTATAGGATAATCTTGCACAAGTCAACAGCAGACCGTGCGGACTTCGGTCAGAATACGTGGGTGTCCACACACAAAAATGTTCTAAAGAAACGTTAATGCTGACCCCGGCCGTTCGCGCAAGTTTCTAAATCTATGGAGCGCTGTGACACGTTGAAGATTAAACGACCAACGGTAATCACCACCTGTAATTACAGGGATGTGGACAGTCACGACCGCCAAGCATTGAAAGTCGGCAAACAGGGGTCGTTAAATTGTGGCGGTGGAAAATCGTTTTAAGTGTGCATAATTGTGTATGTGAGTGTGTGTGTGAGAGAGCGATGGGTACCTTATTTTCCACTGGGAATATTTTACAAACCGGAAAATCCTTTTCTTTAACATTAAGGAGCCAAATTTAATTTTGCTCTATTCATCTTGAGAAATTGAATAAGTAGGCCTAATAACATATGGGTGCAAGTAAAATGTGTAGGTGAACAAATATATACAGTAGTATTTGAGTTTATGTGTGCCAATGAAAGTGTAAGTTTGATTATTTATAGGTATTATGCAATGTACTCTCCTTGTATTTCATTTTGCTAATTGCGTCCAGACGCTTTTCCATCTCTTAGAAACTTTATGGCTTTCTTTATTTCTTTCTTCGTTGGTCTTTCACCGTTAATTTGTAGCTCTTCTTCTGCTGGCTGGTTGTCCGGGGGGTTTTGTGGAGCTGGTCTATTGAGAAGGTCCTCAAAATATTCTGTCCACCTCTTCATTTGCTCTTGTATATTGCTGAGCAGTTTTCCATTCTTGTCTTTTATGAGGCAGCTTGTTTGCTTGTATTTGCCTGTTAGCTTCTTTGTGCTGCTATTCAGTTCTCTCATATTTCCTTTGGCTGCAGCATCTTCTGCCTCTCTTGCCAACTCCTCAATATACTTCCTCTTGTCTCTTTTGATACTTCTTTTTACTTCTTTGTTTGCTTCTGTGTACACTTCTTGAGCCTTGGCTTTGGAACTTCTGGTTTTGCTTGTGTTTCTTCTTCTTCTTCTTCTTCGTACACTCTCAGACGTCCACTTGAATGTTCTCAAAGAAAGCAGTAGTCAGTTTGAGGCTATTTGAATCCCCGTAAAGCTTTTCCACGAAAGGAGCTGGCGTCGGCCATATGCACTTTCTCTGTACCACATATAAGGGGCAACTTTGAAGCAGATGTTCAGCAGTCATTTTATCCGTGCCACAGTTACACTGATCGGTAGTTCCTATCTTTAGCTTGTTGAATAGATGGTATCTCAATCTGTTGTGGCCAGTGCGGAGTCTGAAGATTACTTGTTCTCTTCTGGGGAGCTGGTAGTAAGCATCATTCTGTGTGTGCCCTGGATGTTCTACATTCCATTTGTTTCTGTAACTGATTCTGATAAAACTCTTTGCCTCCTCAAAAGTTATGCTTGCATCAGGCTGAGGTAGATGTGAACCTTCTTTTGCCATTCTGTCAGCCTCTTCATTGCCGGCGATGTTACAATGAGATGGGATCCATTGGATCACAACACTTTTGAATCGTTGACAAAGTTTGTGGAGCACTACTCTGAGATCATCCAGGTCTGTATTATTTTGGCTTTTCAACGTTGCAATTACTGACTGTGCATCAGTAAAGAAAGCAACTTGTCTCTCTGCGCTTTCTTCTGTCAATATAACCTCTGCTGCAGTTTTCAAGGCCTCTGCTCTGAAGTTGCTGGAGAATCGTCCTGTCGCCACTGACAGTCTTTTTTCTGCACCAGTGCTTAAGGTCAGAAAGACACCCCCACCTCCATTTTCTGTTTCATTTGTTGCTGATCCATCTGTGTATGCATGGGTCCAGGTGTTGCTTGTGTTTAACTCTGCTTTCTTGTTTTTTCTGTCTTTTATCTTATTGATGGTTTCTGTTGTTATCCATGCTTTTTGTTGTCGTTCCCTTTTCCCCAGTATTTCTTCACATGTCTCATTCCATACAGTTTTGATTTGCTGCCAATAGTCTTCTGTATTCTCTACATCTTCCAGCTGTTGGAGCACTTGGAATTTGTTGGATATTGTCACCGCAAATGTGTCTCTTGTTTCTTGATTTCTTAGATGTCCTACATTAAACTGTTGTCTATAATTTTGCATTGTAGCATATCTCTTGAGTTTCATTTTTTCTTTTATCAGAAGGTGGTGATCTGATGCCACATCTGCTCCTCTCTATACCTTTACATCCTGCAATGATGATCTAAACTTCGTGTTTATGCATATATGATCAATCTGATTTTCTGTTCTATGGTCTGGTGATATCCATGTTGCCTTGTGTATTCTCTTATGTGGAAACATGCTTCCTCCTATAGCCAGTTGATTGAAGCACAGAAGTTTGAGAATAGTTCCCCATTTTCATTTATTATTCCTAGTCCATGTTTTCCAGTGTTGACTGTACCCATCTTTGCATTCATGTCACCCATCAAAATTGTGATGTCTCTTCTTTTTACCTTTTCCATAATTTCATGTCTTCTTCTTCTTCTTCCGTCCTTAGCCACCAACCGTCAAAGCAGTCAGTGGCCATTACGCCTAGTGGCGTCTTAGGGCAACAGCAGATAGGTTTTCTTTGCCATTGTTTCCCATCACGCCTAGTGGCGTCTTTAGGGCAACGGCAAATCAACCCATTTGCTGTTGTTTCCGTAATCGAAGTGACTGGCAAACGGGTGATCAGCCCGTTGCCTATAATTTCATATAGTCTAGTATAAAATGTTTCTTTCAGACTCTTCTTTGTCATTAGTTGGTGCATAACATTGGATGACATTTACATTTATTTTCTTTTTAGCTGTTTTAAAAGTAGCTGTTATTATTCTGGGTCCAACAGCTTCCCATTCAATGAGTGCTTTCATTTTCAACAGTAGCTGCACCAGAAGCCAGGAACTAGACTTGGCTTCAGACAAACTGACATTGTATTGTCAACATTATTTTCAACAGAAGCTGCACCAGAAACCAAGAATTTGACTTGGCTTCAGACAAACTGACATTGTATTGTCAACATTATTTTCAACAGAAGCTGCACCAGAAACCAGACTTGGCTTCAGACAAATGACATTGTATTGTCAACATTATTTTTAACAGAAGCTGCACCAGAAACCAGGAACTACACTAGGCTTCAGACAAACTGACATTGTATTGTCAACATTATTTTTAACAGAAGCTGCACCAGAAACCAGGAACTACACTAGGCTTCAAACAAACTGACATTGTATTGTCAACATTATTTTCAACAGAAGCTGCACCAGAAACCAGGAACTTGACTTCACAACAGACAAACTGACATTGTATTGTCAACATTATTTTCAACAGAAGCTGCACCAGAAACCAGGAACTAGACTTGGCTTCAGACAAACTGACATTGTATTGTCAACATTATTTTCAACAGAAGCTGCACCAGAAACCAGGAACTAGGCTTCAAACAAACTGACATTGTATTTTCAACACTATTTTCAAGAGAAGCTGCACCAGAAACCAGGAACTAGGCTTCAAATAAACTGACATTTTATTTTCAACAGAAGCTGCACAAGAAACCAGGAACTAGACTTGGCTTAAAACAAACTGACACTGTATTTTCAACACTATTTTCAACAGAAGCTGCACCAGAAACCAGGAACTAGGCTTCAAACAAACTGATATTTTATTTTCAACAGAAGCTGTACCAGAAACCAGGAACTACACTCGGCTTAAAACAAATTGACATTGTATTTTCAACAGAAGCTGCACCTGAAACCAGGAACTAGGCTTCAAACAAACTGATATTTTATTTTCAACAGAAGCTGCACCAGAAACCAGAACTACACTCGGCTTCAAACAAACTGACTTTGTATTTTCAACAGAAGCTGCACCAGAAACCAGGAACTAGGCTTCAAACAAACTGACATTGTATTTTCAACAGAAGCTGCACCAGAAACCAGAAACTATTGGCTTCAAACAAACTGACATTGTATTTTCAACAAAAGCTGCATCTGTGATGACCATTACTGTGTAGATATTCTCTGTTAACAAGCAAGTCAACCACCAACACATGGCAGGAAATAATTATGTAGTGCTGTCTGCTGCACAACCTGATGAAGCATGTGGTTATTGGCTTAAACACCCAAGGGAGTCGAGGTCAATGAACTATTAATACTTCTTTCCCTATTGTCTTTTCATTCCATTCCATTCCATTTTAACTTTACTGAATGTTTGTAGTTCAAACTTATGGAAACTGTGGAAACTAGTTAGAGCTTTGAACAACGAAGAACCTTACAAAAATCACTTCACAATCAAACAAGGTGAAAATATGCTCTTGGGAAAAAAAGCTGCAAATGCACTCATGGAACACTATGCTGGTGCAAACCACATTGATGTCCCTATAGACAGAAGAAAGGCCATCACTGATGAACAAAGGAGTCATGATAACAAAAAACTTGCACCAGAAGAACACATGATGGCAAAGTTAACAATGCAAGAAATGGAAGAGGCAATGAGGGCACTAAAGAAAAAGAAGTCACTTGGAAAAGATGGGATAACCAATGAAATGCTAACAGGCCTAGGAACAAAGGCAAAAAAGAAGCTTCTGGCCATCCTAAACTGCAGCTGGAAAAGAGGAATAGTACCACAGGCATGGAAAGACGCCATACTGATTCCAATACCTAAGAAAGACAAAGTTCATACAGAACCAAATGGCTACAGACCTATCAGTCTACTTAGTTGTGTTGGAAAATTGATGGAACACATAATTAATACTCTACTAATGTGGCATCTAGAGGAAAAACATCTCTTAGCCCCACAGCAAGCAGGGTTCAGAAAACACAGATCCACTGAAGACCAGATCACTTATATAACTCAGAAAATTGAGGATGCTTTCCAAGAAAATAAGCACACATTGGTGGTTTGGGTGACTTAGAAAAAGCATTTGACAAAGTGTGGAAAGATGGACTGAAAGTCAAGCTGCAAAGAAGTGAAGTGTGTGGGAGAATATTCAAATGGATCAGCCACTATCTTGAGAATAGGATGGCCAGAGTCCAACTACAAGGACAGACCAGTAGAAAGATGGTATTGGAGCAGGGTGTTCCCCCAGGGGGAGTCCTGTCACCCACGTTGTTCCTCACATATATAAATGACATATCAGAGAATATTCAAAGAAGAACCCACAATGCCTCCTTTGCAGACGACTTAGCCCTGTGGATCTCAGAGGAATATATCACTACGGCAAGCATTCGGATGCAGCAAGCCCTAACATCATTGGAGGAGTGAGCTAAGGCATGGCTAGTAAAGATAAGTGAAGGGAAAACATCATTCACAGTATTTTCTCTCTCTAACAAACCACAGATCTCCGAATTGGTGCTAAATGGGAAAAATCTATATCTGGATGACAGCCCAAACTACCTAGGCATTACCTTTGATCGCCGCTTGATATGGAAAACCCAGATTGAGAAAAACAGGACAAGAGCAAGGCAGAGAATGACAATCATGAAAAAACTTGCTGGCACAGGTTGGGGAGCAGACGAGAGAGTACTAAAGAAGCTATATACTGGGCGAGTGAGACCAGTCTTAGAATATGGCATTGCAGCATGGTCAACGGCAGCTAAGTCGAACTTTGACAAAATAAACAGAACCCAAAACCAAGCAATGAGAATCATAACAGGGGACATGAAGTCAACACCCATAAAAGAGTTGGAAAAGATTACTCACCTCCAGCCTATGGAGGATAGAAGAGATAGCATAGCCCAGCAACAAGCCGAGAAATTCAGGAGGCTGATAGATCACCCAATGCACCAGAGAATAAATGGACGGAAGGGGAAGACTGAAGCGAAGCAACTTTGTAGAGACAGTCAAAACAAAGATGAGAGCAGACCCCATAAACGCAATATTAACAGCTACGCCAATATGTACTGCACACAAGTTACCAATTTGGAAACAAGTGCTTCCCTGAAATGACAGAAAACGTTCCTGGTACTGAGAGAAAGAATAGCCAAAATGAAACAGAAAGGAGAGCCCTAACCACAAAATATACAGAGAAACATTACCCAAGCAACACCTGGATCCATGCATACACAGATGGATCAGTAACTAATGCAACAGAAGATGGGGGTGGAGGAGTCTTCCTGAGCTTAAGCAATGGCACACAAAAAAAGATAGCAGTCGCAACAGGGAAATTTTCAAGTAACTTCAGAGCAGAGGCAGAGGCCTTAAAAACTGCATCAGAAATTCTAATGACAGAAGAAAGCTGAGAGAGACCAGTAGCTATCTTCTAAGATGCACTGTCAGTGATTACAATGCTGAACTGGATGACCTAAGAGTAACACTTCACAGACTATGTCAACAATACTAAAGAGTCGTGATACAGTGGATCCCTTCTCACTGCAGCATCCCTGGAAATGAAGAGGCTGACAGATTGGCAAAGGAAGGGGGAAAACTTCCTCAACTTGACACAAATATAACTTATGAGGAGGCCAAGAGTTTTATCAAGCGCAGGTACAGGCACAAGTGAGAAGAAGAGCATCTTGGCCACACACAAAAATGATCCGTATTACCAGCTCAGCAAAAGTGAAAAAGTGGTAATCTTCAGACTTCGCACAGGTCATAACAGATTGAGATACCATCTATTCAACAAATTAAAGATAGGAACTACTGATGAGTGTGACTGTGGCACCGATAAAATGACTGCTGAACATCTGCTTCAAAGATGCCCAACATATAAGGAACAGAGAAAATGCATATGGCCATCACCAGAACCATTCCTGGAGAAAATCTACGGAGATATCAACAGCCTCAGGCTGACCACTGCGTTCTTTGAACTTATTCAAGTTGACATCTGAGGGTGAACAAAGAAGAAGAAACTTATGGTCAATGCACCATGCAAAAAAAAAATGAAAGCCCTGCATGTTCTTTTACTTGGAGTTCAATCAAGCTTTCAGTGAAATGCACGCTGTTTCAAACAATACACCATGAAAAGATTGTAAAGTTATTTTAACTGGTGTTCACTTTAGTTTTCACTGTGCAATGTGTGACTTTTCCATATTTTCCCAAAAAGCTGGTAGGACTGATTCACAGTTGGTTACTGATGTTTCACTAAGACAGCATATAGGGGCTTCTGCGCCAAACTAACGATTGACGCAGGGAGCAAAAGAAAATAAGAATTAAAACTAAGCACAGAAAAAATAATTACTCCACTGAATAAAAGATACAAATGTATTATTCCTGATGTATACTTTAATGCATCTTCTTCTTCTTTAGTCCTTAGCCGCTGACTGACACAGCAATCAGTCACCATTATGCCTGGTGGCATTTTGTAGGGCAGCAACAAAATGCCTTCACTTTGCTCAGTCTGCAGCCATCCTTCATGTGGTGCCCCAGATCTGATTCATGCTTAGCATCTCTGCTTCCAGTTCTTCGCCAGGTGGCTTTTAGCCAGCCTTGCTTTCGCTTTCCTTCTTGAGTCTACAGCAAGGCAGTTCTGGTGATGCTTCACCAACTGATTAATTATCAAATCTTTTGCTTCCTGGAAAATGTGAGCCCTACTGCATTTATATAAATTTTAGAATGCCACAATGTGCATGATCAAATGCTAATGTCCAAGAGCTGACATAAACTAAGAAAAAAAAAACATAAACTAAGAAAAAAACAATGTTAATTTTATTGCCGTTTAATATTTTATTGTACCACATCGCAAGATAAACATCAGAACATAGCAGAGAATAGTCATTCTATCACAAAAGTAAGTCTGATGCTATTTTTTTCATCCTTTTGATTAGTAATTCAGAAATAAAAACACCACATCTGTGGAATCTGTAGGTGCTCTTAGGCACTGTACCAAATGAATCAATAAACAAATCATAGAATTTACGTGCCAGGCATTTACAAATATACAAATAAATTTTATTTTCAATCTGCAACCCTCTTCCATCAGTTACAAAATAAACTAAATACATGTAGTGCTGATCTTTTATCTTTCTGTTTGAATGTGTTCTATCCACAAAGTGTCTAAATCTATAAGTGTTGATTCTTTCATATGCCAGCTTGAAAACCTGCACATTCATTTTATGACTGAAATTCCTCTTTGGGTAATTTGTTCAATATACTGTATAGTACATAATCAAAACTTTGGAGTTGAGTGTTTTGTTAGAAAACGTGCTCAATTCACTAAATTACTGAAAATATGAATTTGAGTTGCATAAACATCTGTTTTGATAATTATTTGATGTCATTTTAATTTAAGGGGGAAAAAAGTGACATGTTCATATTACAAATTCTGTTAACAATTGAAAGACGGCCATTCATTTAATGTCAATACATTATTTCGAGTCAATCCTTTTAACTGATCAATACTTTGTATAATCAATCATAAAACAGATCAGAGAAAGAAGAGGTCAGAAAAGCCAGGAAACGCACAAAGATCAGACAATGTAACAGATAAATACATAAACAGATGAGATGACATCAGCATGTGGTTACTGGCTTAAACACCCAAGGGAGTCAAGGTCAATGAACTATTAGTTTAATGGCTCATGGAAAGCTGAGAATTACTGCAGGGGTGCTAACTCTGTAAAACTATATATACTGTATAGTACACAACCAAAACTTTGGTGTTGAGCGTTCTGTCAGAAAACGTGCTCAATTCACTAAATTACTGAAAATATGAATCTCACATACTTAGTTGTTCCCCTTCTACCGTGAGGTGTAGAGGTTTGGAAGAGAGAGCGCCAGACTATCCTATCGGCTGTCTTCCTCCAGGCCTGGTTCCATTCTAGTCCACGGTCCTTCAAAGATTGTCTAATGTTGTCCTCCCAGCAGACTCTGGGTCGTCCTGGGGGTCTGGATCCCTGGCTCTTTGTTTCCCATGCTTGTCGTGGTAGCCGATCTTCTCCCATTCTGCAGACATGGCCAAACCATCTTAGTTGGGACTGTTCTACTTGGGTCTGCAGGGGGTGGGATTTTAGGCCTTGACGTATCGTCTGGTTGTGGACCATGTCTCTTCTTGTTACGAAAATATGAATCTGAGTTAAACAAACATCTGTTTTGATAATTATTTGATGTCATTTTAATTTAAGGGGGGAAAAAAGTGACAAGTTCATATTATAATTCTGTTAACAATTGAAAGGCGGCCATTCATTTAGTCAATATATTATTTCAAGACAATACTTTTAACTGATCAATACTTTAACAGAAGTCTGCAATTTACTACTTGGTATAATGAATCATAAAACAGATCAGGGAAAGAAGAGGTCAAAAAATCCAGAGACATACACGTTAAACAGTAAAAAGATGAGATGACAGTCAGCATGTGGTTACTGGCTTAAACACCCAAGGGAGTCGAGGTCAATGAACTATTAGTTTAACACTTTGCTGACCAGAAATCTGGAGCATTACTGTCTCCCATTACCAAGGGTGTTTGGAGATTTCTTTAAAAATAACTTCTTTTTTTTAAAATTCATTAAAAAACTGAAAAACAGACATAGGGCTTTGAAATTTTCAGAACACCATAATGAATGGTTGCTACATCCGAAAAAACTTATTTTATGCAAATTGGTCACATGATCATCGTGGCCATCTTGAATGTGTGTGGCTATTTACAGAAATTTCAGATGTTTTAAAACCATGATCTTTTTCCAGTTTTTAGTGAATCTGTTCAATGTCAGTGCAATAAAATGTTAGGGACATGGATGGCAACAAAGAAAATAAGCTTGATTGACGTACTGATTTAATGATTGACAATGTATTTCAACATGAAAGGCTAATGAAAATTGTGAACAAAATGCAAAAGTTTTTAATTTTTGTATGTCTTTTTTTTGAGTGGATTCTGTGTCTGTGGCATCTGACAATGAGTGTTTGTGAATGTTTGAGTAGTTAAGTACCTCTAGTTAGAGTCTGAGCTTCTTTCTTCATTAACTGGGTTTGAAGCTGTAGATGTAGGCCTCTGCAAGAGTCTTTGTCGGGAACATTGATAATCCTCGACTGTGTGGTATATCTTGAAGCAGGGTATCAGGCATAGAAGTACATTGTCTTTTTCTAACTGTCTTGTCTATAATATCAGTGGAGTGAACAGTAGATATAAGGTTAAATCTTTTTGTATCATGCCAGGTGACTGCCGGCATGCTTGTATTCTGTCGCACAAAACACAGGATGATCTGCCTTTTTCAATTTGAGTTGCTTTTTCTTCAGTGCTTCAGTAAAATGCTTCCTATTCTCAGCTACTGTTCCAAATGCACCAATCTGAATTTCTTTCAGGTCTTAAAATAAAGTTGAAGGCTGAATAAAAACTACAGCAGAAGAGAATATGTCCCATGTTGCCTATCCATCAAGAAGATCTTTCACAACCCTGGAAGTTGCCCCAACACAACCTTCATAATTTTCCTTACCAGTATCAATTTTCCATTTTATGCAGTATTATGTTTTAGCATCAGTGAGAGCAGATAGTTTAATTCCCACTTTGTGGGTTTTGCTGGCAGGTAGTGCTTGAAATATTTTCCTGCCTGTGTGCTGAGCGAGGTGATTTTCTCAGTACCTATTCACTTCTTCAGTGATCAGATCTATGGCATTGGCAGTGTCAGGAAAAAAAGTTTTAAAAAAAATCAATGGACTTGAATTCAGTTGTGTCTGTCTTGATACCTTGTTCTTCATATGGAGGAAGAATGTCAACTCAATAAGTTCATTTTGAGCAAGCTTTCTTCATCTCCACAGATTATTTTAATGTGCAGTCCTGCTGGGGTCCCTTGTGCCACGCCCATCTCCTGCTTCAGCAGTGCCTACATCACCTCCAATTTCGTTGTCGGTACTGTCACTAGATTTATTATGAAGTGATCCATCTCTACTAAGCCATGAGATAGAACTTTTGGCCCCAGATTCGCTGCCGGAGTCAGAATCATCTCTGTTACACGTCTGGTGTTTGTCATCACTCATGATGAAAACAATGAATGGGCACTTGTACTTAAAAAAAATGAAATTTTAATCAAATCACCACTAGAAACGCTGCTACACGATATAACTCATGGGCGAGGCCATTCTGAAATGCTACAAATACCTGGATGAGGCTTGTTTCGTAAAAATATAGACACGGCTGCCATTTTGCTTTCGTTAAGTTGCTAATTCGACAACCATCTAATCTGGTCAGCAAGGGTATATAACGGAAATTCGACAACGGTCGAAGTTGGTCAGCAAAGTGTTAATGGCTCATGGAAAGATAAGAATTAGTGCAGGGGTGCTAAATCTGCAAGACTATATTACAGAACGAGTATATGCTTCCTTTTTTTGACAAGGTAAGCATCTCCAGTAAGTTGATATTTTGTGTAGAGAAAACAAATTATTACTTTACCTTTTCTTTTCAAATATGCCATGAAGTGTGGCAGGATAAACAGTCTGTTAATTTGTGAGATGTACGTTTCTTTGAGGCCAGTGTAGTTACTGGGGGGGTCTCTCTAAAGAGACCCTCACGTATGGCGTACAAGGCAACTAATATGAGGTTGTACATGGAGCTAGAAACCTCATCAAGTAAAATAAATTGCCACAGAAACCCCTTTTTCTGAAACTTTGGTGCAGGTTTCCTGTAAGGAGACCAGCTGCAGTGATGGCTCCGTAAATGATGATGATGTATCTTTGACCAGTATCTGTTTCTTCAGGACATAATAATTCTTCCTCCTTGAGCACTCCCCTGCTCTAAAACCAAACATTTACTTTATCTTATGATTGTCATGTCATATTTATTTATGGAAGCTTCTGTCTAAGCTATTCGTCACATGGCATTATGGTGAACTTTGGCTGAGAAAAAAAATTATGACAGACAGACAATATCATCTTTTTAAAAAAGGTATTAATTGGGCAGATCTGATGGGATGAGTTGCAGGGCTTAAGGAATGCTTAGGGTTACAGTGGACTGCACTCTGATGATGTGTCAAAAGTATTGTTATTTTCTGTCAGTGTGCTGATGCATGGAGCTGTTTTAATCAAACTCCCAATTTTTGCTTTTTTTTTTGTGTTACAGCTTTTCTCAGGATCGAATACGTTGTGACTGTCCTCTCCAATGCTTTAGACAGCAACCATGCTTGACACTGGTAGCAAAGAATGGGTATGAATATGCTACTTATCAGCTATCAAGTTTCCTCGATGGAGCTGTAGACCTGAGCTGAAGGTTCAGATGGTAGGTAATCCACTGTGTTAGCCCTTTTTTTTTCCCTCTGTCCACTCTATCATAATCTGGGAACCTACATCCAAAGTATCTGAACTCTTGCCTTGTTTGATGATGGCATTACTGATACAGATGCTAAGTGGGTCTGGACTGCTACAGGCAGTTGCTGATTGCTATAGATGTACTGGTCTGTAGACATTATTTGTCATATATTGTACTGAGAAAATCTGATCTTAAAATCCTTCTTACACACATAGCTCGTTGGGCTTTGGTTCTCTATGAGCAGCAATTCATTTATGTTGTATGCTACTTGAATCTGAAATCCAATTTATTATGAATAAATTTCATTCCTGTTCATGCAACTTAAAACACCCATATGATAACATTGAACACATGGTTAAATAAAAAAATTAATTTACTGATGAGGATGTGCCAGAAAATCTAAAAATAACTTTTTTTCTGAAGTTGTGAAATTACTATTGCCAACAGTTGCTATATTAAGTCTTGGATTCAGAAAGAATAGGTTACGGGTAGAAAATATTTCACATACGCCCACGTTTATTCTGCATCGAGCAAAGCAACACTTGTATTTTTCACTCCATTATTTAAAGTCAGTGTAATCACTAAATAAAGAAGCTTATGGGTAAGATAAAGATAACTCGTCCTGAAAGGTCTTTAAAGATATTTCCCCCTCTTCCTAGATGGGGATTCCATGTTGACATCTGCCGCTGAGGAGGAATTTCTTCGCTTTCTATGGTCAGAGTTTCGTGTTCGTTCATCGTGGTATAAATAGTCAACTACTGGTAGCCTAGAGAAAGAATTCATTGTGCATCCAGAAGCAGTGCTGGGCCGACTGTATCCCATACTGATGTTTGACATGGCGCCATTGAGACCTGACAAAAAAATTATTATATTCAGGTTTCTGAGAATATGGAGAAAGCATAACTAAAAATCATCAATTCTCTCTCAATAAAATAAAAAAACAAGCTTAGCCCAGGCTCTAGATATTCCGAACGTCTAGATCAGTGCTACTTAAAATAGTGGCTACTGGTCTGCTGCAAATTTCTGTAGGGAATACTTGTAATAATATGACACATATGTGGTGCCAGTCAATGTATACAAAATACTGCTGGTCCACCACATCAGATAAGTCCGAGAAGCTCTAATCTAGATCACCTCATAGCTTCATTGCAGTACCATATATTTTTGATACTAATTTCAAAAGTGACTGCTTAAAATTGAGCGTCCCTTAAATTTCTAGGGTCGGCTCACATATCTGCATATTAACAAATAAGGTTCATACATTCATATCCCTTTTCGCACGAAGCCATCACTGTACCTGATCCCCTTGCAGAAAGCCTGCACCAAAACAGTAGTAATTTGTGTTCATGCACAAATGCATAATAGTCGCCTTTTAACCTTTAGCACGCTGCATAAAAATTCAGAAAACTTGCCCAACCACTGCATTCTTTTTCACAACGCCCCATTTTTATAGTGGGTGACTTGTAAATTCTATAGTTTTTTTGTTTTTTGGTCAATTGCTCTAATTTTTAGATTGTATAGAAATGAATGAATGGTGAATCTGATGATATAAAATTTGTTTGTGTACATGTTAGATGTGATAGGAAGAGAGGAAAGGAAAGATGAAAAAAACGAAAAAAAATTAAGAAAAATAAAAAAAAAAATTTTTTTATTTTAAAATTTAAAAAAAAAATTAAAAAAATGACCAACAAACGAAGAGTCCATATCCCTTGCATCTCAATGAAAGTCATTTGACCAATAGAGCAATACAAATCAAATGACGATCTTTTCGTTACACCCATCATCAGTAGCAAAGGAACAAACTCCCTAGCCAGCAGTGACATTCGGCCGTAATCCTAATTCTTTCCGATATTCCTAATCCTGAAAATTATACATACTAGAAATGCCATTTTACTTTCGTTTCCATCTCAGCCATCAAACATATTCTGAGAACCGATTTCAGCGCTTATAAAGACAAAAATCTCATCCCCACCGCATGGCGTCAGAATCCAATAAAATTAGAGCAAAAATGGCCGAGTGTTGAAGCCGATTCATTTCGATTTAAAAAATTTACAAAAAATAAATGCGGATACACCCATCGCTTTTTTAAGATCGGAAACGGAAGCTAACTCTCTTGCAAATAACATTACAACTTAACATCCGGGTCTGAAATCACGTGTACACAAGTCCTCATGCTAGAAACGGTGATATCCGTAAGCATGGAGAACATAGGTTACGTTCGTAGCAACGTTGCGACCGGAGCGTGCTAAAGGTTAATACATGCCTGAAACAGCAGTAGTCCTGTTCTTGTTTATTTTTGTCCTATCACAGGCCCACGGAAACAATGCGGGGCCAAAATATAAGGTTGTTCAACATACAAGTAAAACCTGTCCTACTCTATGGCCCAGAAATATAGTAGGCTATGTCACCAACAAAATCACATCCAAACTCTAGATATTCACCGACACGACTACACTACATCCTCAACATGAAATGGCCAGATTTATTAATAATAAAATACAGATCTGGAGAGCAGACACTGACAACCAAAGCACCTGGAGATTAAAGAGAGAAAATAAAGGTGAATGGGGCACACCCTCGGGAAACAACCAAACAGCTTAAACGCAGCATGCCCTGGTTAAAACCCACATGGGAAGGGAAGATTGTGAAGACCAAGGAGAACATGGTGAAGGGATGTTTAGGTAGCAAGGACCTCACGGAAACAGCTGAAAAAAGATGGCCCAAAAAAAGTCACTCCACATTTTTACATCGTCACATTTATGTATATTGGATACACATAGAACAAATATCAAAACAAGCAGCAACAACTACCATTTGAAAAATAAATCATAGTTTATTTTTTTACTTCTATTTCAGTAACAACAACAAACAAGACAGGGCAAAACTGTTGCTATGAAGCCATGTGATGGAACAGGATGAATCTCATAATCAGCTGAAATATTAACGTGTAATGTTAAAATGTTAATGTGTAAATAATTACATTTTTATGTAATAAAATGGCAATTCATTTTATTTTGATGTTGTTTCTTATAAATTAGTTGGACACTAGTGAAGAAATACAAATTTCAAAGTAAGGAATAACTTTTCAATAACCCTGTAGAAAATCAATGGTGTGCAACAGTAACTGCCCTATGCTCCTTATGAAACCAAAAGAAATGAAGATGATCACATATTCAAAGAAAATTCAACAAGTATGTAGCAAGTCAATAAAGCAGATGTACACTAACTTCATACATCGAGGAAACCTAACAGCATTAAAAGGCTACCTTTGTTCTAGAATAATCAGTGAAAGGTGATGATTTTAAAAAAGCATATAGAGAAGAGATCTGGAGACAGAAATGAAAGGGATGGAAAGACCCTGACAGTGGGACACAGACCAGGAGGTCCTGGTATAAGTTTATTTAAAGACTGTGCTCCACAGAGAGATGAAGGATTATGATGATACTTCACTACTTGTGTTAACTCTCCAGGCCCAACTTTGTTCAGTGAGCAAAGCGTAAATCAACTGTCTACCTGTAAGGCATGCCGTAGAAGACAAATAAGGAGAGTTAACGATAAATCACTTGTCTTTCTTGTAATTAAAAAATTAAATAATAATACACCACTGCTTCCACCAATAAATGGCACTAAAACCTCTTCTCAGTGTATACAAAACCTTCAATAACGATATAAGAATGATCTTTCTCACATGCTCAGCAGGTTTTTTTTCAAAATACAATTTTGTCTCGTTTTGGCGATGCGTGCTCCGAGAATGATTGGACACACAATGCAGAAACCTGCTGATAGTATTACCAGCCAGTCTTTGTTCTGGAATCCTCAAGGTAAGAGAAGATGAGGTAGATAGAAGAACACATGAACAAGAGAACTGAAGACACAAATGAAAATGATGAGGAAGACAGGAAAAGACCCTTAGCAGACGGCATGTAACAGGAAGATATGGCTTGTGTTTGTTGAGGCCAATGCTCCTTGGACAGCTTAAAGGGTTCTGATTGGTTGATTGAAGCATCTGATGAATGTGAATGTTATAAGTTTAAAAAAAAAATTCCAATGTTTTCTAAACTCATTTTGGCATTCACCTTGTATAGATAATGTCTCCCTCGCTGGATACTCTCCAGAGTCAATGACTTCAGTCTGATGAGATGTGCGATGAGGCAACTGCCTTTCTATACTTCTATTCTGTCTGTTTTTATGATGGTGTGTGTGAGAGGGCAGGCTTTTACCACACAGGTATGCCAAAAGTTCATCTCTGTGTATACATTTTCGCTTCTTTCGTACCCAAGCAGCAATGTCTCTAGAACGGCTGCTTCTCCCACATTGAACCCCCAGTCTCAGGCACTCTCTGGCATTATTTAGGCTATCTGAAAACAAAAAATAGTCTAATAAATTGAAAAAGTATAAGTTCTTGCAGTGCTGTACTTTCACAATATGTGAAATACAGCCACTGAAATGGATCTCATTATGCATGAAATATATATATTTCTATGACAGTTCATGGACCACTAAATCCATTAAAGCAAAGATGTATTATTTCAACATCATCACTGATTTAGAATGTCTGTCCATCTGTGGGCAAAGACTACAGACACAGATTCTTTTGAGTCTCTCCTTGAATTTTTTTACTTCATTTCTTTATGCGCATTCTTACTCACTTAGTCGTTCCTCTCCTACCGTGAGGTGTAGAGATTTGGAAAAGAGAGCGCCAGACTATCCTATTGGTTGTCTTCCTCCTGCCCTGGTTCCATTCTAGTCCTTGGTCCTTCAAAGATTGTCTAATGTTGTCCTCCCAGCGGACTCTGGGTCATCCTGGGGGTCTGGATCCCTGGCTCTTTGTTTCCTATTGTCGTGGTAGCCGATCTCCCATTCTGCACATGGCCAAGCCATCTTAGTTGGGACTATTCTACTTGGGTCTGCAGGGGGTAGGATCTTAGGCCTTGACATATCGTCTGGTTGCGGACCATCTCTCTTCTTGTTACTTCAACCACCTTCCTCAGATACCTCATTTCTGAGGTTTGGATCGGGCTTTTGTGGGTTGTAGTCATTGCCCAGGACTCGCATCCATATGTCAAGACTGGGACATAGGTGGAGCGGTATACAGCCATCTTCGTTTTCTTACCAACCTCTCTCTTGCTGAGCAATCCTCGATTTATGGCCTGAAAAAGTCTCCCAGCTGCTGCTTTTCGAGTGGCCAACTCCTCTTTGATGCCTCCCTTTTGGTCTATAATGCGCATTCTACTTTTCTCAATTTCTTTTTTCTCAGCCTCTTTCCACATACTTTTATGTTCCTTTTCTGGAGAGGTGGATAGTGGTTTCTTCATTGTAAATCCTTGATTTTCTTTAATTTTTTTTTTTCTACTTTATTCCTATCCAGATGTAAGAAAGTTAGTCCCTATTCATGGATGTCTCAAAGTGTGTGCTAAATGCTATATTAGCTACAAGCATACTGGTAGCTTTAGTGATGATCTCAATAAGAAAAAAAAAATTGCTTAAATTCCACTTGAAAATAGGTTTGTGGGGTCACCTGCTTTTTAGGAGATAAAAAAATAATTAAAATTCTATAGGGCAATTCCCCCCCAACAACATTTTGTTAATGTCTTAATTTACTGCGCAAATTAAATGCGTTCATTAGTAAGGTTCAAAGAAGGTTGAACTATTGTTTTAAGTGTTGGGCGTAAGAATTCCATGATGGGCACAGTTTTTTTATAGTCACTTTCCACATCTGGACTTAGCTCATATACAATTTTTTTTTTTTTCTACATTCTACTTCAGTTTCAAAATGACAACAAAGGGTAAAACACTTCAGACTTGAATTTTAATTTGTGTTTTGTTATACTTTTTTTTTTCATTTAATGCTCTTGCTTAAAAATCTTTCATAAAATCACAGAATCATACCTGGATTCCTTTTTTTAAGTGTATTTATGTCCCCTTTGACAATGGAAAAAAAGAACAGCAGAAGATGATCAAAATGGTACCTTTGACCTTTCCTGATGGAGACAGACTGGGGATGAACACCCAAATCTCAAGTGCTGTGCTCCAGACGAAGAGATATTGGTGAAGATAGTTACAGGTCAAAAGTACTCACAGTTTATCCAACTTTTCATCACAATGCTATTAAACAGTTTAAATGCAAACATTGACTTAGAATTTGTGTAGTGCAACCAAATCCATCACATATACATATGTAACTGTCAACAGAGGAAGTGACCATGACATTTTTGCTCACTGATGAAATCAAACAATAGCACATAGGAAGGTAGATAAGCAAGTTACCCTTTCCCTTCATAACAGGTATACAATGGTACACCTAGCTGTCTACAGGGACAACAGGCAGATGGTGAACCTTAGTGAACGCAATGTAGCCAAAAAGCTGCAAGAACATCACAAGACAACTGTTTTTTTAAACCGTGCCAGCACTGTTTTTGCAAAATTATATTTTACCACAAAGTTTAATAGTTCTCCTTAACCTTCATAGCTGGGATCTAAATCCTCTTCTTTGGTCTTTGGTCAAACTGAAAAAGCAATCAGTGACCATCATGACAGGTGGCGTCTTATAGGGCAGCAACAAATTATCTCCACTATGCTCGGTCAGCCATCCTTCATGTGGTGCTCCAGCTTTGCATCTGTCTTCACAATTCTCTGCCAGTTAGCTTTTGGCTGGCCTTGCTTTTCTTCTGGAGTCCATAGCGTGGCAGTTCTGGTGATGGTCTTAGGGTCTCTTCTGAGAATGTGGCCATCTAAATTCCAGCGTCTACCCGCAGTGATGGTGCGCATGTCTTCTTGGTGGCTCGAGTTAGCAGTTCGGCAGGTTGTGTGGATAGAGGTCAGTTTGGACATTTCCTTTTCCGTTACTCTTTTCTGTATAGAAGTACAGAAATTATGCAACTCTTGTATAATTTTAATTTTGTACTGTACCAGGAAGATTTCCAGATGATGTTTAGATTGGTGAAGTCTATTCTGGCTTTTAAAACTAAAAACATGACATTTATACATGTATATGCAAAGAAGACATTAAAACTAGATGAATACCTACAGGCACTTCATATAATACTCTCTACACTAGAACTGAAACATGTAATACATTACCTCTATTTACACTGCCTGGCTGCTTTTAACCTAAAATGTATGTACCTTTATACAACTTTGTCAGTGACTCCGCAGCTTTATTAAAGGGAACCAAAAGAACATAACCATCATTGGCAGCATCTGAAATTTGAGGACAATTGTGCTTATAGGATATGTCAACTCAGACAACAGGAGCCTGTTAACTTAGAAAGCATGTAGATTTTTCCTATTTTATACTTCTTTCTTATGTCTTACCTAGATGTCTAAGTACATCTGAGGTTGATTAAATGTCAGTATGAACTCTACTGAATCTTCTTCTTTGATCCTTAGCTGCCGACTGTCAAAGCAGTCAGTGGGGCGTCTTGTAGGGCAGCAACAAACTGCTTCCACTTTGCTCGGTCGTCGGCCATCCTTTGTACAGTGCCCCAGCTCTGGTTCATTCTTTGCATCTCGGCCTTCACAGTTCTCCGCCAAGTTGTTTTTGGTCAGTCTCTCTTTCGCTTTCCTTTGGGGTCAATAGCATAGCTTTTCTTGTTATAGCGTCGCGGTCTCTTCTGAGGACGTGGCCAATCCAACTCCAGCATCTCTCAGCTATGATGGTGTGCATATCCTCTTGGTTACTCCAAGTAAGTAGTTCTTGGTTAGTGATTGTATTCGGCCAAAAGATTCAGAGAATTTTCCTTAGGCAGATTGTGTGGAAGGAGGACAGTTCTGACATTTCTTTCTTCCAGATGCTGTTGAGACAAGCAAAGGCTGTTCTCGCTTTATTCATTGTTTTCTTGATGTCTTTGCGTGTTCCACCATCTGGTGTTACTATGCATCCTAGGTATGTAAATGGGTCTTCTGTTCTAGCTTCAGGTTCCTTATGGTTATGGGCTCAGGACTGCCCACATTGAGTGTCATGAATGTCTTCTTTAGACTGATGTTCTGACCCACCAGCTGGCTATACTTATTCAGTCTTATGTTTTTTTCCTTGATCTACAGAAAAGCCTAAACAACAAAAAACTAAACAAAAACAGCATTCTAAAGAATGAAAACAATTTAAGTAACAAATTTTAATGGCATTTTAATTGTGTTATATACAGCTGAGCTGATCCTTTCATATGAAAGGAAAACAAAGACAATCAACTGAATAAACAAGTTAAGAACCCTGGGAGGTGACAAGTACGGTTTTACTTACCAATGTTAAGAATATGTGAACAGCTAAAAATACTAATAAGAATGTCCTGAAGGCCACAGCACAAAGTATTCTTTGGTTGAAATGAAGAACAGTGTGCTGTATGTTCGATATGGCCTTAGAAAAAGAATTCAGAGATGCAGTAATAAGGGATTAGGAATCCTAAGCCTAATTCCTAACCTTAACCCAAGCCCTAATTACATTGGTGACTTACTAGGATGACATCAAAGAACCCATCCCACTATTCTTCATTTCAACATGATTCTTATTACATATCATCTAAATTTTTTGATACATATTATAAAATACAGGAATGTTAGAATACAATGTGGCAGGAAGAAAAACTGATGGAGGAAAAAAACCTAACAAGGGCAACAGAGAGAAGAAACTGGAAAGTTTAAAAACATGCCTTGGATTAAAGTCAACAAGATAATTAATAAGCTGCACTAAGGACAGGAAGTTGAGGTGACACAATCATCACATGCGGCTTCAGTAGCATTTTCACTAGGCTATCTTTATTGATTGCCCAATGGGCTGATCACCCGTTGGCTTGTCACACCGATTACGGAAACAACGGCAGATGGATCTATTTGTTGTTGCCCTAAAGACGCCGCTAGGCGTGATGGGAAACTACAACAGAGAAAGTCAATCTGCTGTTGCCCTTAAGACGCCACAAGGCGTGATGGCCTCTGACTGCTTGGTCGGTCTTTGGCTAAGGACGGAAGAAGAAAGAAGAATCTTTATTGATATCACAGTTACTGTAACTTGCTTTAAAATAAGTAAGCTTTCTGGCTCTGTTTATAGTTTATTCTTAATTTCTAGAGTTTTTTTTTTCTTACCACTTATGCAGACATACACAATAACGCAGTTTTAAAGACGTTAGGCCTATAAGATAGCCTATGGGTAAAATAAAATGTTCTGATTTTCAGGATACTTCCTTTTTGGGAACTACTTTGCAGCCAGCTGTTTCAACATAATGGTTGAAATGAATCTATATGGCCTTAAAAAAAAATTCACATAGGTCTACACAGTAGGCTTAGGCCTATAAAGGGTTAGGAATCCTAAACCTAATGACGTGGGTGACTTATTTGGATGGCACTGACGGACACATTCCACTGTTCTTAATTTTAATAAAATATGATTATAAGCCAATCCACTGCTGCAAAGGAACAGTTTCTGCAAAGAATAAGTAATACTTCTGGCACAATTTGTCATGTGTGACAGCAACTAGTAGGCTACTGTGAAACTGAAGAAGAGATGGGTCGTGGATTAAGCTATATTTTTCTTTGTCTCCTCTGATACCCCCAGAACTACACAGGCTGGAGGAATAATGGAGACAAAAGTAGGGACCTGGTCAAAAATAAGTATGAAGAATGACTGCACTTGATATCTTTTACATAAAGGTCTTAAGCCTTGATTTAGTGTTTCCAACTAGGCCTACTTAGGCTAATTAACACGTTCGCTCGATCATCATCGAGATTTTCGTGCAAGTGATGAACACATTTCACGCACTGCAAAACTGCTCATATCCATCTAGTTTCAAGTCACAACCTAATAAATAATACCTTTATAATTATACAGTTGTGCTATTGCCGTTGATGTATGCTGAAAGCCTAACCATAACTGTTGTGCTGTATGCTCCTCAGCAGACTGAAGTCTAGGCTCAACTCTGCCTTGAGCTTCCAGTTCGTCCAGACACTCATCCTCAAAGTTGGAAAACCAGTGCTCTGGTGGCTGTCCGCTATCATTGTCGTCTTCCTGATTCATTGTCCTTACAAATAATGTTTATAATATGTTAGTTGACATTTTAAAGTCAAAAATGTGACAAAATATGTCCTTCTAGCTGAGAACCTACTTAACTACCCTGTAGTTAACTACCCTGTAGTTATATTGACAGGTTATCATCAACGGAAAAAGTCCACGGCGCAGGCGCTGTATGCCAGATTCTTATAAAATTTTAAAGTGCGCCAAACTTTGCGTGAGATCGACGGTAAAGATCTTTCGCTGATCTTACAACGTTATTAAAAGGACGTAATAATTTAGTTTTTCTTTTTCTTCTTCGTTCACCCTTACAAGTCAACTTGAATATGTTCAAAAAAAGCAGTGGTCAGCGTGAGGCTGTTGATATCTCCGCAGAGTTTTTTCCCAAGAATGGTAATGTTGCTGGCCACATGCGTTTTCTCTGTTCCTCATATGTTGGACACCTTTGAAGCAGATGTTCAAAAGAAAAATAAAGTCCAAAAACTATTGATAACCGATTGCAATCTACCAGGTGAAAGAGAAATAACCAAATCATCGGAAACAGAACGTATAGTGAGAAAGGCATAAGAAATCTTGAAAAACATTCAGCATGAAATAGCTAAAAATGTGGCTAAATTAGCAGAGCTCAAAGAGGAGAATGAAGATTTACAGAACAGGAATGAGCCAGAAAGACAACTCATAAAGAGGGAGCAAAAACAAACAGATAAAAGCCAAAACGAAGAGATGTGTTATGAAAAAATGACAAATTGTCAAAAATATGTTGATTCTGCATCAAACATGGTGAAAGCTTTTATACTGAATCTTCAAAGTGAAATACAAACTCACTTAAATAGAGAAACCAAATATCTATGGCACTTTGTCATTAACAAGTCAATCAATATTTATTATTTTTTTTTTATATTAATGAAGAAAAATATCCCGTTCAACCTCTGATGGGTTATAATTAGGATATTTGTTGTTTTCAATTCCAAGTAATATGAACAACTACCGAGTTGAGAAAGTGGCATCACATTTGTCAAATCATTGTAAATAGGGACAATCACAATTGTGCTTATACATTAAATAAATATATTTTAAACAAAAAACAAAACAAACAAAATCAAGAAGAAACTGAACAAGAATAATATTAAAGTGGAGGGGTGTAAAGGCCTGGTGGTTCCAGTTATATAACTGACTTTAACAGATATTTAATTGACTTTCATCTGTTAAAAGTCAAATGCATTGTAAGAACAGCATCAGACCTTCTCATTCCCAGCCACTATATATTAACATTTGTTCAAGTTAAATATTGTTTGACTATATTATGCAGTTCCCTATTTATAGGTAAGTTGGATGCTTGCAAATAATCTAATATTAGTATTCTCATTTATTCATACCTCTTACATTTTAACAAGAAATGTTCTATATTATTGTCTTGAAGACATCCTGCACAGTAAGGTTCTTCAATTCTGAAATAGCCTTTTCCCAGCTGTAGTCTGAGAAGTTTCTTATTACTGGGAGTTTTCAATTCCCTAGATATGTGTCACGTAGAGATTATGAGCAATAAATTTTCTATTTTTCTCTTCTTTCTATACCCGTGTCCTCTATTTTATTATCGCTCTTTTATCCTTTTCCTGTGTTTTCGCATTCGTACGTTTGCGACTATAAATATTACTATTTTCCCATTCTAACGTTAGTAGTAGGGTATGTTGGAAACAGGTAGTATTCTGCAGGAGCGCTGCAGGAGCACCTGCAGGAGCATGACTTTTATATAGCAAAAATTCTGCAGGAGCGCTGCAGGGGCAAGATGGCGGACTTGAGCTAACAAGGGGAGGTTATTTGGGTCAAGATGGCGGACTTGAGCTAACAAGGGGGAGATAACAAGATGGCGGACTTGAGCTAACAAGGGGGAGATAATAGGAAGAGGAGGGGCAAGATGGCGTGTTTTAGATAACAAGAAGACGATGTTAATATAAGGAAAATGTGGCAAGATGGCGGATTTGAGCTAACAAGGGGGAGATAATAGGAAGAGGAGGGACAAGATGGCGGATTTGAGCTAACAAGGGGGAGATTATTTGGGACAAGATGGCGGATTTGAGATAACAAGAAGAGGATGTTTATATAAGGAAAATGTTGCAAGATGGTTGTTTTTTATATATTATAGCCAACTTAGGTAGTGTTAGACAAACTTTTAGATAATAGGAAGATATATATTTACATAATAGGAAGACGATATATACATATATACATTTATACAAACAGTTATACAATAGTTAGACGAACATTTAGACAAACAATTAGACGATATATAGGTAACAAAAAAGCGTTTTAGTTAATATAGTTTTTTATTTTATATTCAATAGTGTTTTTGTAGTAAAAAACATACATGGTAATATATAGTATTTTTTAACGTAATACATTTTCACAGATTTATTTACAAAATGTACATTATACAGTAATTTTTTATCAAATGACATTGTATAATTGGTAATTTTTTTATCAAATCATATATGGGTATTATAATGGTGACATTATCAAACATTTGTAAATAATACATATTTATATAGGTAGATGTATGTCACAGATTTTTTATACATTATCACAGGGGTACAGACCAGACCTTGAGGGGTGTCGTCACATTATCGTCACATTGTCGTCACGTCGTAAGAAATATTTTATGTGTATGTGGTATCTGTGTGTACAGACAGTTTAAATGTTGAGGGGTGAGGTGGTGACGTTGTCGGGATGTACCTGTCGTTTTATGTAAAAGTAAGAAAGGGCGTTGCGGTGTTGTTCATATGTGTAGATGGAGGATTTGTGTGCTCTGAACCCGATATTTTTCCCACCCTGTGCCTGTTGTGTGTTGAGGACGTCTAAGAAAGTGTGTTTGTCTACTTTGTTGTGGTGTTTGTTCAGTCCTTTGGTGGTGGTTTTGTCGTAGTCACCAAAACAGTGATATGTCTTGCTACAGAGGGAAACCATCCCTCTGCCTTCGTACTCTAATTTAAAAAGGCCCAGTGTCCGCTTGTCGAATAAGGCTTGTTCGCGGCATTTTTGACAAAGGGCGCGCGTTTTACCTCGGTAGCGACGAAAACGGGTCTATGGTCGGGACATACTTCGGCGGGGAACCACTGGTGGTAGGAGCTATAAAATTCTCGTCGCAAAGCGGGCTTAACAACGTCCGCTAAGTTGTCTGAACTAAGGGCCAAGTAAAGGCTGTCTGTGTCCGTCTC